>WAAF01002998.1:0-45397 GCA_013400475.1 Tricholaema leucomelas | reverse complement strand
CCCACAGCACCCTTCTGGCTAAACTGAGGCAGTGTGGTCTGGGTGATCAGGTACCGAGGTGGATTGGGAACTGGTTTGTTGAGGAGAGGGAAAATTAATTGATGCAAGATGATATTCTATAAAAATATATAATATATTAATTTTAATATTCTGAACTCTCGCCACCCCCAACCACTGAAATTTAGTAGTAATGTTTGTTCTTACACGGTTGTGGAAGACATTCTAGGGACAACGCCAAACAGAACTATCATTATCTAGCAAACACTTTAACAATAGACAGAGAGAGAGAATCCCCGTGGTCAATACGCCACCTGGGGTCAATACACTGCTTGTGCAGTAGATGGGCCCAAGCTCTTTCTGCTCTATGGCAGCAAATTACAGAGGCATTTAAACATTTACTCACACATTATTGTTACCCACTCGCGGGTGCTAGCCACAGTCCAGACAGTGCCCAAATGCTTCCAGGAGATTCTATCTTGTTGGACGTTGAGGCTTAAATCTTCCTGGCTTCCAGGGAAAGGACCTTCAGATGCAGAGGTAGGATGTCATGCAGTCTCAGCACGATGTCATGCTGACCACACAGGCCAATCGTGTGCAGACAATCCAGGGTCTGCTCATGGTAACTCGTGGCAATGGAGTTTACCAGGCAGTGATATGGCAGTGGGCATGCAATAGGGTGCACAGCTGCACGGGAGACTGGGGTCTGTAGAGAAAGACAGGCAATACAGGAAAATAGCAGCAAGCAGTGAGCCAAACAATGAAAGAGAGCAAGCAAGCCAGCAGGCACTTTGTTTACCTGTGTACCTCCTATTTTTCAGGTGTGGGACGAGATTAATGGCCCCTTGGCCACCAGAATGACCAATCAGCTCGGCAGTTAATTAAAGCATACCATAATAGGCAAGGGCCACAGGCCTGGCCCCCCAAATATGGGGATAGCATGGGCCTCGTAGCTGGTAAGCCCAGGGCGTTGTGGAGTTTCCCTCTCTGGAGATACTCAAGAGCAGCCTGGATGTGCTCCTGTGTGATCTCGTACAGGTGATCCTGCTCTGGCAGGGAGGCTGGACTGGATGAGCTTTGGAGGTCCCTTCCAGCCCCTGACATCCTATGAGTCTGTGATTCTATGATGAAATGACTGCATAACTTGCTTTTCTCATAATGCACTCCATGCAGCCACCACTTACCAAGTGAAGAAATACTGTCAGTTTCCCGTATCGTGTCAATTTCCTAGGCTGTGTTTCAGCTGTGAACACCAGAAGTTGTTGCAGTAGTGTCACTTTCACAGCCCCTGTATGGAATTTTGAAAATGTTCACAGAACTGTGCCTACTATTCTTTGATACTCCGAAAATTAGCTCCACAAAGCTCATCTCTGTAGTTCATATCTTCCTCTCTCCTTCTCACTAGTAAATTAACTTTATGCACACCAGCCCTTTGGTTTTCTCTTCTCACGGAAGGATATTCCAAGACTGATGTTTATGCCTCACCCTCCCTCACCTCAGTTGCACATCTGCTAACACCCTGCTTTTCTGCCTCTCTCTCTTGCCTAGTTTCACACCCATACAATTCTGCTTGACTCTTATTCCCCTTGAAAGCAATTAGCAGCACCAAAATTTATTCCCTCCTTGTTATTAGCAGACATACACTACCTTTCCTCTCAGTCTGTTTAGCCGCATGCGGGGCATTTGGGGAGACAGTATTCAGTGTTCCTGTCACAACTCCCTGGTGAGGGCACTCAATGTGCCCCATTTTCTTCTACAAGACAAAGCCAGTAACTTCAAGAGGACAGTTTTCAGCCCTGGTGTTCTGACTTCACATTTTCAACTAGAGCATTTTCATCTTTGTGTATGCATCTGTACCCTTCACACTGTGGCAACAACGCAAATGGGTATCTTAACCCATTTACTGTAGTCTCTGTGGCCCAGCCTTATATTCACACAGCATATGTTAAATGTCCCATCAGTTTTATAATGGTCCCATTTCTATTAGCTTCTCCTCCCAATTTAGACAAAGTTAGATATTTATAACTCCTTAATTTAGAAAACATTTCAGTTGAGTTCTCGGTGGGCAAGCACTGTCTAGCTTGAAATGAGGTGACTACTGCATGCTCTCTAAACAGTTCATATTTGTTCTGGCTTCCACTGAAGTTTAGTGATCAAATCTGGACATATCTTTTCAGACCTACTGGACCATTCTAGACCATGTTGATCTGCTCTCTCTGGTGACCACTGAAGAGACACAAGTAAATTAAATGAAGCTGCATCAGGAGAAGTTAGAGTTGGACTTTATAAAAGGTTGACGAGAACCTGGATGATGCTTTTACAGTTTAGAGTAAGGCGGTCCTGCAACGAGCAGGGAGTTAAGTTTGATGATCCTCATGGGTCTGTCCCTTCTAATTCAAGATATTCTGTGATTCTCAACAAACTGCTTTGGTAAGATGAAAAAATGTCATACAAGAAAAAAAGGAGGAGACACCTTATCCATACCCTACACCTTATACACCTAGATGGAGCACATCATCCAGGACACCTTATCCATACCCTACACCTTATACACCTAGGTTGAGCACGTCATCCAGGACACCTTATCCATACTCTACACATTATACACCTAGATTGAGCACAGAATAGACAAATTAGAAACTTAAGTTGCAATTAATGGAGACAAAAACAATATCCTGCAGATATTTAAGGAAAAGTGAGGTCAAATTCAGAAGATGAAAGTTAGGTGCTAAAATAACTACAACAATATAGTTTAAATAGTCAAAACAGAACACTTAAAATGAAGGGAAGGCTGATGATTTTAGGGAGAGGGAATGAAAGAAAATTTTCTGTTATATAGCATTCTGTTATCTGCTGTAGGCAGGGAGGCTCTGCAGAGAGATCTGACAGGCTGGATTGATGTGCTGAAGCTAGTGGTATGAGATTGCACATGATCAAGGAGTCCTGCACTTTGGTGACAACAACCTCAGGCAATCACAAAATCACAGAATCAACCAGGCTGGAAAAGACCTCTAAGATCATCAAGTCCAACCTATCACCTAACACCTTCTAATTAACAAAGCCATGGTACTTAAATATCTCCAGGGATGGTGACTCCACCACCTACCAAGGCAGCCCATTCCAGTGGCCAATCACTCTTTCTGGCAAGAACTTCTTCTTAACATCCAGCCTAAACCTGTCCTCTCACAGCCTGAGACTGTGTCCTCTTGTTCTGTCACTGTTTGCCAGGGAACAAAGACCAACCCCCACCTGGCTACAACCTCCTCTCAAGTAGCTGTAGATAGCAGTGAGGTCTCCCCTGAGCCTCCTCTTCTACAGGTTGAACAACACCAGCTCCCTCAGCCATTCCTTGTGCTGCATCCCCCTCATCAACCTTGTTGNAAATCACAGAATCAACCAGGCTGGAAAAGACCTCTAAGATCATCAAGTCCAACCTATCACCTAACACCTTCTAATTAACAAAGCCATGGTACTTAAATATCTCCAGGGATGGTGACTCCACCACCTACCAAGGCAGCCCATTCCAGTGGCCAATCACTCTTTCTGGCAAGAACTTCTTCTTAACATCCAGCCTAAACCTGTCCTCTCACAGCCTGAGACTGTGTCCTCTTGTTCTGTCACTGTTTGCCAGGGAACAAAGACCAACCCCCACCTGGCTACAACCTCCTCTCAAGTAGCTGTAGATAGCAGTGAGGTCTCCCCTGAGCCTCCTCTTCTACAGGTTGAACAACACCAGCTCCCTCAGCCATTCCTTGTGCTGCATCCCCCTCATCAACCTTGTTGCACTTCTCTGGACGTGTTCCAGCACCTCAACATCTTTTTTAAAAGAAGGGGCCCAGAACTGGAGACAGTACTCAAGGTGTGGCCTAACCAGAGCTGTGTACAGGGGCAGAATGACTTCCCTGCTCCTGCTGGCCACACTATTCCTGATACAGGCCAGGATGCTGTCAGCTTTCTTAGCCACCTGGGCACACTGATGGCTCGTGTTCATTTAGCTGTCAAGCAGTACCCCCAGGTCCCTCTCTGCTTGTTGGCTCTCCAGCTACTCTGTCCCCCATCTGTAGCATGGGGTTGTTGTGAATAAAGTGCAGAATCTTGCACTTGGCCTTGTTAAAACTCATGGCATTGGACTGTGCTCATCTATCCAGCCTGTCCAGGTTCCTCTGCAGAGCTCTCCTGCCTTCCAACATGCTCCCAACTTGATGTTGCCTGCAAACTCACTGATGCTGGACTCAATCCCCTCATCCAGATCATCAATAAAGATATCAAACAGGACTAGACCCAGCTCTGATCCTTGGGGCACACCACTAGTGACTGGCTGCCAACTGGATGTGGCACCATTCACCACCACTCTCTAGGCCCAGCCCTTCAGCCAGTTCTTAACCCAGCACAGAGTGCCCCTGTCCAAGCGATGGGCTGCCAGCTTTGCCAAGAGATTGCTATGGCAGACAGTAACAAAGGCCTTGCTGAAGTCCAGGTAGATGATATTCACAGCCACATCCACCAGGTTGGCATTCCGACTTGTACTAAAAATGCTGTATCCAGCAGGGATAGGGAGGTGATTGACCTCTTGTACTCAGCTTTGGTGAGGCCACACCTTGAGTATTGTGTTTAGTTTTGGGCACCTCATTACAAGAGAGATGCTGAGGTGCTGGAGCAAGTGCAGAGGAGGGCAATGAAGCTGATGAAGGGCCTGGAGAATAGATCTTATGAGGAGAAGCCAAGGAAGCTGAGGCTGATAAGCTTGAAGAAGAAGAGGCTGAGGGGAGACCTCATTGCTGTTTATAGCTACCTGAAAGGACATTACAGAGGCTGCCGTTGGTTTCTTATCACAGGTAAATAGTGGTAGAACAAGGGGGAATGGCCTCAAGCTGTGATTGGGTGAGTTTAGACTGGACATAGGGAAACATTTTTCACAGCAAGAATGGACAGGCATTGGAATAGGCTGCCCTGTCATCAACCCTGGATATGTTCAAAAGTCATTTGGATGTGGTACTTGACAATATGGTTTAAGGATGAACACTGCAGAACAGGGACTTGGCGATTCTGGGGAGTCTTTTCCAACTAGAATGTTTTGTGACCTTCCTAGTATGTGAAAAATATCGCACAGGAGTAGTTCTGTAGCACCTCTGATACTTCCTTGATCTCTTCCAAAGACCACAGTCCCCTCTGATACTTTATGTTAAACAGCATTCATTGCTAAGCGAACTTCACATTTAATTTATTAAAGTTTATTATATCACTGTCTTTCTTGCTGCTGTATCTCAACAAAAAATAAAAATCAAAACCCCCAAAACAACAAAAAAAGCCAAACCTATGTGTGACCCAGTTTAGTCACCTGCCTTGAAAGAGCAAACCAGAACTAAAAAGAAACAAAACCCACAAAAACTTGACAAGTAGTTTATCTGCTTACTTATTCTCAGATAAAGAATGCCTTCTTAGCTCTCTTCCAGCCCCTTTGTTCTGCTCTGACAATAGGAGAGCCAGAACATCCTTACAACTGTTACCTGGCACACCCATTCAAGAGAGGAACTCCCCCAGCCTGCATGATGGATGTTTTTCTTATTGTAAACTGCACAGCAGCCCCAGCTCAGACTACATATAACCAAGTGATATACACAAGTCTATGGGGATGGATGGTATGCACCTAAGGGTATTGAGTGAGCTGGCAGAAGTGCTCACCAAGTCATTTTCCATCATCTATGAAGTAATCCTGGCCAACTAGGGAGGTCTAATTTGGCAAATGTGGTTAGTAAATGTGATGCCTTTCCACAAAAATGGCTCAAATGAGAAGCCCAGGGAACTACAGATCTATCAGTCTGACCTTGGACCTGGTAAGATCATGGAGCTTATCACCTTGAGGGTTATGTGCAGGGCAATCAGATGATCAGGCACAGTCAGCACGGGTTCATGAAGGGCAGTACCTGCTCGAGTAACTGTTTGCCTTCTATGACAAAATGACCTGCTTAATGGATGAGGAAAGGCTGCACATCTTGTTTAGCTGGATTTCCATAAAGAATTTGGCAATGTCTCCCGCAACATCCTCCTTGAGAAACTAGCTGTTCAGGGCATGAAGAGGTAGTTGCCTCATTGGGTTAAAAAACTGTCTGCTTGACTGGGCCCAAAGAATGATGGTGAATGGAGTTAAATCCAGCTACAAGTGGTATTCTCCAGGGCTCAGTTTTGTGCCCAGGTGTCATGGGAGGCCAGTGTATAGGCTTAATACATGTCCTGGCTTGCCCAGGCATGATCCCATGGTCCCCTGCCCTCTGCTGGGGTGGGGCAAGGCTAGGGGGAGCAGAGTGAAGGAGAGAAGCCAAAAGTCTTGGAGACACCCAGTCTGAGGGTCCAGGACCTGCCCAGACCTGTTCTGCTTTGCAGTGGTGAACAAGGCACATACTTGTTTATGTGTGGCCTGGGTTTTCCCAAATAAGAGAAAGCAAGCTCCTGACTTTGCCTAATATGGTCAGTTTTGGCAGAGTGCCATTCTAATTGGTGAATCTCTGTGGACAACATACACTGGAGCAGTTGATAAAAGATATGTTAAGTTACAAGCATGCTGTCATGCTCTCTCTGCTTTTGCTGCTCTCTGCTCTGCCTCATGCTCCAAGCCAGCTTTGCTGTGTTACAAGCTTTGACGTACAGCTTGGCTACCTGGAAAGCTGCTGTGCCTCAAATTACCATGAGAAGGCATTAAGTGCCTCACACCTTGGCAAGAATGAGCCACCAGTAAGACATCATGTCTGCTTGCACACCATCCATCCTAGGAGGAGTCAAGACTAGGTCAGAGACAGTGCTAAACTCCCAGCTTCCTGAGAGAAGAGCCCTGGGGAAACTCCAAAAGGCTCTGATGGCTTTGAAACCATCAACAGCAATCCTTCCATGTGCTTTCGGTACTGTCTGAAACCATAACGCAGCCCTGGAAATCCAGAGATACTAGCTTGCAAGTAAAAACTAAAAAGCCTCTTTAATTAAGGTTCTCATTTGCTTCTGCAACTAAATTCTCTGTTGTGCCCTCTGCCTTAGCAAGGCAACCAGCAACAGAACAAGGGGACACAGTCTCAAGTTGTGCCAGGGGAAGTATAGGCTGGATGTTAGGAGAAAGGTCTTGATAGAGACAGTGATTTGCCATTGGAATGGGCTGCCCAGAGAGGTGGTGGAGTCACCGTCCCTGGAGGTGTTCAAGAAAAGCCTGGATGGGGCACTTAGTGCTATGGTCTAGTTGACTGAATAGGGCTGGGTGCTAGGTTGGACTGGATGATCTTGGAGGTCTCTTCCAACCTGGTCGATTCTATGATTCTAAGGAGACTCCAGAGTCTCCCTAGAGGGCAAGTCATATATTGGCTGCAAGATTCTCTTCCCATTTGTTATATTTTTGCTAGGTAATCTGAATTGTTCTAAATTCCCTGTGTATAAATATCCCAACTGTGCATTCAAACCTTACAAGTTTTCTGGTAAGATTAAATATTAATAAACTCTTTTCATACTTAATAATCTTCACCTGGATATCAAAATTAATAACCAATAATTGATTCTGTATAAATCTGTTAACACCAGGTCTCTTTAGCAACTTTATCAATGATCTGGGCAAGGGGATAGGGTGCACCCTCAGTAAGTCTGCAGATGACACTAAGCTGGGATCTGCTTGAGAGTAGAAAGCATCCGGACAGGCTAAACAGATGGGCCTAAGTCAGTTGCATGAGATGCAAGGCCAGGCGCTGGGTCCTGCACTTCCTTCACGACAAACCCTTGCAGTGTTACAGGTTCAGGGCAGAGTGGCTGGAAGACTGCCAGTAGAGAATGACCTGGAATGTTGATTGACAGTGAGCTGAGCATGAGCCAGCAGTGTGCTCAGGTGGCCAAGGTCAACATCATCCCGTATCTGCAAGGAGAAGTGATCATGCCCCTGTACTCAGCCTTGACTACTGTGTTCACTTTTGAGGCCCTCATTACAAGACATTAAGGCACTGGAATATGTTCAGAGAAGGGCAACAAAGCTGGCGAGGAGTCTGGAAAACACTTCTAAAGGAGCAGCTGAAGGAACTGGGTTTTTTAGTCTTTGCAAGAAAAGGCTGAGGGGAAACATCACTCCCTACAACTACCTGAAAGGAGGTTGTAGCGAGGTGAGTATTGGCCTCTTCTCCCTAGTAACAAGTGATAAGAGAAAATGTCTTCAAGTTGCACTAGGGGAGGTTTAGGTTGGCTATTACAAGAAAATTCTTCACTGAAACGGTTAATCAAACACTGGAATAGGCTCCCCAGGGAGGTGGTTGAATCCCCTTCCCTGGAAGTGTTTAAAAGACACACAGATGTGGTGCTAAGTGACACGTTTTAGCACTAAACTTGATAGGTAATGGCTGGACTCCGTGTTCTCCAATGTCTTTTCCAATCAAAATGACTCTATGACTCTATCCCATCTCTCACAGATTATACAGAACTAGTGACTTCTGAGAAGGCTGATGTATTCAACCAATTTTTTTGCCTCACCTTTCAGTGGTAATCTCTCTTCCTACATCTCTGAACCCTTGCCCAACTCAAGGCAAGGAATTAGAAGAATGAAGTCCCTTGCATCAGAAGTGAAAACCCAATTCAAGATCAGCTTAGGAACCTGAAAGTATGGAAGCCCACAAGATGTATCCCAGGTTCCTTAGGGAATTAACTTAATTACTTGCCAAGTCATGGCTACTTTCCACTGTATCTGAAAAGCCATGGCAGCCAGGCAAAGTGGCCAGTAACTCAGAACAGGAGAACAAACACCATTCCTACATAAAAAAAAAAAGGGGCAAAAAGTCAGACAATGAGAACCAATGACCAATCAGCCTCACCTCTGCACCTCATAGGATCGTGAAACACTGACCTGGAAGATCAATGCCTATGGGAGACTGGGATGTGACTAGTCAGCCAACATGGCTTTGCCAAGGACAAATCATGCTTTACTAAGCTAAGAGTCTTCCACAATGAAGTGTCTGCACCAGTAAGGAAGGGAAGAGCTATGATTCACCTGGATTTCTCTAAGGCCTTTGATACAGTCCCCCAGGACATTCTGTCCACTGAACTGGAAAGACACAGGTCTGATGGGTGGACTCTTAGATGAATATAAAGATTTGGGTGAAGGGCCATATCTAAAGAGTTACAGCCAGTGGCTCAACACCCAGGCAAAAAAACAATAATGAATATTGTACTTCAATGGCCCATACAGGGATAAATAGTATCTACATCAGTAACAGAGACAGTGGGAATGAATGCACTTCTGGCACATTCAAAAATGATACCAAGCTGAGTGGTGCAGTAGATTCATTTGAAGGAAGGGATACCACCAAGATGAAGCTTGACAGGCTTGAGCAGCAGGCCTACTTGATCCTCATAAGGTTCAACAAGGTCAAACAAACTCCTGCACTTGGCTCAGGGCAATCCCCAATGTCAATACAGACTGAGGGTGTGAACTAATTGAGAGCAGCCCAATGGAGTAGGACTTGAGGGTGGCACTGATGGAGGAAAAGATGGACATGAGTCAGCTGTGCACTCACAGCCCTGCAGGTCAACCATATTCTGGGCTTCATCATATGAAGTACGGTCAGCAGGCTCAGGGAGGTAGTTCTGTCATTCTACTCTGCTCTGATAAGAGCCTACCTGGCAAACTGTGCTCAGCTCTGGAGTTCCCAGTACAGGACAGACATACCTACTGGAGCAGATTTAGAAGAGGGACATGAAAATCGTCAGAGGACTGGAACACCTTTACTATGAAGAAAGGCTGAGACAGTCAGGGCTGTTCAGCCTGGAGAAGTCTCCAAAGGAGACTTCATTATTACCTTTCAGTAGAAAAATGGGCATACACATGGAAGACAGAGAACGACATTTTATCAGAGCCCACAGTGACAGGACAATGAGCAACAGTTTTGACCTGAAAGACGGTAGATTTAGATGGGACATAAGGAAGAAACTTAATTATGTGGTTGGTGAAACACTGGAACTGGCTGCCCAGAGAAGTCGTGGATGCCTGATCTTTGCCAGAGTTCAAAGCCAGGTTGGATAAGCATTTGAGCAACGTGACCTAGTTAAAGACATCCCTGCCCATGTCCAATCTTTAGACATCCCTTCCAACTCCAACCAATCTATCATTCTGTAATACTGTTCTTGCATTAACAGTTGTATCAGAAGACACATCATCATTAGCATAAAATCCACGGCAAACTACATGCATTTGGACTGCAAGGTGGTATAGCTAAATTCCTGAAAAGTCTTTGAAAAATTATTTCCTTTCCTAGTTAACAGAGGGAGCTTTGGTCTTTAAATAAATAAAAAAGACAAAACTGCTTATCTGGGAAGGGAAAGAAAGCATACTCTTAAAGAACAATGACATACATCAGGGCAATCCCAAGCAAAAACACAGGCCGGGTAATTGAGAGCAGCCCAATGAGTATCACGGCTAATCCTGACCATAATTCAATTTAAAGCAATGCTTTGCTGAGTTCTGTTACATAGTTGCGAGAGAAGCTCCTCTTGCAGCCACTCACTCCTGACAGCTGTGATAACGCAGAAAAGCCTGCTCAGCACAGCGAAATTCCAGCAGACCTTCACAATAATTGGTTTTTCACATGCAGGACAACAAAGGTGCCCAGGTGTCTAAGGGAGCTTAGCTAAGAGTCAGTCAAAACCTGAGTATCTTAATCACTTCACCTGCTGCACAGGCTGAGATAAAACACACTTTAATAAGAATCCGTAACATTGCTAGGCTGCCCTGCTTGCAGTGGACCAACAGACCGTCCTAATGGTCATTACATCATAAACTACATCTTAGAAGTGTATATTTTCACAGAAGCTTTATCTCAATTCAGCCTCTTACACACTGTGCTAAAAAAAAAAAAAGACACTAATGAAGGTAGTATTAATTCCTTCCCATATCTAAGAGAATTTTTGAGGGAAAACATTTCAGAGGCTTGTATTTGTTGACAAGGAGTAGACAGTAATAATAAAAAAGTCACTAGCACATTCCACTATCTTCACATACTCTGCCCAGACAAAATAACCATACTGAAATAGACCTACCCTACACCTAACTGTGTCCCTAGCAATCATGAATCTTCAAAGATTACAGTTGAAAAAAACAAACAAGAATAGAAACACTTAAATGAATAAGCTAAGTGAAAACGAAGGTGCCTATGAAAGCTTCAAGAAGACAGTTTTATTTCAGACAGCCTGGGTGGTGCTGGCTGAGCCTATCCTGAATGTCTCCTCTGCACTGCTCAAAAAGTAAGCCATACTGTGGCATTTTGCATTGCTTTCTGGACCACCTACTCGGATGTGGAAACACAAACCACATGTGCTAAGAATGTCTGCCCTGCACTAGAAGCAGTATCGGCATTATGACCTTACTACTTAGTGCAACCAGGCTTTTAATACAGTGTTTTTATCTTTTCAATACCTTTGAGTTCTTAATGGTTTGCATATAGTTTCTCTACTGGCCATGAGATGTTTAGGGATTTGAAAAGGGAATATAACTGTTGGAAAAGCCCATGAATATCAAAGTGGAAATATTTTCAGTGGCATTTCCCTTCCCTTCTTTTTCTCCCCTCAAGAGATAGGCTTTGTTTCTAGATCTTACTAAAAAGATGTAACTCACAGCTTCACAGACCTACTGTTTACTTAACAGGACCCAGACCCCAAATTCTGTCTCTTCCTGAACAGTGATAAAAGGTAACCATTTATTCCTCACTGTGATGAGACAGGTAAAGTTTACTAATGGGAATTCCAGCTTTACAGCATTAGTTCTCTAAAAGAACACAGGAAAATGCATTTGATGTAAATGAAGGCTGAAAATGCAAGACTATCAGAGGCAGAGTCATCATGACTAAGATATAAGATGCAATATTCAGACAAACGTCAAACAGACTACTGTAAGACAGCTTAACTTTTTGTACGATGTTGCAATACGTATCACTCTCATTGGCAACAACACAATTACTACAGCAGTAAATCGAAGCAGCTGCCATTCTTCAAGCTGTTACCCTGTCTTACAGAGAACAGAAATGCTCACCAGCAAACTTCATGCTCTGTGTTAACAATAAGGAGCCACATTACATAATCCTCTTTTCTCCTGTTTGTTTGTTTGGTTGTTTTTTTTAGTAGTTTGGTTTGTAGGTTTTTCTTTTTTTAAAGGTTTCTGTGATTTGTTGGGCTTTTTTTTTTTGCTTGTTTCAGGTTTTGGGGGCTTTGTTGGGTTGTTTGCCCCCCCCCCCCAAGTTCTCCCCTTGCAAGGGATATCATTCTCACTGTGGTAATTTCTCTTTCCTGTCTAGTCCCAATGGCATTTCTTGCTGCTCAAATAAATGCAAAGCCCCTATGTGATTGTGCTTTGATGTTAATTTATCTGCTTATTCAGACACTTAGCTAGACTTGTAAATGTCACTGGTTTAGCTGAGTTAATGCACTAATTTAACTCTCCGACACAAGAGCACTGCAGATACTTCAGTTTTAGTCCCCACCACCACAGAATAGTTTGCTGGTGTATGCTACATCCCATCCCACCATATACTGCTTAAAGAAAACTGCTGAGACTTACAGGAACTTGAACATGCCTTGCACTTGTTAAACTTTGGAATGTATTTTGCAGCTCCTGCTAGCACCTGCTATAGCTTAAAGCCTGACAAAAATCTTCGTCTCAATTTCAGTGTGTTGCACTGCAGCATGCTGCACAAAATCAACGATCTAACACAAAAATACTACTAAGTCTTTCTACAGGCTGAAGAGTCTGCTAAAAGACACACCACTTGCTGTTAAAGTGGAAGTGATAAAAGACGGGGTATGATACTTGTGAACAAAGACTCTGTGAAGAAACTAAACGCGCTATAGCCAGAGCAGTCTCCGGAATAAAGTGATGCATGCAACAACTGAACGTGGTAGTTTTCAGATCATGCCACAGCTTTCCCATTACTTTTGTGAACTAAGTAATGGGGCTTGAAATCAACAGGCCATTCAAGAGACCCCAGAACAGTAGCACAGCTTCTGAGAAAACAATATCTAGATCGTATTGAGATATTTGTAAAACCTCTCCATGGATTTGAGCTTCTGCAATGATACTTAAACTTGTCTGCCCAACTGTACATTCACCTTCTATTAGATACAACTACTCTTTTGGAAATGCTGGCTTAGGTATCCTGAAGATTACTTTTTAGACAATGCAACTCACTGCTAATCTCTGTCAATTAATTAATGCAAATTCTCGTCTATGACTTTGTTTTAAACAGCTTGATGTTAAGTAGAACTCCAGAGCATATGTCTGTTCCCTTATCTGCTGTTTTGTCCCATCCCTGCTCTCAATGTATAAAGCTTGTCTGTGTTTTAAGTGTAAAATGATCAATTTCACCATTTCTAGTGAAACAGTACAACAGTTATACTAGAAGTACCACTTGATTCTTCCCCTCCTAAAACTCAGTGAGTTTTTACCACAAAACTTAGTTGTAAAAGTAAAAATGGACAGAATTCCTTATGTATGTGGTACAGTTAAAAAAAATAGTAAGTTCAACACACAGTAGCAGACCAATTTTTTTAAAGTTTGCTTTTAAATTTCCAAACATTTTCATATAAAATAATAAAAAAAAAAAAAAAGAATTTTATCCCCTTCACATGCACACTCCTCACCATCACTTGTCTTATGTCAGAAGTAACTTTATAATTACACTTCTGCTCCTCCCCATTGCTCCTGAATTGCACATTAAGACACGGACTTAAAACAACAACAAAATGCTTCAAGTATGCTTCATGCCAATCGTCAATAAGAGTCATAACATTACTGAAAAGTACACTTATTCTTGGGAAGCCTGAGAAGGACTTCCTGTGGAGTCTGGTCAAACAACATTTTAAATTAGAAAAAAGCCCCTCAACATAATCCATACACCACATCCTCTAAAAAAATTTCTTTGGACTTAAAGGAATAGTGTTAAAATTTACCATTTGAGTAAGAAATAACCCAAACAGGAACATAGTTTCACAGTGCTGCACAAACTGTGTGCATGAAACAGTAAGTCATTTAGATAGTACTGTTCAGCTCTACACATACAGACCGCACGTGGCATACAGCATACATATGACATCTTGGCCTGCCCAGAAATAAGATACATGTTTTTAAGGCTGTTAAACCTGAATAAATCTTTGAATCCAGAAGTATTTTTCTTTTCTCCTTTCATTGGGGGATTTGAAATTCTTACAGAAGGGGATCATTTAATCTAGAAACCATCAGCAATACAAGAGCATACAGCTTTGATGTGAAACTGAGTAGCTCTCATTTGACCGTGCATAAACAAGGATCGTGATTTTAAGGAGTAACAGATGGTATGGAAGAATATTCATTTTTATAGACCAGAAATCCTTCTGGAAACACAAGCAGGTTACTGAACAGATACCAATATCTGGGAAGCGTAAAGAAGCATATATGCATGTGTGTATATGTATATATACAGGTGTGTGTATATATACACATATATGATGTATCATGTATGTATTTATTCCAACATGGTTCGTTGTTTTTTGTTTGGTTTTTTTGTTTGCTTGGTTTTTTTTTTCATTTCAAATAAAGGGTTTTAATTTAACAGTTGTAAAAAAAAACCACAAAACCAGAAACAAAACCCCAAAATAATCTAAGCAAACTATGTACTATACAAACAAACAAAAGTGTTTTGCAATGGTTAAAGTGAGTCACACACTGGCAGCAGAGGAGTGTTGAAACCTGTAGTAATAAATAGCCCCAAATTAAGAATTTTCTACAACGTTTCCTTAGAAGACAGGACCAGTACTTCTTATTTTATGACAATCCTGCAGAACACTTCTAATTTCATAATATTATAGCAGACACAAGAAATGCAGACTGGAAAAGATGCTGGAATCAGGACAGTATACATAACATTTTTAGTTAAAAGTCTTACTGGCTTATTCACTAAGGTTAGACAGCAAGTCATATGATCCTATTTGGTGCTTTTTCTACAATGGTCAAGATCAATAAATGGATAGAATCAAGGACCTGCGGTCCAACCCACTGTGGCAGATGAGAAACAAAATTATACAGCCACTGTTTGATCCCCAACTTTGTGTCTTGTTTCCTGGAACCCCAGAAGTAAAAACAAGACTGCAGTGTTTTAAGTGACTAGAGAAAGATGGCAAGAAGAGGCATTTTAACATGAATAAGGTTACTAGGCTTGTGACAGTACTGCATCAGAAGAGCACACAGGGGACCCCCCACTACTTGCAACATCTGGCGGTGTCACTCAATGACACATTGACTTCAGAATACATGTATGCAATAATAAATAGATCAGTTATGTAATAAGGCAGTGTGCTGAACATGCATTCCTCTTGTGGACTGGAACACCACAGAGAGATACATGCCACCATACACATTCATTAAGACCAAGTTTTTCTGTTTGTGTGTTTGTTTTTCAAGGTTATCCAGGCAAATTCTTCCACAGCATTTTCTTCTTGAGAAGTGCTATTGTCTGAGTCTTCTCACTTGTCCTCTCCCTTATCAAGAGTTGATGACTGGCTTTAAGGAAGAATAAAGCTGAAGAGGGTTGTTTTCTTTTTTCCTCCCGTTTTGGTTGCATCATGCTGAATCCTTCATTTAAAGAACAGTTTTCGATGCAGCCAGATGCTGAATCCTCATGAGGTTCCAGATGTTTCCAGATAACTTTGTAGTTTACGGACCGTGGTCTTGTCCAGTGAACAAAGATCAAAGTCAAAGGTTGTATTTGTGATATGAAAGTGTCCAGTTTCTTCTATAAGATTTACTATCTGAAAGAAAAAATGCAGTTGAAAATTTCATCAGTTTTACATGCAGACTCAACATATTAATAATGTGCTACTAAACATCACATGAAAGGCATAAAACAAGCCCAATGGCCCCAGGTCTTATAGGTTAAGCCATTGTCTTTATCGCTTACTTCCTTTCTGACACAAACAGTGGTTCCCATTACAGTATTTTGGACTTTTTTCTAGATCATGAATCATAATGGCACCCTACACATACGTTGTTCAAGCATTACCACTGATATCATCATTAAGAATGTAATTTTCCAATGTTAAAAGAAAATCTGTGTCTTTTCTAAATCAAGTAAGTCTTTAAAAGGCAACAAAAGAGCAGCACACCCTCCCCACCCCCAAACTCAAACAAATAAAACTGTCCCAGGTAGATCTCAGTCTGCAATATTCATCATGTGCATATCTGTTAAGCAGGTTACTTGGAAAAAACCTTATGGCAATTATTTTCTAATCAAGAGAAAGAAAACCTTGTAAAATGCAGCCCATATCAAACAGCAAATGTATTCAAGAGCTGTCAGATCAATGTTAGTTCACATAGTAGCAGTTACTCCTTGAATACCTGACTTAAATGAACTTGTAAAAACCAGACCAACTACGAAGATGGGGAGGGTCCAGAGAAGGGTCCAAGAGATACAGATCCTAAGTGAGCACACTGAAAAGACTCCCTGAACTGGGCCTCTGGGTAGTGTCATAGACTGCCAGAACACTACCCTTCTGCTCAGTATTTCAAAATCCTTTCTGCAGCACTCAGGCTAGGCTCACTGTTCTGATTATACCCTTTAATCTGAAACCTATTTCAGCTCTAGGACTTCCACATACACCTCCACTGAAGCACTGCTGTTGGATATTCCCTGCTTGTTTGAGCATTATTATCCTAATGGTAATTCGTTTTCTACATCTAGAGGAGACATACATCTGTATGTACACACACAGCTGAATGAGCACACCTTAAAATGAAAAGCATGGTAGGAAGACAGTAGCAATAAATTAAAAAGAATAATTAATTTAAACTAAATCCTTTATAAAACTTTCCCCATTTCATTTTATAAACACAAAAAAGACTGCATCTCTGATAAATAAATAACTTTATGTGTACTATTGGGCATGAAATGACAGAGTCCATGGTGGGTCAAACTAAAATGAAAACAAGGTAAAATAATAAGAGGCAAATGCCTGTTATGGTAAAATCTTTCTTGCCAATCACTTCCTCATTTCTAGAAAAAAGGAAAGTAAAATCTGATTTTGTTTGCAGCCGTCCAAAAAGTCTCAAAGTACTTAAGAACAATCCTGGTCTTGATAACACTTCATTTAAATCTGTGCCTTATGGCTTTCATTTTTTCCATAAGGAAATTTTTAATCTAAACCTGCCAATTTAATTTGTTGATTTGCTGATTCATAGATTCAACATTTTTCCATTTCTGTGTTCTGCAATTAATATGAGAGAACGAAAAAAACCCAAATGGGACAAAACTGATTGCTAAGAGAAGGAAACTTTGATACGTGCTATTTGTAAATCACTTTTTTGGGGTCTCTTGAACCTTGTCTAAAAGAAGTGAGAGAGTCAATCTAGCCTCCATTCATAAAATTAGGACTCTACTCTCAGGCTCGGTCTCAAAATATCCACTGGCAGATAAATAAATGCCTGCGCAAGAAGTTCACAGAAGCCAATATTAGGAAGATACAGCTACACTGAACAACTTTAACGCTTCTTTGCATTATGGTGGAAGAATACCACACCTCATAATCCCCACCATAATATGCCTAGTTTTAGAAACAAAGACTACATAAAACCTGTATTTTCAAACAGCACTATATATTTTAAATAATAACAAAAAAATCTAACAATTTTTACTGATCAGGTTCTGCTTTGAGCTTTTAAGCTGTGGGCCAATAGAAATATAAACAATTTAAAGGTACCCATCATCTAGCCCTCAAGAAATTTAGACACTATGTCAGGGCACCTGGTAAATCAAACTGAAATGAACACCAAAGGGTTTAATGCATGTACAAAAATGCATCAAGATAAACCCAGACAGCTCAATGAAAAACACCTGTTGGTGTGCCAGTCAACTCAGAATTCATGACTCACACTATTAGCATAAACATCCTTATGCTATTCAGAAATTTTTGAAAAAGAATAAAAGGTTGAGACAAGTTGCCAGGAAGTCTAAGAGCTATAGTATTAAACCCATAGCACTAAAATGTTTTATTCTCAGATTGTGGGCTACAAAGAACAAAAATATTCCATTTGTTCCAGCCATGGCAAGCTTTGCTTTTCTGCTGTAACCTACATCTGTTTACACAGTATCTCTCCAGCTCAGTGTCATCATTATCCATCATAGCACAACTATTTATCTGCCTTTAAACACACAAATGATTGTGTTTGTTTAAGGAAGCCAAAGTGCAACTAATGACAAAGTCATTTTTCAATTTATGGAGGTATTTAGCCCCACATGACAGTTTCCAGAACTGCAAACTGCCCCGTGAAGAAAATTCTCAGAAGGCATCTGCCATCTAAAGTAAGCACCATGTGGACATTAACAACGTTATTTTCAGTAGTGCTGCATACTCTTTGTTTCCCCCTTACACCTGTGCTATGCTTTAAGGATATTTTTCACCAGGTGAAGTATGACTTCTGATACCTCAAAATGAGAGGTTAAGTAGTATCAGGAATTCTCATTGCTTTTCATGGGGTCATGGGAGAATCATTTGAACTGAAAGTGCAGAGTTAGGAATCCAGCAACAGTCAGGCAAATTTCACCCTCTTGGCAATTTTTGTGTACCTGTAAGCTTCATTTTACATCAGGATTACTCAGCTACCTACCCAGACACTTGTAGTTTCATATCACATCTCTCCTGCCTCCTCCCTCTTTTTTGGAGTTATTCCAGCTGCCTTTAAAAAGTATCTCAAAAGCCACATTCTCAATTTTTTCTCATTTCAGGGTTGGCTGTGTTCCTGTTTGTTGCCATGCTTATGGATTTGGTAACAACTAAGATCACAAAAACCTGACTTCTCCTTTCCACATCCCTCAGCTAAGTTTCATAAGCCAGCACTTTGGAACAATCAATGCCTTAATTCTTCTGCAACTCCTTTATCTAAAAATTCCCTAAAAGTTGGTGGATAGCAGACTTTGACATATGCAGGAGATTTGTTACTCGCCATGACACAAACTGAACAGATGGCAGTTAGCAGTCAGGAACAGAGAGTTCCACCACCATTCCTCTTCAGCACCATCTCTGGCTTTATAACTCTTGCAGCTGTTTGTATTTTTCCCGTTGTGCATGTTTGCAGTTTCTTTAAGTAGTAATCATCTTCCCTTTGCAAAGTTTTACCCCTTGCTCTCCTGACCTTTATATTTCCTATAGTCTCCATATACTTGTATATCCTGGTCTACAAGTTTCTTGGCCTAGAAACTTCGTACTCTCCATTTTTGTGCTTATTGGAAGAATTTTACATTAATAGCTGAGCTGCAAAGCAGTATGGACATTTAAGACGGGATGATGGTTTATTTGTAATGCACAGAAGTGCTGATTCTCTGAAAGTAATCCATCAGTACTGTGAACATACTTCTGTAAACTAAAAACTAATTAATTGAAGAATATCAAGGTATTAGAAACTTTAAAACCAAACTACATTATTTGTTTTGTAACAGCACAGACTATTTGCCAGTGTGGCCAGTATTATTTAGTTGCCAGCTATCAGTACAGAACCGCAACACTGTCCAAGCTGCACAGTCCAGCTATAAATCCAGCTTTTACTGAGGCTGTATGAACAGCCTGCACACACTCAAACCAAGAGCCTACCACAACACAAGGCAACACTGATTCTACATCAACCTAATTTTCATAACACATTTAATTAAACACTGTGCTCTGAGAAGGCAGGGACTACAGTGCTAAGATTACACACCACAAAAGTTATGAGGTCAAGGTCAATGAAAGAATGTATTCTTTTGTCTGGTATTCATACTCAAGAGAAAATAAAAAGTCTACCTTTAGCTTAAAATGTACAAGCATATACTGTTCTTTCTTTAACTTGGAATATGATACTCTCAACTTCCAGCTCAGTTCAGTCTCTCCTCTTAGTTGTCCCTTGTAACTTCCTTTAAAGTTGCTGCAGCAGTACTCTACCATCAGATCAAAGACATTTTAATGGGCAAACCTCTAATTTTTCTAATGAAAGGGAACATTTCTTCTCCACCAAATGCATTTAAATGCCCTTAGATAAGAAATAGGACTAGAGATTCAGCTTGAACCATCATATTTGCTTGGATGATATTTCTAAATGACAGAATAATTCCAGCTGGAAGGGATATCACTTAGTTCCAGGCCCACTCAGAGCAGGCTCAGCCACGAGGTCAAATCTGACTGCTCCAGGAGCGGATCCAATCTAAAAGCGCCAAGGATGAGACAGCAGAGTTTCTCCATGACTCTGGTCCACTACTAAACTACTCTCATAAGGGAAGAGTACCTTGCTTGGGTTTGTTTTCCTTTTGCACACAAGACTGTGAAGATGTTTTTCAAAATTTCATATGAAGCCATCCTTAGATGCTCTGCAGGGTGTTGACAGAGCCAAAGAGAAAGCTGGATTTATGGCTGGACTGTGAAGACTAGGCCAGCGGTGCAGTTCTGTATTGATAGCTGACACTGAAAATAGAGGTCTACCAGAAGGGAAATCATTCAAAAGCTATGCATTGGACAGCCAGGAAAGTGCTCAGGAAGCAAAAACAAGGAAAGACTTTACAATACAGTGGCTTTTTTAAGATTAGTTTTTAAAGTTAATTATCTAAGAAGTAATGAGTAATATAAAAAGTGGGGAGAATGCTCTAATTCCTACGGTTTAGCTTTCTATACAGTCATTTCAATGTAGATCAAAATTTGCCTCTTCCATTATTCTGAAAGCATGCTTTACTTTCCCCTGTAGACAACAGGGAACTTGAGAAACAACAGTACATCAAATATGAAGCATAAACAATACACACTGCTGGTACTGCAACTTATGAAATTTAATACAACTATCAGAATTCCTCTTTGATTAGGAATATCCTTAACCAAGGTCTTCCTTTTCATAGAATCATAGAACGGTTTAGGTTGGAAGGGACCTCAAGGATCATTCAGCTCCAACCCCCTGCCATAGGCAGGGACACCTCCCACTAGAGCAGGCTGCTCAAGGTCTCATCCAGCCTGGCTTTAAATGCCTCCAGGGAGGAAGCATCCACAACCTCCCTGGGCAACCTGTGCCAGTGCCTTACCACCCTCACTGTAAGGAACTTCCTCCTAATATCCAGTCTGAATCTCCCCTCTTCCAGCTTAAACCCATTACCCCTCGTCTTAACATTACTAGACCTTGTAAATAGTCCCTTCCCAGCCTTCCTGTAGCTCACTTCAGATACTGGAAAGCCACTATAAGGTCTCCTTGAAGCCTTCTCTTCTCCAGGCTGAAGAGCCCCAACTCATGGACAGACTAATGCTGGTGATAACAAAGTATTTTTAATACACTTATCCAAGTATTGAGAAATGTGATTAATTGACTGCAATCATTTTAGAAGGTGTAAAATTTGCACTATTTACAGCATATTTGCAACTGGCACATAATTGCACTGAACGCATTAAAACCATCTGTGCCACAATCACATCTGCTTTGCTAACAGTGATTACTGTTTAATCTTCACAATTTGTAATCCAGTAATATCTGACAATGCTGCCCCAAAGAAAGAACAATATTCTTTGTTCTTGCTACTGCAAAACCTTTCAATACACTTGAAGCTGTCTTGGTCTCATTTCTGCATTTTACTCATTCCATGATTTCTGAGTTTTGAGGAAAACTGATTTGGTTGACTGAACTCTGGACAACTGTGATTTCCCCTGAAGTGAATTTTGCTCTGAATCCCACATATTTTCTTTGACATAGAAAGTATCTTTAAGAGCAGTTTATTTCCAAGAAAAAGCAATCAGATCACCAAGTCATGGCGCACAGCTGTATCTATTCTTCAATCCCATGTTCATAATTAGTGATGCAGCATATTGAGGAATGCAACAATGAATTGGTGAAAAAATTAGCTCAGATAGGCTTTTTTAAAAATTTGAGCGTGACAACATAATTGAAAGTATATGTAAAAATTCCCAGTGTTACTCTGAAAGTGGTAATAGGCTACATATGGATTGAGTAGGGTTGACAGGTATTAAACCTGATTACAGAATTTGAGGTGAAGGCAAAAAAAAAAGTAGGTGTGACCTCACAATTTCAACAAGCATGTTGTGGTAAAGTGTGAGTGCTCCTCACCTGCTGCAGTACATGTCGCTCTCTCAATGACATTAGTCTTCTGTGGAGCTCTACTAGTTCATCAAGATATGCCTAGAAATAAATTCCCACACACACCATCAACAACTTATTAAGTCATAGCTACGCATTTAAAGAAACTTCAGATGTCTTGAAAAACAATACAAATACAAATTTTATTTTAAATTTTCAAGTTAAATTTTTTTATTTACTAATCTGGCTTTCTGTAGCTTAATACTACCCAAATTCAAGTTTCTGTGGGTTTTCTTAGATATTCCATGCTGACAGAAATTTTGTTAGGTGGTCCTTTGCTGCTGTGAGATGTTACCTGTATCTCAACTGTGTCAGAAAGTGTCAACACCACCTATGAAACATATTCCAGCATCCCACGTAACACCCAAATCTACAGGTTCACAATCAAATCCCTCTTTTTGTCTAGGCTACATCATGAATTTTCTGTGTCAACAAGGAGACAAGAGGAGAAAGATAAAGTAAGATTAATCCAATTTCCACTGTTCTCTTTCCTGGAAAGTCAAGCACGTCCAACTTCTGCGTGCAATTATCAACTTTCTACTTCAGGCTGACCCATGAGAAACACTTTTTTTCTAAGCTGAGAGAGATATAGCATCCAGCTTAAGAAATCGAAAAGTATATGGATCACTTGAAATCTAGCAACATATTCTGAAGAGAAGGAAAATAGTTTCAAAAAAGCATAGAAGAAGAAAAATTACAGAAAAAAATAAAAGAGAAGTTAAAAAACAGAAAGAAAGGTACCTAAAGGAGCTCAAAGTAAAGATGTACTAAGACTTTCATTAAGATTTTAATTCTGTAACAAATACTTTAATGTCACATTTTGGACTACTCTACTGTTACCTCATTCTCATTTACCTTATCACAATCCCCGTTCTTTATCTGTTTATCGGATTTGTTTTGCTTTATTGGACTCTTCACTTCTAAAACCTGGAAAAGACAAAGATTCTTGTAAAAATTAAAAGCATCATTGGATACAATTACATCAGTAAGACAAAGAACACAGCATCATGAGAAAATGGAATCAAAATTCAAACTCAAGCTTTTGATTTTTTGATTCATACAACCTACTCCTCTTTTTCTGAAAATGCTGAGTTGCTGGACTGGAGTTGTATTGATATTATTAATCCTTAATTAACTTAATGTCATTTGAAGCTTCTTCAATTTTTTTTTTGTATCTTAAATACAAACCAGAAACAGCATAGAACACAGGTCTTAGATAGACACAATATAGGTAAGAGGTCTGATTTTACACATACAAAATGATGCGGGGGTACCTGACCATTGCCTTAATGTCATATGGGATTTTTCCTCCCTAAGTTTTCTTCTACAATAGAGTCTTTGAAATTACTGCAACACTAGTTTCTCCTGGTACTCTTCCTTCAATGCCATACGAAGCCATTTACTGCCACATCTACAAACCAAGAATGATTCATCCAGTAATGAATCATGGCAAAGAGCAGCATGCCAACAAGCATGCTTAGTATGAAAATATTATGCATGTATATTTTGGGGAAACAGAATTGTTGATTGTTCTTTCAATGTTCCCTCCCAATATACATTTTTTGAAGTTAAAAAGAGAGTTTAAGAAATCACCACATCATCCCTAACCTGGATTAAGATCAGTTCCTCTGAAAAATAAGGGAAAATACATGACTGTAGGCAAAGGGAGACTGTGTGTGCTAGTTTGAAGCTAGCTAGAATGTTTTGGTGAGAAGAACTAGATTACAGGCTGTGAAAGAGAAACACTGGTGATGTCTACTTCACTCACAGGCTTGCTGAGAGGTATAAAAACAAGAGTACAAACATAGATAGGACATTCACTCTCTGTCCAGGCTCTGGGCTTCATCTCTCTAACCTCACCTTCCATCTCTCTGATTAATCCACTTGCTTCCTACTCCCCTGGCTGACCTTCCATTCTTCCTTGGGCACAAGGCAACATCTGGGGTAAGAGGAGAGAGGTGGGAGAGGGTGGAAGGGTGGTTGGGAGCCCCTCCTGGGGACTCAGATTCTTGGGAGGGGAGTTGTGTTTTAGTATTACCTTTTACCTTGTGTATTTCTGTATACAACTGCATATATTGTAAATATCTGCTTGTATATTGTGCTAAGCTGTAAATATATGCATCACTCGATTTCCAGCCTAGTCTGGGTGATTTATAAAGTGGGGGGAGGGGAAGTGGAACAGGTAACACCAAAGCCATCACATTGTGTTTTCATGTTTCTTTGTAAGCAAGGCTAACATCACTAACGTGATTATCTCCAAAACCACACTGGATGGTCACAACACAGGACAAAACTCAACAAGTAAACCAAGAAAATAAGGCCTGTAAAAGCAAGGCTTATAGACTAACGAGAAGCCTAACTGACAGCTGTCTGTAAGTTCCCTCTTATTGCTACTTACTGTGGCAAATGATTAAAATTCTATATAATCTCTCTGCCGTGACCAGCACTGTAAGATTACAGGCAGGAAGAAATGTTCCTATATAAAGACTGTGACTGCAGATTTGAGTTAACCTTATCTAAGAATTTTCTCAGGCAAGAGGGATGCATGGTCAGAAAGCAAAACATACTTTTCTGAAGAAAAAAAAAAAAAAAAAAATCGCTGTTCTGCAATTCAGCAGCCCCTGGGGCATTACTGCTGTGTAGATCAGTGGAAGAAAAAGTTGTATTCTGAAAAACCAGCAGACTTCTACGCATAGGTCCAGTACCTTTTAGATGTTTTTCTTGTTTTTAAACAAAAGAGGTCGCTCTCTGGTAAGGCCTCACCTGGAGTACTGTGCTCCCCTCTGGGGTCCTTCAGACACCACAAGAAAGATATTACCTGTTGGAGTGGGTCCACAGAAGGGCTACAGAAATGACCAGAGGGCTGAAACAATTCTCCTATGAAGAAAAGCTGAAATACTTGGGGTTGTTCAGCCTGTAGAAGATAAGGCTCTGGATATACTCTATTGTCACATTTCAGTACTTAGAAGGGGCTTATATGATAGATGGGAATACTCTTTTTCTCAGGTCCTGTTGTGACAGGACAAGGGGTAATGATTCAAACTAAAAGAGGGTAGATTCAGACTACATAAAATTAACACATTTTTTACAACGAGGGTAGTGAGACTACCCAGGAAGGTGGCAGAAACCCAATCCCTGGAAACATTCAAGGTCAGGTTGGATGGGGCTCTGAGCAACCCAGTCTTGCTGACTGCAGGAACACTGGACTAGATGATCCTTAAAAGGTCCCTTCCAACATAAACCATCCTATGATTCTGTGAAAATTCTTGGGTTTGGACAGAATCTTAGTAAGGAGACAGTACATCTGAAAAAGCACTCTTCATGTGTAATTGAAATGTTAAGATCTTGCTTAGGTAAGACGCAACATTAACCATATCTGAAGAGACTTACAGAAATATTAACTACCCCAGTGTCTAGTTGTGTGAATGGATTTAGTCAATGTAAGCCTGATTTCACCAATTAAAACCACCAACCTGGCAAGCAGCAGTGTGCTACCAAACAAATTTGAAATGTGGCTAGAGACTATACAATTTGCATTCTCATGATGCTTCCCCACATTTCTGATATTCAGTTAAGCTAAAAAATTCAGTTCAGTTAAAATGGAAGAGTGTATGTGAGCAATCACTGCTATTGCCTGCAGCGTCTGTATGTGTAGACAGACCTTCCGCTAGATCGCTAAAGGGAAAAGGAATACGACAGAAGTGATCGCATGGGCTTCTGATTTGGAGACTGACTTGCCTAATGATTACATTATCTCCGTGTAAGTTAGTCTTCATTAAACAAGCCATAGATACATGTTTTATCTTGCATGTTTTTACATCTTCAGTTAATGCAACCTTCATCTTTATAGTTTATTTTTTTCCCCAAAAGACACTCCCTTAAAAGCCTTTTGTACATATCAGCTTCAAAAAGCCTGCAGAGTTTCTGGTGGAGAAGAGTGCTTTGTGGACATGAAATCTCATTTCTCTGTGTACAAACTACTTCTTCGTTGTTTTGTAGTTGTTTTTTTTCTTTACAATGCAATTGAACTCAACTGTTTTGGTTTTGCACTGTCAGTACTGGAAACTTTATTTAAAAAGCAATGCCAAGTAAATAATTTCTGACAGACAATTGAAGCAGTTAACCCAAGAGATACAGGAAAGACTCCTCCATAAAGCTCACCATCTAAACCACAAACCTTGTAATAAATGTACACACAATTCTAACCACATCACTACTGTAAGCATCCATTTATTGCTAGGCTGTATATTTAACGACTACTCTGCACATGATCCAGCTGACATTGGGAGTGAACTACGGCTCCTTAAAACAAGTGACAAATGACATATTTTATAAATCATGAATTATTTTTTTTCAAAGAGCATCATCATTTATACCAAACGTTTCTATTTTAAAAACTGGTAACTGGTATGAGGTAACTCCCAAACTCTTAACTCTCTTTCATCCCTGATGTATTTTGTACCTCCACATTAACTCCTCTCTGAAAAAATAACCACCCTGCTTTCCTACTTAAGTAATAGTGTTAGCTCTAACACATATAGCAGATGTGCTCTAAAAGTGATGTAAAACCTATTGCTTTCTAGTGAAGTATCATCCTTTACATGAACACTGCTTGAGGAAAAGATGAATGCATAAACTCCCAAGAACAAGTCTATTGATGTCTAGTGCTAATACAAACCTAAACCTGATCAACCGTATGGTTGATGCTGCAAAACTAGTTTGCACTGTCTACCTTACAAAGCTAAGAAATATGCTCTTTCTAGGTGAATTACAATACTGACAAAAAAATTACTTTGTTCTGCAGTGTTTGCTAAACCAAATACTACTTTTCCTGCAAAAAAAACTCTATCAATTTACATTCTAAGCAAGTGCACTGAAGTAATAAAAAAAAAATCACTATCAGTTCCTCAGGACTGCATTTACAAATTCTCACTTTACCTGGTTGTTGGTTTTCAGTAAAGGTGGTGCTGGCTCATGACGTAGTGATGAGGAAGCTGAACTGCTTTCACTGTCACTGCCATCACTCAGACTAACCCTATGAAAACACAGAGCCAAGAGATTATTATACCTCCAAACAAAGGGCTGTTCCCAGGGATGAACATGCACTCTTAGATGATACCCTAGGATGACTGACTCCTCACTGAGTCACCATTGTGTCAAAGAGAGGCATCTCAGCAGAGCCACACACTGGAAAAGCGTATGGAAAACAAGGCCAGCTGTCTGCATCTTTTTCCTACTAAAAAATTAGTATCTTAGGAGAGGCCACAGAAGAAAGATCACCTCCTAGTCAGTCTCACCCTTCATTTATTTAGGAAAAACAGGGAGTACTTACTTGTTAGACAGGAAATATTTTTTGGGGATAAAAAGGTAGAGAAACATTAAACAAGGTTTTGTTGAAAAACTGAAACAAAACCTCTGCAGTTAAGAGACAAATTGAGCTTGAGACATGATTTATACAATCACTGACATGAACAAATTCTCAAACTGCTAGACATCTTGGTCTTTTACTCCTTGATTCCAGCTTGTAAAGCACACCAGAGAAGCAATTCACATTAACTGCTGTCTTCCTTTTATTTTTCCATTTAAGCAGTAGCTGACACTGGCACACAAATGCTGCACACTCACAGCAGAACCTTGTGGATCAGATAAAGAACCCACTATTAAAAGGTTTGAGAGAAGCTGTTTCAGGTTTCCCATATCTTTAACAATAGTCAAATGGAGCTTTAAGCTGCCTAAAGAACAGACGAGTCTTAGAACACACTCTTAAGACGCAGAAGCCTTCAAGAAAAAGTAATTTCTGTGACAGCTCCTTATCCTATCTTCTGTCTGCACTTCTATACATTACCTGATGCATATAGTGCAGAGATTACATGAAAGTCAATTTTTTTTTATTCTGAAACAGTTTGATAACCAATCTAAACCTGGTAGGCAAAGAGGTCCTGAAAATGAGACACTATGTAATGAACAACTCATCTGATAGTTGAAGGACTAAATTTGATCTCATTTTTGCCAGAAAATAAGTACGAGTACTCCTTGGAAGATGCAGGCATGAAATCAAGGAAAGTCAAGGGAATAAGGATCATCACCATTTTATGGATTAGTACAGGAACAGATTGTACTGGGAATGGCTAATTCTGTTAGTTTTTAGAAAAGGCACTCACACATGGATGTGACTTACAAGGAGCCTGAATTCTCTTTGTATTTAACAGTCAGCACTCTTTGAGAACATCAGGCCTTGCCTTATTACTAACAACCATAATGTCTTGGCTACCAGGCTACCTCTGATCACAGGACACTCACTTGCAATTCCTGCTTCCTCCTCGTGTATTTACAGGTCGTTCTAACTCAGAATCATTGTCATTCTCCTCTGCTTCATCTGATTCATCTTCATTATCATCTGAATGTAGATCTTTCATTATAGATCTCAATGGACCTAAAACAACAGATGACAAAATACACAAATGAAGTTCAGTTTGCAATTCTCCATCCAGGCAATTAACTCAGATTTGTAGATAACAGAAAACCACCCTTCCTAGAGCGCTGGGAGAGGAGAGTCTTAAACATTAAACAAAGGAATGAACTGGGGGCTTATGTTGCAGGGACTTACCCATGAATCATTTACTCACACAAGCAACTCAGTGTCAGACTTACTCATGACAAAGAACAGACATGTCCAAGTGTGTGCATGATTGGCCCCCTGGACCATAACTGAAACCACAATGCCAAGAGAAACTGAGTATTATTGTAGAGTATTAGAAACGAGACTCTTTTGCATTGCTGGGTTCTACCATTTTTTTGCTTTCTAAAAGAGTATTCAATAAAAGTAAAGATGTTTACAACTACCTGAAGGTAGTTGTAGACATCTGTAGATACTACTGCTGTCTACAACTACCTGAAGGAAGGTTGTGGCCAGTTGGAGTTTGGTCTCTTCTCCCAGGCAACAAGCAATAGAACAAGGGGACACAGTCTCAAGTTGTGCCGGGAGAGGCATAGGCTGGATGTTAGGAGGAAGTTCTTCACAGAGAGAGTGATTTGCCATTGGAATGGGCTGCCCAAGGAGGTAGTGGAGTCGCTATCCCTGGAGATGTTCAAGAAAAGACTTGGATGAGGCACTTAGTGAGATGGATAGGGCTGGGTGCTAGGTTGGACTGGATGATCTTGGAGTTCTCTTCCAACCTGGCTGATTCTATGTCTAACATCATCAGGTCCAATCATTACCTACCTCTATGATAAAGTCTAGTGTTAAACTATGTACCTTACTGCCACAGGTATTTGGCAATTCAACCACCTCCCTGGGGAACCTATACCAGAGTTTGATAACCACTTCAGTGAGGGATTTCCTTCTGATATTCAACCTGAACCTTCCTCAGTGCAACTTGAGATTATTTCTTCTAATCCTATCCCCTGTTACTGAGTAGAAACCAAAACCCACTTCACTACAGCATCCTTTCAGGTAGCTGTAAGCAGTGATAAGGCCACAGGACCTGCCTTCCAGGCCCTTCCAGCAGCTTCGGTGCCTTTCTCTTGATAAACTTCTGTTTAGGAAAAAAAAAAAGTAGGTTCTGACCAGAGCAAAATATAGTGTCAACATCATGCCTGGTGCTTCATGTCTTTGATATCCACAGTCTGAGCAAGGAATGCATTTAGTTAACTGGAACTCCTTAAAAGAAGCAGTAATTGCTATTTGCTGTGGCAGAGGAGATGTACAACTTACACTTGAGACTTGTTCTAATCAGAGGAACACTCTCCCATTTGCTCTTGAGAAGGCAAAAAAAAAGCCTGAAAGAGTCTGTGATCTGTCTTCTATATGACCCAAGAAGATCTGGATGGATCCAGTCTTCTCAGAAGAAAACAGTATGTGAACAAGTTTTTGTCCAACATAACAGATATAGGAGCAAGTACCCAAATCTTTGGGCTTGTAATGGACAGATCACACAACTAATGACATTTTCATGAGAACAAAACCAGAGTTTCAGTCAGAAGGGATTTTGTTTAGCCTTAGATAAAAATCAAATGCCTGAATTCAGTCATCAACCACAGCTCACTTCAGCTCTTGCTTTCTTTCATCTGGAGTAATGCCGTCAGGACACATTACAAAATCAGTACCCATCACCTCCAGAACTGCAGTAGGACAGAAATGTATCACATGCATATTTAAAAACAAACTGTTGGCTGGAGGCACTAAAGTATTTTCATAACCATGTCTATCATTGAGGAATATAACTGGATAGAACAAATGTGGTTTTAATTAGTCCAAAGCTGCTTTTTAAATGCTCCTTATACAAAGAACAAAACAAAAGCTGATTAACAATGTTTCAGTTGTACAATCTTACAAACTCAAGGAAAAAGACCAAGCACGAACTAAGTAGTTTAAGAGATTATACAAAATGAATCACAATGTATTTACAAAAAATCTGTCTTGGCAAGTTCTCTGGGAAGAAAAATGCCCTTTTTTTTTGTTTTTTACTGAGTTCCAAGTAAATTGTAACTATTAGCCAGAAAAGTAAAATGCAAACTTTAAGTCTGCTTCAAGTATAACCACCATCTTTTCCTGTCATGCATCTGAAGTAAATATTGAGTGCTCTTAAAACTTCCCAACACTATGAGGTGAACACAACCATTTGAAAGGGTCCACAAAGATACATCCTTGGGATTCTTGTGGGAAGCCATACCTCCCTGAGCAGGGCTTTAGAACCCAGTCTCATGCTACCTAACCCTGCAAATGAGCAGCCTCAGAAAGGGAAGCTTTTTTGAGCTTAGCATGTGTTAAATGAATGTCTTGCATTTAATGCTTCAGAACATAGACCATTCATGGACTTTTCTCAGCTAACCATTTTCTCCGTTTTTATTTTGCCACATCTGAAAGCAACCTGAGGAAAAGTCTCTAAAGTAAAACTGTGGCCAGCTCAGGCTGTAAAGGGTAGCAGAAAACTGGTGATGATATGCCAACAGTTCTGTTTTTATTAGCCTTTCCATTTCACATGTTCCTTCCAATTTATTTTCCTATGTTGGTACCTTGTTGTCTGTTGTTTTGAGATGGCGTAAAACTGGAACTGGAACTGGAGCTGGAACTGGCAGGACTGGGCTGTTCAGACTCAACATAAAAAAAAAGAAAAATAAATAACAATTTAAGAAACATTTTTGCCTAAAACTCTTACTGTTACTGCCTATAGCATGCTGTCAAAGAAAAAAACCCTCTAGAACAGAGTAATATTCAAAAGGTGCTTATTTCAAGTATCAGGCAAACATTGTGTACATTGCTATGCACTCAGAATACATACACACTACTACATCATGCAGTTCTTTATTAAAGCAATGTCCTAACCTCCCAGATATCTGGAATCCACAGATTACGAAAGATAACTTGATTTGTAAAAAAGAGATGTTAAAATCAATTCACATTAATTAACAGTTCTATACACTGCCTTTCCACTATTGCTTAAAATGTATATGTTTCTAAAATTCTACAAGATTACTGAGAAAGGCTGTTCATCTCATCTGGTAAAAGTCTGTATCACTTTTCCTCATAGTGGTTACAGCTTACAAGAGTCGTACTGAGAAGTCTTGCCTCCTGCTGCCATGCCGAATGTCTCCACATATGCTGATTCTTAGGCTCAAAGTTTTGAAGAGCCTAGGAGAAAGTATGCACTTGCACACTCATCTGTATACGTTAAGGCAAAGAATCTGCTACTGGGCACAGGGGATGCTAAAAACAGAATACAAACCATGAAAGACTTGTCCACACAAAAGGAATAGTGAAAATCAGGTAAAGAAGTATCTGAAATTTTATTTTTGCAATAAAACCTGCTGACACTTTAAATTTTATACAACTCTTACCATGGTGTGTCATCCATGCTAATCAAAGTCTTCTAACTCTTCTTGCCCATACAATATCCCTCATGATTAAGTTCACAGGATCTCAGGATGTTAGGGGTGGGAAGGGAGCCAAAGAGATCGAGTCCAACCATCCTGCCAGAGCAGGACCATACAATCTAGCTCAGGTCGCACAGGAACACATCCAGATGGGCCTTGAAACTCTTCAGAGAAAGAGACTCCACAATCTTTATAGGGAGGCTGTTCCAGTGCTCTGTGACCCTTACTGCAAAGAAGTTCCCCATTGTGTTGAGGTGGAACCTCCTGTGCTGCAGCTTACACCCATTGCTCCTTGTCCTATCACAGGGAGCAAGTGAGAAGAGCCTGTCCCCCTCCTCCTGACACCCAGCCCTCAGACAGTTCTGAAATCCCCTCTCAGTCTTCTCTTCTCCAGACTAAAAAGCCCCAGGTCACTCAGCCTCTCCTCATAAGGCATGTGTTACAGACCCCTAATCATCCTCACAGCCCTCCGCTGGACTCTCTCGAACAGATCCCTGTCTCTCAAACTGGGTAGCCAAATCTGAATGCAGCACTCAAGATGGGGTCTCATCAGGGCAGAATTGAGGCAGAAGAGAACCTCCCTCAGTCTGCTAGACACACTCTTCTTAATGCACCCCAGGATCCCATTGGCCCCCTTGGTCACAAGGATATACTGCTGTCCCATGGACAACTTGTTATCCACCAGGATTCTCAGGTCCCTCTCCAGAGTGCTGCTCTCCAGCAGATCACCTCCCAACCTGTACTGGTGCAGTTTATTGTTCCTCACCAGGTGCAGAACTCTGCACTTACCTTTGTTGAACTTCAAAAGGTTCCTGTGCGCCCAGCTCTCCAGTCTGTAAATTGTTCTCAACAGTAACAGGAGCAATATCCTGTCACTCTAAAGCTCATAGGCTACCTAGCAGATGCTTTTTCTTCATAAATCAACCTATTCTTGCCTTTCATAATGAGCAGCCAGACTTAAAGCCTTTCGTTGCTTCTTCTCACAATGAGAGGTGTCTACTTATTTCAGCAACAGAACGCTTGAAAATCCCACCATTAACATCTGCTTTCCTCAAATGAATAGCAGCTCCACTTCTCACACATAAAAAGACTAAATGCAACCTTCTGGACCTGACTGTATGCACATGCAACTTGTGCATTGGTGAATCAACCCGGTAAAAGAAAACCCTACTGAACCAACAACATAACCCACTTCTGAGAACTGAGAGAGTCTTACATAATTCACTGTGTAATTTTTGGAGGCATTGCAGCATCACTTGACACTGCTCCAAAATCCAAGTAATTCTGAAAAAAAACAAAAAATCATTACTGTTTTCCCAAAGTGCCTGAATTTCCGCAGAATCAGGCAACATTTTAAACTACAAAATAATTTTGACAACATGAAATGGACTGCACTGATGAAGAGCAAGTGTCAATGCAAATTTTATAGCCATCACCTCTCTAGAAACTAATTTTAGTATCTCAGCTTCAAGTTGCATCTTGTTTATCTGTTACTTTCCTGCTTCTTTGCAGCAAAATTACTAGCTGAAAACTGGTTTCTGCAGATTTTCGTACTGTATTTTTCCTTAATTTCAACATGAACTTTAATTCATGTAAAATACATTCCTATTTAAAAAAAAAAAAAGGAACAAACTGAAAGTCTATCATATTCAACTTAAAATACTTACAGAAGTGCTAGAACTGTGGAAAAACCAAACCAAAACAGAACGCTCAGGAGTGGAGATTTTTGGTGCCTTTAAAATGTCAGGACTTTCTTTTTGAGTGAGCTTACAATAAAGGAAAAAAAGGAAAGGTCCTAGTCTTGTTCACATTATAAGACATGCAAACAGCAGGGAAATACTTTAGAGTCAAAATTTCTTCCTAGCATTCACTGATTCAGGCAAGACCACAAGAAGGAAAGAATATGAACAGATATAAAAATGTTATAATACCTACCCAGTAAAAATTCTGCTCTGCTCCAGCAAGATCACTTTGAGAAGCCAAATTACACAAGTCCCAGTAAAACATAAATTATCACCTTTTGAAAAAGGTTCTTAGTGTCCCCTTAATTTGTGAATTACGTAAAACTGGGGAAGTGGCTGCTATGCCCAAGGGTCATTCTGACACTCAGAGGAACCTTGAGCCAACAGGAGCAAGAAGTATGGAGTCCTGAACCTAGGGAATAACATCCTTATGCACCAAAATATTCCGAGAGACATCCAACTGGAAAGCAAGGATTCTCATGGATCTTACTAATACATAAATATACCTGAAGGGAGGGTACAAAAAGGACTCTTTTCAGTGGCACCCAGTGACAGAAACAGAATCAATAGGCAGAAACAGGAGGATCCCTCGTGCATATTAGGACACACTTGTATCACAGTATGAGACACCAAGATGAGATTGTGGAGTCTCTCTTCTTAAGATATTAAAAAAGTACTAGACTCAGCCCTAGGCAACCAGCTCTAAGTGGCCCTGGTTGAGCAAGGGAGTTGGATCAACCTTAACTATACTGATTCCATCAACCTGAAACACATCCTTCCCTTAAAAATTAGTGTACAGAAAAGACCCTAAGCCAAACATTGCAACTCTTTCATACGAATAGTTCATCAAAATAAGATTTTGTGTTCCTTTGCAAGTCATCTTACTGAAACATTTATCTATTTTTGAAAGAAAATCCTTTTCCTTCTGTATTTATGTACATATGATTGATGAGATGCTCAAGCTGAGTCAGCAGAGCAGTCACACAGCCTAGAAGGCAAACTGTATCCCAAGCTGCATCAAGACTAGCATAGCCTGCAGGTCAAGAGGCAATTCTTCCCTTTTGCTCTCAAGAGATCCCACCTCTAATACTGCATCTAGTTCTGGTGTCTCCATCCTAAAAAGGGCATAGAGAGTGAGTCCATGGGATGATCCAAGGGCTGGAACACCTCTGCTATGAGGACAGGCTGAGGGAGCTGGAGTTGTTCAGTTTGGAGAAGACTTGGGAGGACCTTAAAGTTGTCTTCCAATAAGTGAAGCTGGCCTACAGAAAAGCTGGAGACAGACTTCTACTAAGGCTGTCTAGCAACAGGACTATAGGGAATGGTTTTAAGATGAGGGAAAGTAGGTTTAGACTGGATCTCAGGAAGAGGTTCTTCAGTACAAGGGCAGTGAGACTCTGGAATAGGTTGTACAAAGTGGTTGTGGATGCCCCTTCCCTAGAGATGTTTGAGGCCAGACTGGATGAGACCTTGTTGACAATCTAGTTGACAGGTGTATCTCTTGGTTTGGGTCGACATTGGCATGCAGTCATGGACAAAGAGCTGCTCAGTGTCTTCACTGAGCCAACCCGTCACTTTTACCGAGAGATGCAGAGCTTCAGTGAAGGCATTTAACTCCTTATTTACAACTCCTGTGGTTACATATGCAAATAGGGTCCTATTATGGTTTTTTTTCAGTAGTGTGAATTTTTGAGCTGTGTTTAATCAGTATTAGCTATATAAAATTATATATGTGTATTCTACTTCTTGATCAAAGAACGTAGTCAAGTATTGGTTTAGAAGCTGAAAGAGGCAGTTTTTAGGGTTTTCACAGTTTATAGGCTGGATGTTAGGAGGAAGTTCTTCACAGAGAGAGTGATTTGCCATTGGAATGGGCTGCCCAGGGAGGTGGTGGAGTCACCGTCCCTGGGGGTGTCCAGGAAAAGACTGGATGAGGCACTTAGTGCCATGGTCTAGTTGAGTGGATAGGGCTAGGTGCTAGGTTGGACTGGATGATCTTGGAGGTCTCTTCCAACCTGGTTGATTCTATTCTATTCTATAGGTGACCATGCCCAAGGCAAGGGAGTTGGAGTAAATGACCTTTGAAGTTTCTTCCTATCTGAGTCATTCTGTGAATATGATTTCCTCTTAGCTTTAAAAATAATAAATACTTTTGAGCTATTGCTACAAACTCGTGAGTACTCAAGTTAGTGTCAGAGAAGACTCTTGTACAGCAGACTGAACTAAAACACATGGTTAAGTGGGCTGGTTTGAGGCCAATTGGAATATTTTAATGAGAGAACTGAGATAACTGGTTCTATTAAAAAAAAATGATGTCTACATCATTCATTGGTTTGCTGAATGGGATTAAAAGTCAAAACATAAATAATGTTCAGCTATTTTTGTCCTGGGATGTTGTCCCATTCATTTCTCTGTTTGGACTCTGTCACTTGATCTAATCACCTTTTCTTCTAACATTGATCAGCTCTGACACCTCATTTCTAATTTCAGCAATTAATACATAAGCTATGAGTTTCTGCTTTGTTTATGTGTGGATTCAGAGATAAAAGGAGGTTGGAAACAGAGAAGTGAGATGGGGAGATTAGCCTTGAGCCTTTCTGGGCAATCTGTTTTGTCCAGGAGGGAATCAGGAAGTTCTGTATTGTTTCTAACTTGTATATAACTGTAAATATTTGTACATATTGTATATATATGCTTGTAAATTTTGCAATGCTGCAAATACAGCTTCATTGTACTTCCAAAATCATCTGAGTTAGTCTGAGTAGTTTCAAGAAGTGTCACAGGGAGGTTCCTAAGCCATTACAATGAGAAAATTTGTTTACAATACACTGTAAAACATGGTCAAAAGACAAAGCATTAATGGAGGTTGTTGCCTGTAGCAAAATCTTTGCTGAAAAACTATACTGCTTAGAGTTGAAGGCACACAGTAAAGTAGGCAATGAAGCAGAGGAGAAAAGATTATGGTTTTGCACATAGGGCAGCTGAATATGACAGCTTCCACAGATTTTATGGCTACAAGATAGTAAGTAAACTAAAGGTGAAATAAACCAAAAACACGCATGGTCATGTGAGTATGAGCACAGCCTTTAAATTGAAAAATGTGGAGTGCAAACTTATGGGAGCTCTCATCAGAGAGCTGACATAATGCTGACAAACACAGAATTATATAAAAAAAGTCTGGGGATTTTCAAAACTGGCACCAAAAATGGTGTTAGCTGGAACACACTTCACCCAGAAATCTGTGAAAAGACATCAATATTTGTGAAAAATTAAAATAGTATGAACAGCCCAATATGGGGAAGAGTTCTGCTCTATCTGGGGAATGTTCTACTCAGTGTCAGGAAAACAAACAAAAAACCCAACCAAAATCCCCCACAAATATGTGGCCCACTGATGGTAAATGAAGATATCTGAAATAAATCACTTATTTGAAGAATATGGCTTTGAAGAATGTTGGCTGTCCCTCTAAATTGACAAGGAATAGCCAGACATGAATTTTATGGGAGTTTTTAATTAATTTTAAACATTCCCTCTGAGAGCCTTCACAAAGGTTTTTGTACATAAAGCTCTTGTAAGTCAAAGGAAATAAATGTGTTTTAGAAAGAAAGTTCATCCCTCAATTTTAGTACTAGATACAAGAAAGAATACTCATCCTAGGTATTAAAGTCAGTGTGAGAGTTTCCTACATTTTCTTCTCTGATGGCACTAATAGCAATGGTAAAGGATATGCGGTAGCTGTTTTAGCCACCCCAAAAGCTGCTCTACCTAAAGCCAAGCTATCCTGATTCTCCTTACTTACCTTGGTTTTGTCTCCTGTACCTCGCTTGACATACCAGCACTGAGAAGGGCAGATGTCAATGAAGTCCCAGTTCATGTTTTGGTAAACTGTGCACAGTTTGTTGTCACTTTTAGGGTGGTGAAGAAGATTGTTCACCTAAATTCTCCCAGATACAAGTTCCTGATGCTAGAAATCCATGCACTGAAACTCGTTAACAAAGAAGCATCTGGAGAACCATCTCACTCCATGTAAACCTTCTTTTATGAATGTTTTTCTGCAGTACGGTACATTTCCACATCATTAGAGATCTGGTCTTCTCAGCAGGTACCCACAGACTTCATAAATTTACTACAGCTCTTTTCTGTTATGTCATCTGGACTCCGTAAAGTACTCCCAGCGTGACCCTACACTAAACCTTTACTATGCAGAAATTTTGTCAAGGTCACACACACCAAATAAATACAAACATAAATATGTTTAAAATGACAGCTTTTCTTCTAGAGTGCTGCCACGCAGAGTCCCTGCACACTGTCTTTGCTATTGCACACTGCTAGTTTCTGAATCTGTGTCCCAGAAAAATCAATAAGAAATTAACCAGAATTTCATTACAAACTATTAACAGAGACCTAGTGTGGTTCTTCCATTTTTGGAAGATGTATTTGTCAGCCTTGTCAGCTTTATAGCAAGCCTCACTATATTTACTTTTCTGTCAGCATTAACTCCTGAGATTTAAATAACAATATGAAAAATCTCAGCTTTCATTTCTGTGCATTCCTGTTTCAGTGAAAAGCTGTAGGGAGGAAAACACAGACAGCTATGTTGTACCCTAAAAAATTCTTGAGTCCCTAAAACAAAACAAAGCCCCTCCAACTATTTCCTCAAAGTTTCAGAATTTTTAGTCTGTTTTGTGGTACTGTAGGCTGAAAAGCACTTTTTACATGTCACGAGCAGCAACAGTATAGTCCACACACGTTTTCCCTCGAGGTACACTTTTGAGGCACTTGTCACTATGGTTCCTAAGCGCTTAATGTATGCCAATATTATTATGTATTTGTCTAGTAGTTTTAGCAAAAGATCATGCATATTATTTACACATGGAAATACAGAATGCTGATTTCTTTTAAAAAATAGATTTTTGTCATCCTACATATATTTTGCCATTTACAGCTGACACATCTCTGTGCTGTAACTTGGCCTATACATCTACTCGTCCTGATTACTACCAAAAAATTTCTCATTTAAAGCTTCTTTTTCTTGCTTTGGAGACTTAAAATAGGTTTTTGGTAGTGAGATCTTTGTTTTACTCTAGTGTCATGGAAGGCTAACAGGCCTAAAACACGTCCTGGCTTGCCCTACCCTTCTGATGGTGGAGGTGTTTATGCACTTGTTAGTGTCTTGCCCAAATAAGGGAAAGCCCTGGTTTCACCCAGAATGGTAGGTTGGCAAAGTGCCACTCTGATTGTTGAATCTCTGTGGTCAAAGGTGCATTACACGTGGAAAAATATAAACGGAGCTAAGTTGCAAGCAGTGTGCTCTGCCTCCTACATAATAACAAGCTTGATGTTTTGGGCTCGAACTACCTGGAAACTCAAGCACCTCGAGTTTACCAGGAGAAGGCATTAAGTGCCTCACAACGTGTCGAGAAGCGTCACCAACGGTGTGCTCTTTGCACATCTGCAAGACATCCTGCCTGCACCTCTGCAAACCTCCATGTCAAGTCTGGAGTCCAAGAGAACTAGAATCAGGTCAGAGATCATCTGCCTCTCTCTCAGCACCCTGTTAGAGCCTGGGAAGATCTTGAAGCCTCAACAGCTATTAAGACACAGATAGAACTCCCTTCAAGTGTTTGGGTACTGTCTGAAAACTGTAATTATCTCCTGATTCCTCCGGGAATCTGGAGATATTTTGTGAGTAAACATTCAAAAGCCTCTCTGTAACTGAATTCTATTGTGACTTCTACCTTAGCAGAAAGGAGCCTCTCAGGTCTCCCTTGAGGGTAAGCAGCATATTGGCCGCAAGTTTCTCTTTCCTAAATAGTTTAACNCTGCCTGCACCTCTGCAAACCTCCATGTCAAGTCTGGAGTCCAAGAGAACTAGAATCAGGTCAGAGATCATCTGCCTCTCTCTCAGCACCCTGTTAGAGCCTGGGAAGATCTTGAAGCCTCAACAGCTATTAAGACACAGATAGAACTCCCTTCAAGTGTTTGGGTACTGTCTGAAAACTGTAATTATCTCCTGATTCCTCCGGGAATCTGGAGATATTTTGTGAGTAAACATTCAAAAGCCTCTCTGTAACTGAATTCTATTGTGACTTCTACCTTAGCAGAAAGGAGCCTCTCAGGTCTCCCTTGAGGGTAAGCAGCATATTGGCCGCAAGTTTCTCTTTCCTAAATAGTTTAACGTTTGTTGTATTATTGCTAGTTATTTCTTAAGTGTTCTAGATTCCCTGTTTTTTCCTCTGTGTAATACTCTTCATGACTGTGCAAAGACCCTATTATTAAAAATCATGGTCTGTGGTGGGGTTCCTAAATATCAAAATGCATAAACTGTATTGATTTTGGAAAAGATCCCACCCATACCATTACAAATAGTAGAAAAAGTTTTGCAGTGGTTTCATAAGGTGTAATAAATTACTAACACAAAGTAAAGTCAATCTCTTTAAAAAACAAAATCCAATATTTAAACTACATCTCACACTGTTACAGTGTAGTGTATTTGCAATTTAACAGATAAAAGCAAACGAAATTATTAAAAATACTGTCTAGTTGTTAATAACATGATTAAAACTATTGCTTAAATTATCTCATGTACTGCAACCATGAACAATCTTGAGTCTTACAGTGCTCAAAGGATCAAAGAGTTTGCACATGGCATAAATCAGGTTGAATCATCACATCCACACACTGTTTTCTTTAGCTAAAACTATGATATTAGAGTGCATTAGCTTTGTTAAAACAGCATAAGCAATGGAAAAGGATTACTCATAAAATGAAGTAGATAAAAATTATAGCCTATATCTACTGCTGTATTTAATGGTTTAAACCATAATAATTGTGGCAGCTAGTTTAAATAATTAAAAACATACAGGTTTGACTTTGATGCACTCTCTGGTCTTTACGGTCTTTTCCAACCCAAGCAATTCTATATTCTACATTTAATCTTTTACTCTTCCAGTAATAACTAAAATGATCTCACAAAGCAGCAAAGATATGTGATTTTTTGTGTCTTAATCACCACAGATCACAACAATAATATTGAAGGGCATCAATTTTGTAGTGGTTTTCTGATTTGGGTCATGAATGTTGTGGCTGCTGCCCGTGGTACCCATTATCTCCAAATACACACATAATCTTTCCTGCTGCACCTGGGCACCAATCTCAGCTACAATACACAGCTCTGCTGGTGATGGGGTATATTATCAGTCACCCATAAAAATTCTCCTCTTATATCACTATGAGGTGATGATACAAGTTTTATGAATATTGAAGCCAAGTGCAAACAGCTCCATATATCCTTATCTAACTTTTGTCTCTGAAACTTTAATTCCTACAACATGGAACATAATTTCCTCCCCTTTTGCCAGGTGGCTTGCGGCGCACTAGTACTGAGTAAGCCATTCCTTCACAGACATTCAGACATCCAGGATAAGAACATGTCTCAATATAATTTGAAAAACCTTACATGTGGTAGAATCCAGAGTGCCCTGTCTTCCTGTGCTACACATTGTGCAAGGACTAAAATTTTCAATGGGATAAACTTGGCACTCGTTATCAAATTCCTTGGTCTCTCCATAGCCACACAACTTTGTAACAAAGAATTCTGATCACCAGAGCTATATGCATTGACTTGTTTTCAGCCTCAAATGGAAAATGAATGGTGTGAGATATAGCTGCATAGAGAGGAGCATTAGAAACACCACAAATATGATGAGGGCCATAGGAAGCACAAACTACGCATTTCAGTTAGGCACATAAGGATTTCTGTTTTCAAGGAAGACTCAAGCCTGATTTAAGTCTTTTAATGAAGGACACCATCATCATTTTCAGTCCTCTTCTGTGTCATTAAGAACCTTGCAGACTCAGTTTCACAAAAAAGAAAAACCCAGACACCCACACAAAACCCTCATAAAACCACAAAGAAACACCACTAAACACACCACTAAACCATTATCTGAAAGAGACCTTACCTTGGCTCCCAGCCCCAGCAGAACACAGGATTTTTCAGTTAACTAGAGCCTGGAGATTTCACAAGATCTTAGGTATTTTCAAAATACTCTTCCATTTTTGTAATTAATAGATCACGTGTGGGATCCAAAGTGGCACTTTATGGATTACTTTATATAGGTGCACATGTTGCAGTTTTAAGACTGCTTTAAGATATGCAACAAGTTTAAGAAGTACAACCACACAATCTATGCGATCACTACTCTGTTTTCATTGTTCTGTAATGGACCTACTAAGAAGAAGTTGGCATTTTTTCCCTACAGGCAAAAGACTTAAAAGTATTGTGCTTTCAGTAATTGGAAAACTTCACTCCTGAATTGTCATAACTTGCTGGCACATGTTTCTGCTCAGTTTGTATTTCCATACGCTTGGATCTGCCAAAAGGCAGCTAATACTACTAACAGCAATGCTACAATTGCAAAGACACACACAGACCAAGAGAGACAAAGCAATATATATCATTAGCAAAATAATCACACCAGGAGAAGAGCTTAATCTAATAAAGCCACAAACATTCTCCAAAAAAATGCACTAACAAATCACTTTCATGCACAGAAAATATTAACAGTTATTATCCAGATCACTGCAACTGAAGATAGGCTATATGTCACTCCTGAATAATTTTGCTAGCTTTACGACTCTAAAAAGACTTGCAGTTTAGAACACAAAGTCTATCATTAGCACTGAGTCTTGCAACACACGTTAAATCACAGACATATTTGGAAAGTGACATTCATTTTTCAAGTAACCAAGAGAAGGGTGAAGAGAAATGGATACACGTTTCACTTTCTAACAGCTCAGAGTCACAGAAAAACAGGCCTAATGCAGCAGTGTACGTGGTCTTACTAAGTCACACACAGAAAGGCTAAAGAAGAGCAGAATGTTTATCAACCAAGCAATGATGTACTTTATTCCCTAATGTGATTTTATAACACTTTTCGGAGCTCAAAACAAAGATTGTCTTCAGGATATGAGTGGACACTGGCCCTCTAAGTTAGGTCTAGGCAACAGTATTCTAACCTGGCTGTGTTCTTAAACGTGATTTTAAGGCACAGCTCAGAGGGTGGATTAGTCATTGGCAAATGTGCTCTACCAAACAAAAAACTCCACTTCTCTTGGAGGGTGCCAAACCTCCACATGCTCAACTTCATGAAAATGAAGGACTGTATTTCAAGTGCGAATGCCCAGATCTAGGTAGAGCACAACGTCAATATTAAAAAGCGTTGAGGTATTCTGCATTTTTGTTTGAAAGTTAAGCCCATTATTTGAAAGGATACACCTCAGCTCAATTCAGAGCCTGTAGAGGCTGTACCTGAAGCAAACAGGGGACCAGCAGCATGCTTTCCTGTAACATTTGCCCAGTAAAAACCACCTGTGTTTCACAATGCTCATCAGCTTCCTTTACCATGATAACTTATTGGAATGTCATCCTTAATGTAAAAAACAGAAGACAGCCTTTGGATCTGAGAACTGATCATGGACTGCTCTAGCTCTGAAAGAAGTCTTCAGTGCAACTGATAGAAGTTTTATAAAAAAGTAGCTATTGGCAAAACTTAGAATAGACATTTCTGAAAAGGAGATCTCAACCCTTCCCTCCACATTTTTTTTCCTCCCTTAAGAAATGCTGCATGAAACCAAGCAGCTTTTATGTGCAACTGAGAAATTCAATTCTCATAAAATATAAAAGCACAACTAAAATTATCCTAGATGAAGCAATACAACTTTAGCTATGGTGCAGCTAAAGACAGCTCTGCTACATTATACCTTTCATTAGAAATGTCTGGTGCTTGCTACATGTAGCCATGCATATGTGCTAATACCAAGCAAGCAAGCAGTCACCATCACAGGACGTGGATGTCTGAGACTGAGACCATCTCTTACTCCAGAGTGAGGAAAATACTGCCCTCAGAAAACTCTTCGAAAAGTTATTTATAGTTTTTACTAAAATAGTAATAAAGTAATTCACACACTGTAATGTTTGCAGTATGTCATAAACATACCTGAAAGCACTTGACCCAAAGTTAACATTCTTGTGGCTTTCTCACAATTTTCTCTTTAGTATTGATTTGTAGTTTATTATATCTAACCCTAATTTGCTGATTTGGGGGGTTGCAGTTTTCCTTTAAAGCAACTTCAGGAACAAATCCTGATGTGTATATTCCTAAATAACAATACATTCTCTGGAGACTTCTCTGTCATCTTCAGTCAAATGTTATTTCTTACCCTGTGACAGAGAAGTCTCTAGAGAAGGAGACTCCACAGCCTCTCTGGGCAGACTGCTCCAGTGCTCTGGGACCCCCACAGTAAAAGAAGCTCTCCTTCAGTTCAAGTGAAACTACTTCTGTTGTAGTTTATACCTGTTGCTCGTCATACCACTGGGCACCACTGAAAGGAGCCCAGTCCCACCCTCATAACCTTCACATCTTGGGCATTCATAAGCATGGATAAAATCTCCTCTCAGTCCCATCTTTTTCTGGGCTTCTGCTACTTTGAAGCTAGACAGAATGTTTTGGGATAGTGGAGAAAACCAAACCTACTGGAATGTATTCATTGGGTAGCCTGGCAGTTCAAAAGTTCAGAAATACCGGGCTTTAGTTGACACAGGTGCTCAGTGTACTCTATTGCCATCAAACTGCAAAGGGACAGAGTCTATCACTATTTCTGGAATCACTGGTGGATCTCAAGAGTTAACTCAGTTGCAGGCTGAAATAAGTTTAACTGGTAAAGAGTGGAAGAAACACACTATTGTAACTGCTCCTGATGTGCCTTGCATTCTGGGAATTGACTTTCTGAGACAAGGTTGTTTCAAAGATCCCAAAGGTCACAAATGGGCTTTTGGAATAGCATCTGTAGAAATTGAGGATGGTAAATTGAAGTTGTCCATTAGACCTGAACTTTCAGATGAATCTGCAGTTGTGGGACATCATGACATAGAGGATCTAGAACTGTGAATTGCTACTCAAACTGTTCACCACAGGCAGTACAGAACTAATCGTGACTCTTTGTTGCCCATTCATCAGCTGAATCACCAACTGGAGAGAGTCAGGCTGTCATCGAGAAACCTCATTTCAACAGTCCCATCTGGCCTGTGCGCAAGCCTAATGGAGACTGGCAACTGACAGAAGATTTTCATGCCCTCAACAAGGCGATTCCACCTATAAGCGCAGCTGTACCAGACGTGCTGGAACTCCGGAGCAATCTGGTCTGGACATTAAAACCATTCTGTACACAGCTGCCAGTGACAATGTCCAACCCGGAGTCTTTGGCAGAGAGCTCCAAATGAGACACATGGTTATCCCCCTGGTTTCTGGGGTTGTAGCTACAGAGATTCAGAGGCAAATTACACTCCAACAGAGAAAAAGATATTAGCAGCCTATGAAGGAGTGAAAGCAGCTTCTGAAGACTGGAACTGAGTCACAATTGCTTTTAGCTCCTAGATTACCAGTTCTAAACTGGATGTTCAAAGGCAAAGGTTCAGTACCGCATCATGCCACAGATGAAACCTGGTCTAAATGGATGGCTTTGATAACCCAACGAGCACGAATAGGTAATCTTCATTGTCTTGGTCTGGTGGAGGTGATGACCAACTGGCTGGAAGGCACAGATTGTACAAAACCTCGAGTACAAAACACATTGTGCTGAAGAAGCTCCTCCCTGTGGTGAT
>WAAF01002997.1:203060-297706 GCA_013400475.1 Tricholaema leucomelas | reverse complement strand
AGGTCCCAGTGTCACAACTCATTGCTAGGCTATTGGTGTGTTGTTACCTATACTTGGTCAGCTGTATCCCAGCCTAAGGGCAAGCTGTTTTCAATCCCTCGGCTCAGTCAGGCAGAGTCAGGGCTGCCAGTTGTAGGCAAGTCCCCAGTTACATGCAATGTAAAGTGTCATGGCACACAGAGGAACGTAAGGCAAATGGGTAGCAAGCAAAACAAAAGCAGCAGCAGCAGCAAACATACGAGTTTGTGGGTTTTAAGCATTTTGACAAGCATCTTTGACCTATAGCAACAGACAAAACCACCTCTAGAACCAATCATGAATTATTTCTCCAAAAAAAGGAAGATGCACAGGCCTAGGATTCGTGACCTGTGTTAACCACAAACAAAGCAAGCTGCAAAACAAGGCAAAATAGGTGTCTATGAGAGACTGAGAGGTGCCAAAGCTTTTGCCTATTTTCCCACTTCTTCCAACTGGGAAGAAGAAGTGGGAAGGAGGGCCAAGGTGAGTATTCAGACAGGTGTTTAGAGTGTATGATGGATATGTATTCTAGGCATAATTTGGACCTTTCACCACATGTTAGAAAGTATTATATCATTACAACAGAGACAAAAAGGTATGTTCCCCTTAACAACATCCAAATCTTTCTTAACGAGTCATTTTGTTATCCTTGTCTTTTGATTTCACACTTTAAACAGATGGTGCGTTAGACTCGGCTGTTTCCTGCAGTGTTATTTATGAGCGTAAAGAGAAAATGCAGCATGATAGAATTGATATTTGCAAATGTTTTCAGTACATAATAGAGAGAGTAGAGAGCATAAGTCTATCTCAATGATAATTAAAAAAAAAAAGTGCCAAAATATTAGATACATTTCTATTGGAACAGAAATAAAACACAAATTCAGTAAGCCCAGGCTCTGAGCAGCAGGAAAACAAAACAAAAAACCAAACCAAACCAAACAAAAAAATGTCCAAAATCCCCACAAAGAAACAAATCCCACAAGAAATCTATTATTTGTAACAACAATAACAATAATAATGAGAACAACAACAACAACAATAATAATAGAAGCATTTTCTGATGCAGTTTTCCTGCCATTTTATACCCTGTAAATATGATAAACCCAATTACTGGCAAGGAATTAGAGCAAGTGTTTTTATTTCAGAGCTTTTTGTCCAGACCTTTGATCAGCATAACACACCTTTTTGTAGTTTTGGTCTCTAGTTAGGTGATCTGTGCCTGATTAGCTCAGGTAGATCTAAAAAGTCTATATGCTATATAACCTCAGCATTCCAGTACACCATGTTGGGTGCCAAATAAATTGTCTCAGTTCGAATTTAAATTCCCAGAGACTCTCATAAATTTGATAGAACTGACGACAACTTGTAAAGTGCCCTTCCCTCTCCCCCCCTCCTTCCCCAAAGAAAGGAATTAGAAGTAGAGAGGAAAGGTAAGCACACCCAAATAAATCAATCTCACTCAATATGGAAGTTAAAAAGGAAAAAAAAAGTTTAACAATAACTTAAAAGGGTATCAGAGGTAGGGAGGTTACAAAGGGGTAGGGAAGGAAGAATAACAAGTACAAAAAGTATAAACACAACCTGAGTTTGTGATGGTGGTGACCACGTGGTAAAACGACTGGTAACGTGTGTGGAGAGATGCAGGGGTGCAGGGAGAGCTGCAGAGTGGTCCAGAGAGAGAAAGGAACAGGAAGTCCCCCTGCTTTTATGGGACAGGAAGGGGGGAGTGGGTTAACCATCACCTGGTGGTGTTCAGACCCACCCCTGGGGAGGGGTCAAGACTACCTGAGGTCAAGTGTCGAGTTCAGGGACGCTCCTCCTAGAGTGTTAGCCCTATACAGTCCAGACCTTTGATCAGCATAACACACCTTTTTGTAGTTTTTTTACAATCAACCATGTATATTTACACACTTGGTCTCTAGTTAGGTGATCTGTGCCTGATTAGCTCAGGTAGATCTAAAAAGTCTATATCCTATATAACCTCAGCATTCCAGTACATCTTCCAGAGATAATGAATTCCCTAAGAACTGCTGTGAAATAGACAGAACATGGTTGAGGGCACAGCAAATCATCAGCTTACCTTGTCATAGCACAGTAAAATAAAAAGCGGAGAACAGTAAAGAAGAAACAAAACAACCAACCAAACAAAAAAAAACAAACCCCACACCCCCCTCAAAAAAAAACCCCAATAAACCCACAACACAACAAAACAGAAACAAAAAAAACCCCAACAAATAAAAGCATTGCAGTACAGCTTATGATCTATCTTAGTACATAGGTACGTTCACTGTGAAGTCAGTTACAGCTTGATGGTCCTTAAGCAATGTAAGACAGAATTCCTTGGCACTTAAATGGATTCATATAAAGTTAAGATAAATGTAATCTGTCAAAGTGTTTGTTATCTCCCCACTATTCAGGCAAATATATATATAAATTCACATAATAGGCTTCACCTGACTTGGAAAGGGATAGCAAATCAAGGTACTGAAAGCCCAGCAAAAGCTGATTCTTCACTATCTAAAGCAGGTTGAAGTACATATTTTAGTGCCTATGGAGCCCTGCCTAAAGAATTTTTCTATGAAAAAGTCCAGAAGACAATCTCTCCTCTCATCTGCCCTCTGTCATGAGTTCCTTTCTTTCCCTTTGGCATCAGTTAATGTTACGTCTTGTGAATTCAGGAACTCCACTGAGAAGTTAGTTTCTAAAAACAGTTTTGAAATGTATGTTTATTTCAAGTAAGGGTACAATTCCACATTCCCTCATAAGAAATAAGCTAGAAAAAAAAATAACCTCTATCAAGAAAAATGACAACAGTAGATTTTAACCTCCAGTTATGCAGTGGTAACTTTTTTCCCTCAGTACTGATGAACCATGAAAAAGGCATTGAACACAGACCCAGTCAATGTTTCTGGGTTAGACTGCAGCAAAACAGCAAGAGATGTATTATGTTCTGAGAAGAAGGGTATATCAAATGGTTAGAGACAGCACAACCAATCAATTTGCCATGGTCATTTTGGAAATTAGTATGGATGAACAGTTGAGACTTGATCTATGGGCTTTGGGCCTGTTATTTTCCAATTTTTCTAACACTTATATTGAAAATACATTTGTCAGGGGCACAATGTCCACAGACGGCATTTTTACAAAGAATTAAAGCAATTTCTTACAAATAAACATATTCTTTATGTGCTTTGAAGTATACTGGAACTACAGAAAGTTACACTCATATGATTTTACTTTAGATTCATTCCTATTCTTTCACTCACAGACTGTAAAAGACAACTTTACTCATCAATGTCGTGGATGCACTCATAAAGTAGTAGCAACAGTCACCTGGAAACTGGATTTATTTCAATTGTTCTGCACTTCTTCCAACACATGAAAATTACAAGTTTGAGTGTCAGGTAGGAACATAGTGCTGCACAACCAGTTAAGTTATCTAGAGAGAGAAACCAAAATATGCACTTACTCAGAAAAGGAAAATCTCTCCAAAGGTAACCTATATATGTGTGTATATATATATATATATATATCCACACATATATATACTTACACACTCAACAAAGTATGGCTGAGGAATCTAAGGGGAGACAATCCAAATGCCAAGCTGCTTGTTGTGTGGAGACCAACTCCATATAGCAGACTCTGTTTGTACACTGTTGAGAGCTCACTGCAATCAATTTCTTAATTAGTTGGAGGGCTGAATCTTCCCAGTAACAAAAAAAGCAAGGTCAGAACTTCTGAGCCCAGAGGTGTCAATTAGTCTGCTGGAGTCAGGCTGATCTTTATCAACTCCTAGCAAGCTTCAGCCCTTTGTCCAGTGTCTGTCAGATTTTTTGTGTTTGTCATGGCAGTTGTAGCTGCCACAGTCAGGTACTGACTATTTTTTTTACCATCACCTTTAAATAAAATTCCATTCAACTATGATGACTCTTCTTTCAGAAAGTTGGGAGCAGTAAGCATCTCTTTGAGTTGAATTATCAGCCTTGACAGAACAACTTTGTAAACTGGAAGGTGACATAATTGACAAATAGAGCACTAGGATTATCTGTTAAGTGTTTGCTGAAAAATCCCTCATTGTGTAACTCTAAAAACATTGTCTCAACACACGTGGAAAGAAAGAAACTGACCAGTAGCATCCAGATAAGTCTATGTGTTCTTATGTGATATTCAAAAGACACTGCACTGAACTTTGTTGATACCAGAAGTACATATAGATGAGTATTTGTTTATCCTGTCCTGTGGAACAAAATTCTCTTACATACATACCATTTAATCATCCTGCCACAAAAGTTACACTAACCCTGAGCAATTATAAGAGATAGGGGTTTAAAACAACCTAAGAAAATATAGCATTATGCAGGTTAAGCAGCCAGCTTGCTCATATTTCTTTCATCTCCAAACGAAAATCCAGAGGTGGTGAAAGCTTGGGGCATCAAAACCAATGTACATTCAAAAATCTCCCTTTGTTTCTGTTTTGACATCCAATGTTAAATCTCTGTCACAGGTTGAATCATTTTAGCTTTCTGTGTTTATGTGGAAATATAGGTCATGAAGTTTACTAACTTGGCATACAAAGTCTGACAGACTGGTTTTAAAATATTGAGTGCTACAAGATTCGGACACCATGCATTTTCTGAGATATTTTACTGGGATTACTTTCTGGTAGCTTCTCTTTGGTATCTTTAGCATTTGAGTCCAATATAAAAACCTGCATAACTTGTATCAACATATACAGCATCCTGATGAAATCAGCTCTATGAAGATGAGAATATGTAATGCTGTGGATGAATACAGAGACAAAAATGTATTCTTTCAGGTATAATATTAGGTTGACAACCTAACAAGATAAATACACTGGACGACTATAAGCTAGCACCATGTTTCATGCTCAGCTTTCCTATATGTTCCTCTTAGGCATTGGTTTTTGAATATTATTAGGAACCATTATGAAATATTTCCCTAGTGACTTTGAAAATGTAGGCTGGGCAGCATAATCCAACAAAACCCAGTTGCTGTGGGAGAGTGGGAGGCTAGACTTTTCTCTGTGCTTAGAAATCCCTGATTTGGTATGAAGGCATTGCAACGTGTGAAAGAACCACTTTTACTTTCTGTCAGCGTTGTGTGATGACATGACTTGCAGGAAAGGTTAACAATTAATTTAGGTAAAGTTCTCTTCGCAGGACTTCTGCCATACTGTGATAAAGACAAAACTAAGCCTCAGGTTTTCATATTTTGAAGGGAAAAAACATACTTTCTCTATTGAAATATTTTAAATTGATTTGTTTGCAAATTCATTCTTACAGGAGAGAGATTTTTACCAAATCCATGCTTGGTTTGTTTTTTTTTTTGTTTGTTTGTTGATTTTTTTTTTTGGAGGGGGGGTTGATTGGTTGATTTTGAGTTTTGGTGGTGGTTGTTTTTCTGGTTTGTTGTTTTTGTTTTTGTTTTTGTTTTCCCAATTTTCATCGAGAGTGTGATGACATAATCAATCAGCAGCAATCCTCTGAGTGAGCCATCAAAGACCTCAGAATCAGAACATTTCATTACTCTGTCTGTGTGGGGCTGAACCATGAGATACACAGAGCACAAAACTGCGGTTTCTACAATGTGTGCATTTTGTATCTGTTTCTCAGTAAGTACTGTAATTCCCCTTGGGACTGAAATTTTGAATGGGGAGCAGTATAGAAATGCTTTAAACTACCTACACTGGGCAGGCTATTCTGAAAACATCAGTTGCTTGCAGTGATATTAACTAAGCAGCTCAGTATGAAGTATCTAATTGTGATGGTTTGGGTATCCCCCGCCCCCCACACTTTTAGAAATCACCCAGACTAGACTCAGTCGGCTCTGGAAATTTGAATGAAGCTTATATTTACAGCTGGCACAATTTACAAGCAGATAGTTACAGTATATACAGTTATAGACAGAAATATACAAGGTAAAAAAAGGTAATACAAACACAATTCCCCTCCCAGAAACCTGAGTCCCCAGGAGGGGCTCTCAACCACCCCTCACCTTCCCCCTACCCCTCTCAACCTTACCCCAGTCCTAAGGAAGAATAGAGGTTCGGCCAAGAGGGTTAAAAAGCAAGGTGAAGCAGCCAAGCAAAGGAAGGGTGAGGTTAGAAGGCAAGATGGAGTCCAGCCAGCAGCCACGAGCTCTCCCCAGCAGGCAAAGCTCCCCAGCGAAGAGAAGAAGCAAGTGCCCGTGCTGTAATCTTTGTTTTGCCTTTCTTCTTTACACATCCCAGCAAGACTGTGAGGGAAGTAGACCTCACCATTGTTTTCATTTTACAGCCTATCATCTAGTTCTCACCAAAACATGCTAGCTAGGCTCAAACTAGCACACTAATGTTTCTGCTTGAACTAATTTAAGCCATCTAGCTTTAATGCCCAATGTTCAATCACAGATATATGATATTGATAATTTAAATTCTTCTACATTGTAAAGTTGGTATCAAAACACAAACTGACTTTGAACTTCTGTCTTTCAAAGAATGTATGAATTTCCACATTCTTCTCACAACAGCATCTACTTTTCAGACCTGGCAAGCCAAGAGCATCTCTGAAGTTATTCCTCCCAGCAGAGCTTGATGATAAAATCTTCTCTGCCCTAAGTGGAGTTTGAATTGTTCCCCACGTGCTACACAACAGCTTCAATGAACAAGATAATGCCTCTGATGACACTGGAAATTGTTGGAAGATTTTTCAAAACCACTCACCTACTTCAATTTTCACCAATCATGAGAAGAATCTGAAGTTACTTCATTCTCCTGCAAGACTCAAGGAACATTGCAACTCATATAAGGAGGTAAGTGTTGTGGAGGGCCTGTAGGCCTGAAAATAGGCTTATTTTTTTGCCTTACCTTGCCTGGACATGTTTTTTGCCCAAATCAGAGGCAAACACATTAAATGGATAAACAAGCACAAAAGGGGCACAATAGTCCTGGTGCCATAGAGTCTGGCCTGACAAGGCCCAGGTTGTATAAGGTGGTTGTAAACATGTTGCATAAGCCCACGCACTTAGTGTATGGCCCACCTATGCTCTTCCCATATTTGAGGGTACTAGGCTTATGATCTTGCCTATTATGGTACCGTTTGGCTGACTGCCATAACCTGGTCATTCTGGTGTCCAAAAGGCCATTTATCTCGGCCCACAGTTGATAAATAGAGGCCCACAGGTAAACACCGTGCTCTCTCACTCTCCCTTGCTTCACCAGTGTGCTCTCACTTGCTCACACTCACGCTCAGGCCCCGTGCTCGGGCTCCCCTGCTCACGATCGCTCACATTCAGGCACACTCGCTCATTATTAGGCTTTAGACTCACCAGCCTCTTGCTTATGCCTACTTGCTTATGCTGTTATTACGGAGACAGAATCTCCCATAGTCTCCCAGCCAGCTATGGTGAGTTGCCAGGAGCAGATCCTGTATTGCCTTCCTTCATTGCCTGGTAAATGCCATTGCCGCTGAGTTACCAGGAAGCAGACTCCACTTGTCTGCATGCGATCAGCCTGAGTAGTCAGCGTGAAACTGTGCTTAGACTGCACGACATCCTTCACCTGCACCTGAGGTCCTGCCAACAGTCCCTGGAAAGAGCATCCACGAGAAGCCAGGAGACAAGGCAGAGATTGCATCCTTCGCCAGGAGAATAAGGTCAGACTGTCATCTCCCCAGAATCCGAGAAGATTCTCCTTTCCCCTGAAGCCTGGAGGATTCCAGCCTCAAAGTCCATGGGCAGACTCCCCTGAAGTTTGGACACTTGTAATAGGCTGTGACGAAGCCCTGGAGGGTGATTATTGATGATTAATCAGAATTGCGAGTAAATGCTTTAATGCCTCTGCAATCCCTATAGCCTCCTGACATAGAGCAGAAAGAGTTTCAGCCCACTCTGCTGGGCAAACAGTATATAGACCCCAAATGGTATTTGCCGTGGGGAAATCCTCTCTCTGTTTATAGTCTGAATGTATGCTAGTTATTGTAAGATAGTTATTAATAAGTTACTGCTGATATATTTCCCATAATGTTTCCATGACTGTGTAGAATCCTATTTAATATTAAATACAGTAGTTGGGGGTGGCGAGAGTTCAGAATATTGAAGTTAATAAATATATATTTTTATAAATACCATCTCACATCAATTAATTTCTCCCCTCCGCCACAATCGGCGTAGGCAGCAGAATCCCCCTCCACGACAGTAAGGATTAACAAAAACGTATGGCTTTGGTGATGGCTCCTATTCAGAATAAATCAGGACTTTGCACGAGGGCAAAGGTAGCTGTACACATTCAGGTGTGCACATATACATGCACGGGCCCATGTGAAGTCAGTGATGAATTTTCACTCAGAGGTCCAACCTCATCTTGACACATCTCTGATCTTAAATGATTTCTTCCATGACAATACACAACAGGAAGTTGCTGCATCTTCATCTCACACTTCCCACAAGCAGTTCCCTTTCCATAATACTTACCATGTGCTGTAAATAATTAGGAAATTATTACTTGTTAAACTCACCCCAGAAGACTGAAATTATGACAGCATCAGTTTCACTTTTGTGTATAATTGTTCACTTTTTCAAGTCTAACTATTCTATGTTTCAAAACTAGCATAATAGGGTCTGTCAAAGAGAGATGCATTTTCCGTTTGTGTGAAATGCTCAACACTGGAGCAAGAGTTCATTAGTTACTACAGAAGGCATTTGTTCTGTTTTAGAAATTTCCTCACAGGTCTGTGAACTCACTGTGCTTTAAGAACTAATCTGCAGAGTTCTTAGAGCATTAGATTTTGAATTTCAACAAATGAATTAGCTGATGGACCTAAAACGATGAATTGCCATGCTACACACTAGCATTTACTGATCAGGGTGTTGTGCTGCTATATGTTACCTTGTCTTGCCTTATTGCATTAATCTGTTCTCACAATCTCTCTTTGACCTCTACCTCTTTGCTACAAGATAACCATCTTTGAGAACAATTCGAGAGATCTAACAAGTGCAATGTATCGTGAAGGTGAAAAAACATCCCTTTGCAACAACAACAGATATTTTATCATCTGATCCAAAATTAAGTATAAACATGTCCATTCCCTACATGGCAGTGGCAGTTTTAGAGACCTCTGTGTTTTGATCTCAGAAAAAAAGGTTAAAACCCCATTCTTTTCCAGAAATAACACAGTAGAATAAAACAAATGGCAGTGGTGTGTTGTAGGTCCAACACTGAGTAAAGCAAAGCCATTTCCAGCCTAAATATTTACATTATAATCTGACTGGTTCAAGAATCCAATCTCCAATTGTCCTTTGCACAAAAGGAATTTAAGCTTTTTTTTTCCCCTCTCAACTTCCAATCTTCTACCAAATTTTTATTAATAACAAATATCTATTTGATATTAACCAGTATATGTAAATAGTTTAATACTTATGCCACTCAATTCCCATAAACTACTTTCAGTTATTGCTGTTAAAATCAAACGGAGATTTGAAAATAATTAAGCAATAAATTAAAATCTGTGAGTGTAGCCAATTTTTTTTTAAGTAAAGTCTTATTCAGAACAGACTCTTCCAGCTAAGGTTGCATAAGCAGATAGTTATTTGCTAATATAAAAAATATCTGAGTCTGATCGTACGGAATGCAATGTCCTTGGTTGAACTTGTATCAAGACCTAGGAGGAAATTAATTCTGCAACTCCTATTATTGTTAATGGAAGTTATTCAGCCAAATCTTCATGCACAGATCACAATTAATATGTATCTCTTATGTTTTTTTTTTCCCTGCATAATATTTTAAATTAATTTCCACAAACAAGTTCCCAGCAGTTATTTAATACAGTAGATCTGATTCTGGTTCCACAAAGGTCCCTGAATTCGTTTCATCATAAGCCTGAAATTGTAGCAACGTTAAATGGAGTAAAGCATCTGACTCAACTTAAATATTCACTCCAGTGTAAGCCAGCCAAATTCAACAAGCTAGCCCAAATTTAGAGAAGAATAAATGAAGCCAGTTTCAAAGCCCTATTTCTACAAACCAATTTGTTCCTTAGCTCACCCATGGCAATATTTCCACATCAGTAACTTTTAGATATGATCCATAAACATTTTGCCTGCTTGCTCTATTGGCAACGGCTCAAGTGTGGTATTCAGTTCTTGTGAGTAGTATTTATTCTGGTTATATCCTTCCAATTTCCTCTTAAATTTGAGACCAGTACACATTACTTCAGTGGGAATGTATATTCATATGAGAAGTACTGAAAAAAATTGATTTCTATATGTTCCTTTTTTTAACTTTACATGCAACTAAACAGTATCCAATATATTTCAATATTAGTCTTGTCATTCATTCACTGTGCTTTTCATAGGGCATTTTGATTTTCCTAGCATCTCTTCTGCAAGGAACTGTTGAGTTCAGCACAGTGAATACTTCTGTATAGATGAAACTTCTTCATCATAAGCTACACAGGTGGAAAAATCCCTGGCACTGATTTCATAAAGTGCATGGATAGAAATGTGTGGTCCATAGGCCATCTGTTTAGCTGCATTTTACTGTAGGATTTTTCATTTTGAGACTTGCTTTGCTGGCAGTAGTGACAGAGATGAAAAATCTCAATGGATAGTCTCTCATGTGTGTTGTACAGGCATATTTTTGCCTGCCCTTGAAATCGCCAGCCAGAGAATGTAGGGCTTTATCACACCTGATGATTGCTTCTTTGTGGAGAATCAGATGTACCCATAATGCCTCCATGGATAGTGCATACATGATGAGTGGAAAAGTGCTGTCAGAGTACAACCTGAACTATCTGAATTAGGTTGAGCTCTTGAGCATTTGGCATCATGCAATATCTCTGTGAAAATCTGCAGACATGACAGCTTTTATACTTACTCAAACAACTACATCTGTTTTGTGCTTAGTTTCAAATAGAGCCAAAATAACAACTTGAATGGTCTTGTTCTCACTTTTGCCATACTGTCATAAAATTCTCTATACTAAATATCATTTGTGACAACTTTGATCATGCTAGACTATTGTAGTGCAAATTACCTATGCAGTCAAATCCAGCCAGTTTGCACATATAGTAGTGGCTGCTGACAATGTTCGTCTGCTGCTTCTAGCAGAGGTTTCTATTCCTCCTCATTGATACTAAAAACTCATCTGCAGTTTCTAGCTTAGACTTATGTATTTACATTATGAATCCCACCCTGCGGAGCCAGAGATAATAAGAAATGTCAATTTAAAGTGCATGAGAGGACTTTCTGTTCTCATATCATTAACAAGAAAATGCTTTTTGTCCTAATACTATCATTATTAATTTGTATCATAGAAAGTAAATTTATACATTGTTTGGATTATGTTAGTCTGGGGAAAAGCTGCAAATGAGCACGGAGCTTGTGGTACTGCTAAAGAGTGGTTGTATTACTGAATAGCCCCTGGAAGAAATGTAATTATGTCTTCATGATGCTGCAGATGCATTAATAAATCCTGCCTCACTCAAGAGTCTCCATGGAAGCACCTCCCTGTATTCACAGCCCTGGTAATTTGCAACCCAGATAAACTATCCACAGACAATGAGAGTTGACAGCATTTCTGTGGCAGGACTACCTACACATATATGTTCCAGGTCTCATTAATTTCTCTAGTATGACTGTATCAGATTATGCCATATAGTATGTTACTTAGGATTTCAGAGAACCAGGAAGCATGAAAAAGACACCAAAGTAGAGCATAGCCTTCAAGAACACAACAAAATGGCATTCTGTAATTGTGCTGAAAAATGAAAATGGAGCAATGAGTAGCACAGATAGGATAAGACTCTGTCATTAGTCTGTTTCTGGGAGGAATAAAAGTGTTGGTGATACCTGAAACCCAAAAAAAGTTTACATTTCAGTCTGTCATGGGTTGAGTTGAATCTGCAGATGATATTCAATACCATGCTGTTGGTATGCTTCAAAATGAAAATGATGTCTGGCACAAAGTATGATGGGACGTGAAGTCCATATTGCAATGTGAGAAGCTTCCTGTTTTGGTAGCTGCTTCCATGTTCCCTAGGCTGAGGGAGCTGGGGTTATTTAGTCTGAAAAGGAGAAGACTCAGGGGTGACCTCATTGCTGTCTGCAACTACCTGAATGGAGGTTGTAGCCAGGTGGGGGTTCAATCGCTTTGCCCTGGCAACCAGCAGCAGAACAAGGGGACACAGTCTCAAGTTGTGCCAGGGGAGGTATAGGCTGGATGTTAAGAGGAAGTTCTTCACAGAGAGTGATTTGCCATTGGAATGGGCTGCCCAGGGAGGTGGTGGAGTCGCTGTCCCTGGAGGTGTTCAAAAAAAGACAGGATGAGGCATTTAGTGCCATAGCAGAGTTGATTGGATAGGGCTGGGTGCTAGGTTGGACTGGATGATCTTGGAGGTCTCTTCCAACGTGGTTGATTCTATAATTCTATGAAATGTGGGAGAAAAACCTTAAGGCTGGAAGTCTCTACTCTTAAAAGGAGTCTTATAAAACAGGAAAATAGTTCTTTGCTGGTGCAAGGATATAACTTAACAATCCTTAAGACTTCATGCTATGAACTCTAAATGCATTTTTATGGCTATACAAATACTTCCAAGTATTAAACCATAACATTAAACTTGCCTAATCAACAGTAATTCAAGAGAAACATGATAGAAAAATTGTTAAATAAAATAATTTTGCTGACACAGATTTCTATAAAAAGCATCTTAAATTGGAATGGCTGCACACAGAAAGTGCTTTTTCCCCAAAACAACTGTAATTAGTCTATAAAAAGATTAATTTCCTCTATAAGAGACAATGAAAGTAGAAAGAGCTTTGCTCAGGCATCTGCTAGCAATAGAAAATGCATTTTGTCTCTGGCCAAATGTGTGAAATAATGTTTTTATCATGGAAGTGTTTTGTTATTTTATATTCCCTTCGTTGTTATTTTGTAGATTCCATGCTGTAGCCACAACAATGCTATTAACACTGCTAACTTTTTTGTGTTCCTTAATATGGAAACCTATGGTTTCAAATTAAAAAACACCACCAGAATTAACATTTGCATAGTCATTGTAGAAGAGCGATTAGACTAATCAAAATTCTTTGATTAGGGAATGCTTCCCAAGTGTCTGTCCCTAGTAATTACTGTGCAACCAGCACATTCTAGGAGATATAACTGAGGGCCTATATGCAAATGCTTTTTAACACAGGAAGCATCTATTTTTCCATTTTATATTGAATTTTGTATAGCTGTCATAACCAGGGCTTTAGGTACTGCTATTTTCTGGAAAACAGCAGACCTTGTGGAACTTGAGGTGCAGTACAAAAATGTTTATTTCAGTTTTATTAACAAAAAAGATAATTTCATTTTCTTCCTCCTTTTTAAGTTTAATTTCAAGTGTGATTCCACGGGTTTGCTGCACAGTATTGAATCTAAATGCTGAAGTCTCTAAGTCAAAACAAACACATATTTTAGACTAGACAATCGAAAAAAAAAATCTATCTAGTCTAAAATAAAATTACATCCTTCCTATTATGGATGTATCACATCCATATTTGGATGTATCACACTTTTTTATGCATTTGCCCTTGTCTTTGTGCGATGATAATCTCATTTTTCAGATTGCCTTCAACATCAGACTCAAGCAAGACCTCCACAACCTTTGCTGGTTTAGTACTCAGCTGGTATACTGACAAAAGCTTAAACAAGATAACTTACAAAGAATCATTAGTGACAAACTTTTATTTTGCTTTTAAAGCACTTGACATACAAGACTTGTGGATGAGGGAATAAACTAACCTGGTGATCACAGCACTTGAGTCAATTCTGGGAAACAAGGTTGGCTTCTCTGCTGCTTCCACTGGATTTCAGCACTCACTTCCCCAGCAAACTCGGTTTCCATCACAGGATGAGTGACTTCTCCATCCTTCCCTGCTGAAATTGCAAACCAGCCAAGATGTCAGTGAAGAACTGAAGAAACTGATTCTCCATCTTTGGAAAGAGAGTGTGTGTGCGCTCACTCTAAAGACTTTGAATATACATTACAATAAATAAAATAGAAAACTATTATTTAGAATAAAGACTAGAAGTATCCCCTGGATTACTATCTTCCTTTGAAAGTTGGAAGTAAGGATAAAAAGAAAATGAAAGTGAGTTACATCCTAAGTGATTGTCAAAACCACTATGAAATAACCCAAAGGGAAAATGCTCTTCATATTCTTTGGCATTTTTTGAACAAGAGTGATGCCCACTGCAGGGAAGGTATACTGACTTACACTGGGTGTATGAGGCACATACAGAGGGTTTTTTCCCAGCATTAGGCAGCAGATTTATTTCTGGTCACGATTTGTCCCTTTCAGTATGTCTTTTCCTCACTCTTTTTATGATTTTCCTAGACATTGTGTCCACTTGCCATATACACTGCCATGAAGAATCTAGCCAACCACCAGCTGATTCCAGCACAGGCTTTCCCATGAGTCACTACCTGTGTGGAAAAGGTGCCTTTGCTGTTCCCCTTTCAAGCCCACGAAGCATGGATAAAGCAGTTTTTTGCACCACCTTCTTCCTCCATTCAAATCTCCAAAGATGGAGGGGCGGGAAAAGAGGGGATTTGGAGTGCCCCACAACAACCTGTGCACAAATCTCTCTGTCTTTTTGCAGTCATATATATTATCACTGCAAAATAGATGTAAACCATAAGCCAAACAAAAAACAAGTAGTAGTAGTAGTAGCACCGACTGGCTGCCAGAGTCCATCTGCTTCTGTCATGGTTGCAGCAGCAATGCTCTTCAGGAGAAAATGGAAATCACTGAAACTGTTTCACCCATAATAAGACTGTCAAGTTTTGGCACTCCGTCATACACAAGTCTTTACCCAATAGCTGTCTCTGGTAGTGAACTTTGTGGTAAGTGCTCTAACAAAATGAAAAATCCAAACAAGAAATCTATAGGGTTGTGTGTTCATACTGAGGCAAGATGATAAAAGGCTTCAAAAAGATGTCTAGGCAAATGAGTAGAAAGAAGAATGAGACAGTAAATGTTCTTTAAAAATCATTAGTCACTCCAATCTAGTCCTAATCAATATTTTTTCACATTAACATCAATTTCTGCCTACTGTAGCACAGCTGGCAAAATATTAAAAGGCAGATCATTGCAAGTGAAAACTGAACACTAGTGAATTTGTGTGTTAAAGCCTGCTCAGCAACAAAACATAGGTTTGGTTTCATTAAATATTAAATTTCCTGTAATGATCATTTGATAACATGAGCAATTTTCGTCTCATTTCAACTCCTGTTTAATCGCCGCACTTGGTTTTGTGTTTAAGATCACAGTTATGTTCAACTGATACTGAAAAAAATAAAAGCTTTTAGCATGACATTTAATTTCATGCATTACTTAAGAAATACTAAAACCAATATCTAATATATTATTTCTTCAAAAGAACAATTTTCTATTGCCATAGAAGTTAGAATACATTAGCCTGAGTTGAAAAGTAAAGATATAAAGTATCACATACCATGTACTCCAGAACTATTTACTGCTGTACCTGGTACCAGGGAACTCTAATGAATATGCATAAGTACATTAAAAAAAAATCCAAAAATTGTTAAAAAAAAAAATAAAGGCAGGATAAAACAACTCACAAACCCTATGAGGAGAGGCTGAGGGAGATGGGGTTGTTTAGCCTGGAGAAGAGGAGGCTCAGGGCAGACCTTGTTGCTGTCTACCACTACCTGAAGGGAGGTTGTAGCCAGGTGGGGTTGGTCTCTTCTCCCAGACAACCAGCAATAGAACAAGGGGACACAATCTCAAGTTTTGCCAGGGGAGGTATAGGCTGGATGTTAGGAGGACGTTCTTGCCAGAGAGAGTGATTTGCCATTGGAATGGGCTGTCACTGAGAGGTGGTGGAGTCTCTGTCTCTGAAGGTGTTCAAGAAAAGCCTGGATGAGGCACTTAGTGCCATGGTCTAGTTGACCGTATAGGGCTGGGTGCTAGGTTGGACTGGATGATCTTGGAGGTCTCTTCCAATGTGGGTGATTCTATGATCCTTTGAAAACTTGCACATTTCCATTCCTAAGAATTCCTCTTAGAGGGAAAAGAAGTTCATTTATGAAAAAGTTTTGTAGCAAACCCAAAAGTACACACATTTGTTTCACTCATTACAAACATCCTAGCTGTATATATTGCAAATACCTGCTTGTATACTGTGCTAAGCTGTAAATATAAAGCTTCATTCTTTAACTTCCAGCTCAGCTGAGTCTAGTCTGGGTGATTTCATAAGAGGGGGTGGGGCAGGTAACACTCAAGCTGCCACAAACAGGGTGCAATGGAATTACTTAGCTCCAAGCTATAAACATTGCTTTTCAGAAGCAGGGAAATAATAAACTCCCTGACAATGCTTTCACCAAAACTTGCTATTAGAAGTGTGCAGAGAAATGTTTTCAAGGAAGAAGGAGGAACAGGAGATAGGACAGGCAGCCACAAACAGGCACATAAATATGCAGGTTTAAATATGCAGTCCAGATTCCTATTTTCATTTTAAAGTGCCCTCACCCTTGAGTGAGCACAAAGAAGAGGAGCAGCTTGGCAGATGTAGCAGTATCAGTAACAACAGTAATAACAGTCAGATCTTGCTGCCTCCTTTTGACTGACAGTTCACTTACCTGCCTTCTCTTTTTTCCTTTCTCCAGTAAGCACAAAATGTATTACATGTTTTGTATTGAGTATTTTGCTTGACTGTAAGTGCACACAAGCAAGAAACAATTTCTCTGATGATATTACATGGAACAGGCTAAATGCAAGGCTTTTGTGAGCGGCTTGAAACTTAATTTGTGCAGTTTGTGAACCATACAGTGATATGTGGCACAGGCAGTTCTGATCAACTCTTGACTGTCTTGACTCAGACTCCTTCCCTGTCCCATGACTGCAATTCTGTATTCCTATATGCCTCATCTCAGGGTTAAAGTAACGACAGCTGTTGGTGACACTCTAGCTTGATGATGCCAACTAGAAGAATGGTGAAGACTCTCATTTCAAGTTATTTATTTTTTCTCTTTGGTCTTGATTTTGCTTGAGTAATTCTCAAACAACAAAACCCAAACAAACAAATTAAAAACTGAGGCAATGTGATGTTTTGGTCCTGATTGAGGGCCAGATGTCCACCAAAGCTGCTCTATCATTCCCCCTCTTAGATGGATCAGGAAAAGTAGGACGAAAGGCCTATGTGTCAAAATAGAAGTAGTTTAATAAGGCAAAAGTGAAAACAAAGGCTGCCTGCAGAAGAAAGGGCATACAAAAATATTCTTCTCCAGATTTCTCCTGGGAAGTAGGGCTTCAATACATATAGGGATTGCTCCAGAGGACAAATACGATTAACAAATGCCCTCGCACTTCCTCCTTTCCCTTAGCTTTTATGTCTGAGCTGACATCACATGGTGTGGGATGCCACTTTGGTCACTTTGGGTCAGCTGACCTGGCTATGTCCTCTCCCAGGGTCTTGTCTACCCATCAGTTGGTAGGGAGCAATGTTGGGAAAACACAGCCCTAGTGCTGTGAGAGCATTGTTCACCAGTAGCAAAAACACTGGTGTGTTATCAACACCTTTTGAACTAGCACTACAAAATACAACACCACAGGGACAAATAACTCCATCTCAGCCAAACCAAATGCAGGGGAAAAGTATTTCGCCACACTCCTAAACACTTTCTAAAGCTTTAAACAATGCACTGATTCTCTGGCTTTGATCTTTGGCAGCAGAAGTCAAAACACCTAGCATACATTGTAGATCTGAATGCGTAGAGATCTGTATGCATTTTGAGAGACAATCTGCTAGTTTATTTGGGGTTTTTTATACTTTATACATTTTAAGTTTGCAGTTCTTGTGAGAAGTAGAGCATAATTTTCTGCATTAAAAAATAATTACCCACTAGTGTTTAATTCCTGTGCCTCCTAAATGTGCAGTTAGATCATAATCCCAAATATCTACCCAAATTTTTGAAAGAATATTCATGATTCTGCCATATTATTAGATCTATGTCCCTGTGCATATTTGCATCATTTTCTACTATCCAAATAAGTAACTTGCAACACATAATAGAAGAAGCGATTTTGCCTTTTGAAAAGGTATCTTGGAAAGGTATCCAGAATATCCAGAAATTCAATTTCAATCATGTTAGCAGAGAGTGCTGTGAGGCTCCAGGGTTTTTTTTTTGTTGTCTCAAACAATACCACTGAAGGGTGGGGGTGCACACAGTATTCTGCCCAGATGTAGGGCTGTGCCCTTGGCCCCTGCCTGCCATGTGGAGGGCGATGGGAGAACCATGGACTTCCAGGGAAGTAGGAGGGAGTAGGGGTCCCAAGGAAGTCATGCTGCTCCCACTGCTCTCCACGCGACTCTGCTCTGCCTACTCTGCTCATCCACATGCCTCTCTGCTCACCTGTTGTCTCTCCACTCCATTCCACCCCACTGCCTGTGTCCCAGAGAAAAGCCACATGGCATGGTCCTACTTCACATTGTCTGTGACCTAGAAAACACCACGTAGCACAGCCCTGCTCCCTCCTCCGCCACAAAGGAACGTGGAACTGCTCCTGCAACAATGCCATGATTTCCAAGCCAGGGAAATAGTGATATCCTTTCTCTCTGATATACATTTTTTCCCACTGCTTTCCCTGACCATTTTCACCTTGCTCCAGTCCAATCAAATAAACCAGTTCATCACCCATTTGTTATAATTTTGCCTTTATTTACTCTAAGGGAATTATTTGAACCACAACCACTCCTCACCCACTGCTGATCAGGGTTGATAAGAGGATAAGGAAATTATGACAAACACTCCCTGATCTATAATGGCATCTTATAGTTATCCTTCATAGGTTTCAGATCTTGGACTGAGTATTGAGGTGGTCACAAAATAAGGGAGGGAAAGTTATATATATTTACAGGTCTCATATATTGGTTATCATTTTTTTGTTCATGGATTCATTGCTTGTTTTTATATCCTGTTCATTAAAGTGTGGAATTGTTGATCCTCAAGAGGCTGCTATATATATAAATAAACATATATAAAAATGTATTACATTAATATATAAAAATACTATGAATACCTATGCACAATATTATATATTATAAATGTATAACAAGTAAGAACATAATTCAAGACATTTGATTTTTAAAAAGGTGGTGCATTAAGACTGCCATTTTAGATTACAGATTTTTCAGAATACAAAACATTTTACTTTGGTTTTGGGGTTTTATGGGGTTTGTTATTATTATCGGTTTGTTTTGTTGTTATTTTGTTTGAATGGTTGGCTTGGTTTTAGTATTTGTTGGCTTTTTCTGGAATGTTCATTTCAACTTTATTGACTCCTGGGAGGCCTCAATCTATTTTCAATAAAGCACACTTGACATCCAGGATAGAATACATTTTGTCATGTAACACTTTCTAGTAGCTAACCTCAAAATGTGCCTCAGAGTACATCTTTAACACATCCATTATCTTTTTGAGAGATCCATTCTAGATCTTCAGTGACAAGATTTCCACTTTACAATTATCTAAAGCAGCTATTGACTTTAGCTAATATTGTTATTTCCCCATTCCACATTTAAAGAGAACTATTGTATGCATGCCTCAAGCACACCGTATTTATGATAAACAAGGCATGTTTTCAGCCTTGTCCTGTAAAATAGCTTCTTCAGTTTCTTTCTGATCTTTATTTGTCCTTATTCTTGACTTAAGTCACCACTCCTGTGCACTTTTTCTTGAAAAACCACATGTAATATCTCAAAATAAACTCTCACAAGAGCTTTCCTCCAACAGAATCCTAAGGCATCCCGACGCCATATTTTTCTTTAAGGAAGATTTTACTTTTGCAGACACTAAAATTTCTATCACAGGATCACTACAGAAATTTCCTATTTAGCTTTAGTAATGTAAAGCTATTACCCTAAGGTCTTCTCTAGGAAACAGAAAAGGTTCTTTTGTGCAGGTTTTCTTAAGTGTTGTACATCTATTTCATTACTTGCTATGTTTAACTGCACTCTGCCAATGGAGAGATGAGTTACTAAATTCTGCATCATAATGATAACATCAATTTATACAACACCACTTGTTTCAGGGCAAAAATTGCTTTAGCTACATTTAAGCTCAGTCTGTCACAGAGCTTATGTAGGAGTCATACTAGGCAGCACCTTGCTCTAAACAATCCATTAAAATTCATTCCTCATACTTCAATTACTTTGTGCTTTAAAAATAAGCCAGCCTCATCTGCCTCAAACAATTCAGGCAATGGTATCTGGAAGCTGAAAAGTGACATCAGAATGCATTTAGGGCAAAGCCTGGGATCCTGAATAGTGAAGCTAAACCATATATGCATGCATGCATCCATCCATCTGTCCTCTCTCAATCTCTGATTGCAGGATCAGATCGAGAGAGGAATCAGAGAAAAGACACTCTGAATAAATCTATGTGATTTAGAAAAGCTTCAGACTCCTTGTAGCAAACTCTCCAGTCCAAGTGCAGAAAGTGCAGATGAAAGTAAGCGAAGGTAAATCTCCATAGATGGGAGTAATGAAAGAGTGATACTTGTACTGGGTAGGCCAGGTACAACTTATGCTTTTGTGTTTTGTTTCCTTATTTTGTATTATTTTAAATTGTACATCTGTTCCCTACATGTCAAAAAAGTGAGCAAGAAATCACAAAACTTCAGGACAAATCGTTCTTTCATGCTCAGTTTTCAGAGAAGAACTTGTCAAGTCACCCAAAGAATACTTTTTTCAGGACTAGCTTCACGTAATTGCCAGAAGGTCAGAGGTTAAGTCCTTCAATAGATTATGTGTTTGAACACCCACACAAAGCTGAAAATCAGGGTTAATGTCTCCTCTGCTTGAGGACATGTGAGGTCACTTCTTTCAGAAAACCATTTTAGGCACTATCACAGAAAAGGAGAGAAAAAGTCAAGAGAACAGCTAGTCATCTCAGTTGCTCACCATCACTGCTTCACTTAGTAAAGGTAATTAAAATATTCACACCAGGAGGATCGTCTTCCCATTAGAGTGCACTTATTGTCCTGACCAGTAGGCCAAAGGGTCATCCTAGGACATCTTTAGGTTATGTAAGTGATTTATAAAAGATTAATTGTTCCATTACAGCTAAAGACATACTTCCAAATACTCTTAAGAGAGAGGGCATTGAGTTCAAGATATTCTTTGTCTCATCAGTAGAAGAAATTTCACCCAAAGGCAAATACCAAAAATAAACATTTTGTTTTATACCACACTGGCCTGGTCCCAAAAGCAACCTGTGTTTGCATGTTGCATTTTCCCTACCTAGGACTGTAAATAATTTCAAAACCGGTCAGTCCGAAACCCTGTTTAAGATTTCTACAGTACTGTTACCAGCCAGAAAAGTTATACAGCTCTGCTTCTCACCTTCGTCCTTTTTTCATTCCATCCTTTACTCTTATCTATCACCTCTACAAAGATATGTACTAAATGCATTAATTGAAAATAAAGAAAAGTAGAGGACAGGGAAAAAAAGTGGAAGTGGGAAGAGTGGAGAGGAAAGGTGGCATTAAGAACAGTGCTTGATGAACAGGTTAATGAAAGAGAGTTGTAGGAAGATGAACGGGTGACAACAAGGAAGACAGCAGCAGAACAGGTCACTGAATAGTAACAAATGGGCAAACTTCATTCAAATACAGCTAATGAATCCAAACACAGCTAACAATACCAAAACTCCACAAGATTCTCAAGTAATTCTCTTTTAAAATGCTAGGTATATCAAATTTTAAATACAGAAGGTCACATGCACAGTTACAGATAGAGTATGGGGACATCAGCAATAATGTACACAGTTGGAGACCATATCACTGACATTTTTTAGTTTCAGACATCCATGAAGTTTTACAGTCACTCATAACAACCTGAATCCTTTCAGTCCTGAAAGTTTTGCAATCTACTGTTGTGCTGACGAGTGCTGCTAGCTAGGACAGATGGCACCTGAGGTACCTTGCAGAGGCAATGAGGCAATGATTTCCTGATGGTATTTCTCTTCCCCTTAGAAAGTAAATATACTGACTACCTCTGAGAAAAGGAGTAAGAAATTGATCTTTACAGCAGTAGGTGGTTTAACTGGCAGATAGCAGCAGTAGTGTCTCCTTTGATGATTTCAAAGAATCCCACTGACAGGATCTCAAAGCTAGTTCCCTTGGAAACCACAGATGATGCATGACTGTATTATATTTGATTCTCCAAACATCATTTAAACTCCTCCCTGAGAGGAGTTCTTATTCTTGTTCTTGTTTGTCAACTCTGAAAACCATGTTCCAGTGAAAGAGTGTGAAAATTAATCCTCCACCTATTTCTGAGTAAAACATGTCCTTTCACTCATAGAGATTTACATTTTCAGTCAAGCAAATGAGATTGGGCTCTTCTCCAGACTTCACTGCCAGGATAAATTCTTCCCAGGAGGGATAAAAGAGATTTGTAACAAGAGCAAAAGTTATCCACCGCAAACCATCAGGTGGAGGTGACCAACTGGGGAACGATTGACAGATTAATATTGATCTTGCATAAACCACAAAATGGAATAGAAACAACATATCTTTCAATCTAGGTTAAAGAACCAAGAGGAAAAAACTGTTCAGAGTATACACCAGGCCCTGGATTATGTGACCTAATTAGTGGTTAACTGGGCACTGTGATAAAAAGAGAATATGAATGTTAATGGATATCAGAGAACCCTTCAGGATACAAATAAAACTGAAATCCTGGAGGAGGACTACTTCATAAAATCAGAGAGAGGGTGGTGTTGGCCCCTTCTGGGATTTTGGTTTGTCCAGGGAGGAAGATTTCGTTTCTGTACTATTTTTAAATAGTATACAATTGCAAATACATGTAAATATATTTTGTATATATGCTTGCAATTTTAGCTTTGCTGTAAATATAACCTTGTCTTACTTCCAATCCATTTGAGCTGGTCTGGTAAATTTAATTGGCGGGGCAGGGGGGGGGGGGGGAATTCCCAGCCCACCACAGATGATTCAGGGACTGAAGCTTCTCCCTTACTAGGAAAGACAGAGACCTAGGGATAGTTAGTCTGGAGAAGAGAAGGTGTTATGACCCAGTCCTACACTTACCAACCCTGGTCAGCAAGAGGTATAGGGGGGTAGCCACACTGCAGTTCAAATAATTCCCTTGGAATAAATGAAGGCAAAATAATGCCAAACAGCTAATGAACTGGGGAGAGGGAAAATGGGAGGGAAAAGCAGTGGGAAAAATACATATCATAGAGGAAGGATATCACCATTTCTCTGGCTTGAAAATCGTGGCATTGTTGTGAGCACAGTTCCAAGTTCCTTAGTGGTAGTGGGAGAGCAAGGCTGTGCCACATGGTGCTCTCTAGGCTGTAGGCAGTGCCAAGCAGAGCCATGCCATGTGGCTTGTTTCCGGGTCACAGGCAGTGGCAAAGAGATCTGAGCAAAGCAGCCAGGCAGTGCTACAGACTGCTTGCTGCAGAGCCCTGTAGGCACACAGGCAATAGAAGGAAGGTAGGGCTATGCCATATGGCCTCTCTCCAGACACAGCTACAGCACGGGATCGAGTGGAGTGGCAGGGACCATGCAGCTCCCTCTAGCCCCCTGCCACCGCCCTCCGCCCGCCATTTCCCTGGAAGTCCCCCAGTGCTTTTCCTTACACCCTGTGTGGCAGGGGCAGACCAAGGGCACTACGCCCAGATCTAAGCAAAGTACTGTCTGCACCCCCACCTCTCAGTTGTGCTGCTTAAGCCAAAGGAAACATTCAGGATCTCACAGACATCAGAATGGTGGCTGTCAGAAGGATGAAGCCAATCTCTTTTCAGTGATTCTCGTTGATAGAATGAGAGGCAGTTGATGTAAACTCAATCATAGGAAATTCCATCTCAATATGATAAGACAATTTTTTTTTCTGTGAGATTGATGGAACACTAGAACAGTCTGTCCAGAGAGGTTGTGGAGTCTCCTTCTCTAGAGATCTTCAATACTTGCCTGAGTGTATTACTGTGTGACCTGCTCTAAGTGGTCCTGCTTTGCAGGGCAGTTGAGCTCAATGACCTCTGAAGGTCCCTTCCATCTTGATTTTAGCATCTAAAGTATCATCAATTATTTTAAGGGTCTGTGTATATTTGCTGTTGACAAACAAATATGAATTTGAAGTTGGTCTGTGTTCTACTCCCTATTCCATCATGACCTATCTAACATAAATTTCCCTTTGAATGCTCAAATTAATGCTATAGTAAAATCAAAACACCAATTCAGAAGATAACTAGTAACTTATTCTTTGCGCTCTCCTAAGGAAAATAAAACAAGTCTCAAAAGCAATATTTGCATAGCTGCTGTCTCAGACAAGTTCGGCAAAGCTTTCCTTCCTATCTTATTAGATAATTCCATGCTAGCCAACTCATTTTATGAACGAAAATAACAGCAAAATTCTGTTTGAGGCAAACAAGATTGAAAGATAGAAATTGTATTCTACAAGTAAATAGAGTTAGATATTGTAGGATTTTTTTTTTTCACATACATTATATGAACATCTTGAATAGGGATGTGGTAAGAGAATACATTACATATAAAACTAATTTAAACATTGTCACTGATATTATATGAGTAAGCCACTAAATGAAGTAAAAAGTACAAAGCTTATTACAGTTGCATTTAGAATTTGAGGATCAAGTGGTTTTGCCTCAATCAAAGTCATATCACAACAAATATATGGAATGAGTGCATAGGCTTGTAGCAACATACAAGCATATCAAAGTGATTACTTTTCACAATTAGGTAGATATGTTAGTTCTTCCACTGTTCTACAAATTCATCTTGAAATAAAGTTATTTAATGGGAGAATTTACAGCAGTCATTCTACTGATCACCTGTCTATTGCGGTCTTTTTACAGCTTGTGAGTCTCCAATATAATCATCTTTGTCCTCCACCTTCCTCTCTTATTTTCCTTACAAAATAGTTAAACCAGCCATGCAATAACAAACTAAAACATATTAAAGAAAAAACACAGACCAGAAAAAGGTCCACTGAAAAGACATATCGTTCTAGAAGGAATATCAAGTATTCATTTAAAGTTTAGAGCTGTTATCAGTTTCCTTTCACTCTACGTACTGCAAGAGATCTGCAAGTTGCTGAAGTGGGCTGCAGGAGTTATGATGGCTGAAGGATAAAGTTATTAAGAGGAGGAAAATGGTTAACTTTGTCTCTACTAAGTTAAAAATGGCAAGAGAGAAAAAGGAGAAGAAGAAATAATACCCATGTTGAGTTTCCATGTAATATTTATGTCTGAAAGAGAAAACTGAGAAGTTCTGTTTTTAAGACCCACAATTCCCCCATCAGACAGAATGAGACTGGAATAGAAAATTATTAACAAAATTGATAAGCTGAGTATGGTATAATACCTGCACAGCATACGAGACAGTAAATTCTGCTTCTTTTCGGATCCATGACCCAGTAAATAGAAATCTGCAGTAAGGCAAAAATGCAGATATTAATAGAGGAGAGTACTGAAGGAAATAAAATTAACTGACAGTGATATCAACAGGGTATTCACTGCATTCATTTGAATTTGATAAACCTTAAATGACAAAGGTGTTTCCACAGGCATTAGAACAATTTGCATGAATCATCTGAAGAGAATACGTTATTGTCTTCTTGTACTTCTAGTGAACAGCAAGGCATTCTGATTTTGTTCACTGTTGCCACTCAAAGTAAATGCAGATAAGGTTTTAATTCAAACTATGCACAATCACACACTTGCAAACTATCTCAAGTAAGTATTTTAACCTGGATTCAAGGCAGAAGACAACTTGTAGAAACAAAAAGATAACAAAGATAGAATCATCTGTATTTAATTGTCCCGTCTCTACTAACTGTCTTGGATCTGACTGAGCTATAATATGTGCTTCCCGTATTTTCTCAGGCAGTCCTCTAGTAGTGAAATTAAACAGAACATTGAGAGAAGGAGTCAATAAAGTAAATAACCAAGGGGAAATGATTTAATTTCTTACTTGAAAAATAGATTATTTCTAAATTATCTAGGGTTTTTTGGGTTTTGTTTTTTGCTCCTTAGAAAAAGTGCAATAACAACAGATTTAATGCATGCCTATGGCTCAATTTAAATCATATTTGCTTTCTTCCTCTCAAGGACTCATTAAATCTTTGATTAGATGAGGCAATTATTTCAGGTAGTTTCCCAAGACAACAGAAGATGAAACAACTGATTAAATAATTAGTTATTTGTGGTAGGCCAAGCACTGAAAAAAGACAAAAGGAAGACAACAATCTGAAATCTACCGGGGAGCTTTCTAACTGATAAAACAGATACAATGCACACAAAAAATCCCATGCAGTTTTACTTCAGTGGTTGCAGCTTACTCCAGTTAAAAATTCAGCGTGGCTTGAATGTCTCTTGAATAATAAATAGATAACAACTTCCTAACAAGAGCGCTCTGTTGTGTCATTTTTCTAAGTGAATGAATCCCATTTTGAGTTACCTTTGCTTGTGGTATCTAGATATTTGGGCATCTAGACACATCTACAACTAGGATGCCCATATGTCAAAAGTTTGTATTACAGAAATTTCATTAGAAATAGTGTAAATACATTCCCCACTTCAGTGCACCTTATTGGAATTTCTTCCCTAAAGCAAATGAAGTGGGAATACATCTGTTTAAACTCCTGAGAGTGTTTAAAAATACATAGACATACATTTTTGAAAGCACTGAAGAAATGAATTACAATATCTAAATAATGTAACAGTATGTGGTAACCACATAAAGAAAAAAAAAAAGAAGACCTGGTTGTATGGAGCCAGAAGGCCGCTCTACAGCTGTTCTCTTTATAAGGACCCACTACAAGTTCTGTCTGACTCTGTTGTGCTGTATATCAGATGCTTTACCTGGGAATGATAGACAAAGTCATGGGATAGACAGAACAGTTGCAACATCAGAGGGCCTTACCAAGAAGCAAATATACAAATATGAACTAACAATTCAGTACTTAAAATATATATTTGGAATACTCCATAAATATATATTTTTTTTTAATTGAAATGAAATGCACCTAAATGCGAGCTCTTTCCTTTATGATCACACTCCAAACTAAGACACTGAAAGGAAAAGTAATCAGTACCAAACATTTTCTTTCCCTTGTTCTTCACCCTCTAGAACGATCCTATTCCAAACAACTACATGTGAGCAACTTCAAGGTAACACAGGAATGAGAATCGAGATTAACTTCTTTTTTTAATAGCACCTTAGCAGGCCTTATGAATAAAAAGTGTCTTGACACAATGCCTTTTCAGCATAGCAAGGGTTTTGAGGAACATGCTGGCTAACTCACCGTAGATTAAAGTTTTAAAATGAGTTTGCATCTTGTAGAAAGATCATCATCTAAGTAGTTCACAAAGGTTCACAGAGAAAATAAAGCAAACTGAAAAAAAATGTGTTGAATGAAATCAAATGAAGAGAAGGCTGAGAGGAGATCTTGTCGATATCTATAAATACCTGAGTGGTGGCTGTCAAGAGGAAGGTCACAGTCTCTCTAATGATAGGACAAGGAATAATGGGTACAAGATAGAACACAGGAGGTTCCACCTCAACATGAAGAAATACTTCTTTACAGTGAGGATGATGGAGCACTGGAAAAGTCTGCCTAGAGAAGTTGTGGAACCTCCTTTTTTGAGACTTAAAAATCCTGCCTGGATGCACTCCTGTGTGGCCTGTCCTAGGTGATCCTGCTTTGACAGGGGGGTTGAACTCATCAGTCTCTGGACGTCCCTTCCAACCCCTAATATTCTGTGATCTTACATTCGGAACTTCTCAATATTTTCATTAATAAACTAGATAATGAAGGACCTTCCTTGAATTTGAAGGCAATAAGAAAACAGGAGGTAAAAAAAAAAAATGCACAAAGTACTGCTAGGAAGGATGTGATTTTTAAAAAATGCTTTTGGCTAATTAAAGCTATAGCCTGAATTATGTAGGATGCAATTCTGTAATAGAAAGAGAAAATTGACGTTAGGTAAGAATAATCAGTTGTGCAAATACGAGCACTTAGCAGATCTATAGAGAAAGATGTGTGGGTTATAAAAAACCAGATTTATCTGAAGACTGTGGAGACATGATAACTGTACCAAATATGTGCGAAAAGCTTCCATAATAAAAGAAGATATTGTGTGTTTTCCACATTCACTGATGATGAGACAAGAAGTAATCATGTTAAAGTGTACTAGGGAACTTTCATTTTAGATGGCAGTTGAAAAAAACAACTCTAAAAGTAAAAATCAACTGGCAATTTTAAAGAACAAAATAGATAACAGAAGGTTTGTGTGGATTTGACCCTGCCTTAAAGAAATGAGTAAGAGCTGATATCTTCTTAAGGTGATTCTCAGCTTTGTCTTGTATGATTATCAGCTAACCTCTCTGTCCTCAGCCCTGTACATTTCAGTTGGAGAGAACTGAATTTTTCATTGAATTATCAGTTCAACCACAATCTTTTTCCTATCTATGAACTTGCAATATGCTAAAGCAGTTTAACTTATCCTGTTTACCTTACTTGTTCTTCTGGTGCAGACTTAATGGCCACTGCAACTAATAGTATGCAGCATCTTATGATTACAGTTGCATGAAAGCAAAGTGCCAAGAATTTTAACATCTTTAAGCACAGGATCAGTAAAGACATGACACTCTTTCTTCTGTCATTTTTATTTTTCTAAAGTATGAGATAAAATTTTCCTGCGTCAATTGGTGCAAGTCAACAACTGCAAAATCAGAGGTAGCTGCAGTTTTCATACCCTGCAAAGCAGCATGCAAGGAACTGAGCTGCAGTTATCAGATAAATTAGCTTCTAGCATGCTGGGCTGCTGTGCTTTCACATTATTAATTTTTCATAGACAGAAGTTGTTTCAAAGAAAACAAGCTACGTTAACTTAGAGTAACTCCTTATTCTCTTCCTTTTCTCTCTTGAGATGTTGCATATTCCACTGTTTTGGGGCACTGTAAAGCCATACCTATGATTAGATTTATGTAGGACACCTCTGTATGTCACTCAGCCAGGTCTCCTTAAAGGGAAATTGAAGTGAATGTTATATAAAGTCACTAATTAAACATTTTTAATGCTTCTTCATGGACATGTCAATCAAAACCATAGTCAGAGATAAATAACTCTTGCACTTCAGGCTAAAAATCCTACATTAAGTATAAATCTAACTAATCCTTCCAAAATGACAATTTATAATCTGGGCAGAGATATATTTTCTAGGCAGATGAAAGTAACACTATGCATTTAGTTTACATAAGTAATCTTAAAATGCAAAAGACCCTTTAAATATTTCTACATAACTCGTTAGAAAGCAGCTTATTAGAAAAAGATATGGCAGTCCCAGCAGACAGCAAGCTGAAGAGGAGTTGGTAGTATTCATCTGCGATGAGGAAGGCCCAGCACATCCTAGCCTTTATTAGCAAGTGTGACCAGAAGGTTCAGGGAAGTGACTCTCACCTTCCATTTGTCCCACATTTTGTTTAAGTCTATTCACCATGGGAAAGGCATTGACAGGTTGGACCACCAAGGTAAGTAGGCACTGCATCTCATGCTGTACAAAGAAAAGCACAAAACTCAGTTTGCTGATTTTGAAGTCTCGAGGAAGAGGTTATTGCTTCCTACAACTGGAGCATATTGTGAAAAAAACTTTCCTCATTTAGTTGTGCCTGTTGAGACCTGTTCTGCCAAAGGGCTATATGCTGAAGTAAAGCCTTTCAAAACAGCTTGTCTCCTAGGTTTTTCCTGTCTTCCCAGGGAGTTTTTCTGACACATGGATAACTCAAGACTATCCTGTTTCTTCCTTTTTTTCTCTGCATATGATTAAATACTTTAGATTAAGGTAAAAACACTCATTGTAAGAACTATTTGTCTTCAACTATCTTGAGAATAAAACAGGGGAATGAGTGCCTTCAAATAAGCTTTGCTAATGATAATTGCATTATTGCTAAACATTGAAAGGTAGCAACATCAGCTCAAATGAGTGGAGTTTTTTCAGAGTTCTCAACCCTGGAACATTATTCATCATTCTTTTCTGAAAACGAGTAGTTACAAATAAGCACTGAATCTGAAAGGTTAAATCCAATTTGTGGTTTACAAAGTTTCACCTTTCAAAAGTAGTCCTCCGGCACAACGGCAAATAATATATACAAATAAAACTTAAAACATGTCTCCAGAAAACTACTTAGAATCATAGACTCATGGAATCAACCACGTTGGAAGAGACCTCCAAGATCATCCAGTCCAACCTAGCACCCAGCCCTATCCAATCAACTAGACCATGGCACTAAGTGCCTCATCCAGGCTTTTCTTGAACACCCCCAGGGATGGTGACTTCACCACCTCCCTGGGCAGCCCATTCCGATTCCAATCACTCTCTCTGTGAAGAACTTCCTCCTAACATCCAGCCTATACTTCCCCTGGCACAATATGAGACTGTGTCCCCTTGTTCTGTTGCTGGTTGTCTGGCAGAAGAGACCAACTCCCACCTGGCTACAGCCTCCCTTCAGGTAGTGCAAATAGAGTGTAAAGAAAAAAATGTAATCTGCTACATGCGTAACCTTGAGATGAAAATACACCAAATAAACCACTGCAGTACAAAGGCACTGAAAACTTTATGATCTCCAAATTAAAAACTGTTTATGTAACATTCCATTTCAGTTTTCTATGCGTACTTTAAAGCATAAACATTTGTCAGTGCTGCAGTATTAAATTGTCTTTTTCTAGCTCTGGAAATAGCAGTGTAATGTCTCTCATTCTTTTGGTGTATTACTTATTTCCTTGCAATTCTTGCCTACCACACCTAAGTTTTAACTGTCCTAAAATCTAAGACAAATAATTCTAAGTAATTCTGCACATTTTTAAAACTAGAGAAAATGAGTTCCTGTGAGTGAAATTCTGGAAATTATGCTGTTTGCAATGAAATTAACTTAGCTAGACATGCATGACACCCTTAACTGCAATTCACTGCTTACAGATTTTACTTCAAAGCTCAACTTAGCTCACTGAAGTTTGCAGCACTTTCTAAATTGGATTTTCCAAGAAACTTAAGGGATTTAATTGCCTGTGTCCCACTGAAACAGGAATGGTGCTGTGCTAAAAGAACAACCCATAAAGCTTATTTAGAAATTCAGTGATGCAGACAGACAGATTTGAAAAAATATTTGAGAGAGACTTTAGGCCCTCTTGGAAGCTGCACACAGCACTAGGATTTATGAGAGTGCAGATGTGCTAAGAGAATTCTACTCTCCAACCTAAAAATTCATATCCTCAAAACCTTGCTGAACTGCCACATAACCCTGGAAACACCTGAAATGTAGAATTGCAAACATAATAAAACAATAAAATTGCCATATCATAGTGCTTAAATTATTTGTCTCTTGACAAGTGCAGAATGGTCCACTTAGTTGGACTTGATGATCTGTGGGGTCTCTTCCAACCCTGGTGATACTGTGATACTGTGATAGTCACTTCATCTAAATTTGGAGATCATACCTTCCTGTTGTCCAACAGGGCATGAGGATGATGATCGAATACTACAGCAGAAATACGACTGTTTCTGAGATTCATCCCCCAGCATCTATTGTTGCTCAAAGATGCATCATTCAGGGAAAGAAGAGAGAACACACCCTTAAAAAGTAGATAATAACAACTACTGGCTCCCTTATTCCAGCATCACAGCAGTCAGGTTCTAATGGGCTTGCCTGCATAGCAGCAGGAGTCCTTTTGTAGGTTCCTGATTTGGTTGGGGATTAATTGGCCAAGGCAGGAATTACAAAAATAGAATTATTTTTATTTTCCAAAAAAATCTGTCCCCAGACTATATACAGAACTTGTTAAGGTTTATTTACAGGTTCTAATTTGATTGGGAAATCTTCACAAAGATGCTTATGGGCAAGTTTAGTAATTTAGGAAATTCAGAAAACAGAAAAGGCTAAGCTACAAGACAGCCTTTACCCCACTTATAAATCAGGCTGAGCAGAGAACCTAGGGAACAGATTTTACTCGTGGAGGTGAAATGGGAATTTAGCAATGATTCCTGTTAAATTTCTCTGTGTCAGCCTCTGAAACTGCAAGCTATATCCACATTGCAGATCTACGTGACAAAGTCCAATGCAAAATAAAACCCAACAAAGTGTCTGTAGACACAGCTTCCATGAGGCAAAGATCATGGAGAGGTGCTGTCTTAGCAGCACAGGGAAAAAAAAACAAACTGCTGGTGTGCTGCCCAGCTCAGGGCAGTGAACAGGAAGTCAGAATGTGATGTGGTCTGAGAGAAGCTAGGTCCAGGTGCCACTGGCAACACTCTTGAATGCACCTAAGGACTTGCCAAACTTGTAGACTTGTGGGGGAATGGCATGAACTGTGCAAGAGCAGGGCTAGACTGGAACTGCATAGAATGGTGCAAAAGCAAAAACCACACACTTTTTTCCTCACTCTATTTATAATTTTCCTAGACAATCTATCCACTTACCATATATACTGGGTGCAAAGAATCCAGCCAATCATGAGCCAATTCCAGCATGGGCTTTCCCACAAGTCAGTACATGTGTAAAAGGGCACCTTTTATTCTTCTCCCTTCAAGCCCACAACACGGGGCTGAGGGGAAACAGTTTTGCGCCTTCTTCTTCCCCCATTCAAACCTCTGGAGATAGACGCAGGGGGAAAGAAGGGATTTGGAGTGTCCCACCACAGTTCCAGAGCTTGCTCATGGATAAAGATGGTCTGGTTCTTCATCTTGTTCCCATGATGACCCTGATTCAGCCTCATCCTTTACAGGATGAAATGCTTTCCTTATATGCTTCCTTTTCCATACAGAGGTGACTGATACTACCACAAGCTAGCTCTCCAGTGCTGCTGCCATGCCTGCTGGTCTGTAAGTATGTTCAGAGGCGGAATCACAGAATTCTTGAGGCTGGAATAGACCACCCACATTGACTAGACCATGTCACTTGCTCCTAAGTGTGCTGAACAGTACTGAGAAGGGATGACAGGCATAAGCCCAGCCCTCAACACATTTCAGTGATCTGTATCTCTCAGAAATTTCCAGGCTGACAGCATACTTCTCACAAACATTTTAACAGCTTGTCAGGATTTTGCATTTTTTAAGGGTGAGATTCCAAGTAGTCAGAGGTGACCAGCCTAAGCACTTGCCCATACTCCCCCTACATGCCCTGCCACTCATCATTATCCAGCCTCAGGGCAGATCTCCAAGTGGTGTTCTTGGGAAAGATTTGCATTACTCTGAGCAAGACCAGGCACACATTTAGGAGGCATGGCAAAAGAAGCAGCCTGGTATCGGTGTCTCAAGAATGTCCCAAACCCAGCAACAGTGAAAGTGTTCTCCACTGTTCATCCATCAGTTGTGTGAGATTACTGACAAATAATGACAGTGCATACAAATAACAGCTTGACCAATCGACCAGTGGAATAATCAAATCAGGACACACCAGACATGCTAGCAATCAGCACAGTAACACTGTAGCTTTAAGCCATTTCCCTGAGGTGAAAAACTGCACCAGAGAGGGCACCACATGGAGTTCATATCTAGCTGCTCTAAGGCTGACACTTCTGCTATTGTTCAGTTCAGGTTTCTGGACAGACACTTCTTAGATATGTACTTGTTTCAATACAAGAGGCAGATCTTTCATTTCTAAGGAGGAACAGAAAAATGTTCAAAATAGCTTTTTTTTTAATCCTCAAACACATTACTCAACTAGCATTACGCTCAACTGACAAGGCTCTTTTTCTGCACTGAAGAAAGCATGATTTTCCCTAAAAAGCTCAACTTACTGAAGTACTTGTGGACTTCAGTACCTTTTTAAAATAGCCTTGCTTTCCAATGGTTTTCAGTACCCCCAAAATTAAAGGTAAATAAAATCATAAAATTGTACAAGAGTGAGTCACTGTATGTGCAACTATTTTAGCTTGAAAGCTATTTAGGTAAGGCGGGGAGACAATAAGGAGGAAAGGTTGTAACAATGACAAATAATCTGTTTTTTCCCATTTCTCTAAAATCTAGAGAGGGCAACACGTGGGGTTCTTTGTCTTTATATTTGCTCAAGGCAGATTTAGAGCTTAGATTTTGCCAGTGCTTGGGAAAGGAAAGATGTGAGCAAATACTACTCCAGAAGCTTACTGGAAAATCTCTTTATTTTCTTATCAAACAGCAAGTTCAGTCATCATCTTAATCTCCTATTCTCCACAGGCCACAAAATACAAGTACACTTCAGGGCAACACATTCATCCTCAGGTGAACGATGGAGTATTTTTTCATGTCACTTAAAGCAATCTCACCAGTTGATTAATAAACAGCCCAGAGACATTCCAATCAGACCTCTCACTCTTGCTCACAGGCTCCAGCCACCAATGTGACAAGAGGACACAAGATTATAAAAAAGAGTTGAGCAAACAAAGAATCTCCTTGCCCAGTACAGAAAGCAACAATCTTTACCAAGAAGGTGTTTTAAAGATGTACTTCACACATGCTCATCTACCTGGCATATTTATATAATCATCTGTCATTTTGATATAATCACTACATCACTGCAGGTTAAGCTTTCATGTTCTGAACATAATGTAGGCACTCATTTTTCCAAGGTCCCTCTTTCTGGAAGCTGAAACATTTCACCTCAGGAGTTCACTATATGAGAACTCCTTAACTTGGTTTATCTTCACTTGTAGGACTACTATGTAACTGCGCAGTACTTATGTGTGCAGTTGTTCTTCACCATGATATGGTAGATAGCTCTTGAAACAATAACAAACACTAAATTCTTCCATTTCCTTAGCAAAGTACTTATATAGGATCCATTGGAGAAGAAAAACTCTCCTCAATCTTCAAATGTCCTGAGCCATGGAATTAATTTATCCCGTTGAGGTGTGCAATACTACATTTTAGACAGGGTCCATAAGACTTGCAACAATGCTAGGAGTAACAGAAGAGCATAAGGAACTTTTTATATCTTTCTAACTCGTTTGAGTTTCCACCTGTCCAGAGCGTAACATCCTAACTTCTTTTTTTGTTGCTGTTGTAGCTGCTACACACTTTTGGAATCTTCCACCTTCACAGCTATAATTCAATCTGTTCAAGCCAGGGAAGTTTTGAGGATGTCGCCAGGTCATGTAGGAAGAAACTCAGAGAGGCCAAACTCCAGTTAGAACTTAGACTGACCACTGCTGTGAATGATAACAAGAAATGTTTTTGTAAATATATTAACGGCATAAAGAGGGGTAAGGATAACCTCCACTCTTTATTGGGCAAGGAGGGGAATGTAGTGACTAGAGATGAAGAAAAGACAGAGGTGCTTAACACCTTCTTCACCTCAATTTTCAGTAGTAAGGCAGGTTGTCCTCAGGACAGCTGACCTTCTGAGCTGGTAGGTGGGATCAGGGGGCCAACAGTCACGGTTTGCTGGAGATGTCCCTGAAGACTGGAAGCTGGCCAATGTGGTGCCCATCCACAAGAAGGGTCAGAAAGACGAACCAGGAAATTACAGACATATCAGCCTGACCTCAATGCCATGCAAGATAATGCTTGATGTTCTTTAAGCAACATTCAGGTTTTGTTATTTTTTTTTCTTATTACCCTAACTGACTTTGTAAAATCTTGTTCATTCCTCTTTTCATTCCTCTTTATATCTGAAGCTCAGGCTAAGTCACAGAATCACAAAATCACAGAGCATCAGGGGCTGGACGGGACCTTGAAAGATCATCCAGTCGAATACCCCTGCCAGAGCAGTATCACTGAGGAAGATCACACAGAGCAAATCAAACAGGAACACATCCAGGTGGGTTCTGAATATCTTCAGTGGGGGACACGCCACAACATGCCCCGGGCAGCCTGTTCCAGCTTTCTGTCACCCTCACAGTAAAAAAATTCCTCTTCATGTTTACAAGAAACTTCCTATGCCTCAACTTCCACCCATTGGCACTTGTTCTGTCATTGAGTATGACTGAAAAGAGCCTGGGTCCATCTTCTTGGCACTCACCTTTTACATATTTATAAACATTAAAGAAGTCATCCCTCGGTTTCCTACTCTATAAGCTAAAGTGCCCCAGCACCTAGAGCAGATCACACTGCAACATAGATTTTAACTGTAGTTGAATTCTTCACAGTAATTGACTGAATTCTTTCTGTGTTTTTTTGTTGTTGGAGGAGCATGAGAACTCCCAGGCTGATCACTGGCAATGAAATGATTCCTAACATAGACATTCCTAGACATCATCCACAGCACATACATAGAGAGTTAACCAACTGAAAAAAATCTGGATCAGCAATCACTCTAACAGACACTTATTTATGAATACTGGAAAAGTAGCACAGTCAGGCTGACACATCTGAAGTGGTAGACATCTATACTTTTCAGCTCATTTATACACATCTGTGCTGGATGTAGTATTAATTTAAATTTAATTTAATTTACTCAGGGGAAGCATATATTTCCCTAAAGAAAACACTAACTGCTCCTTCCTTAAGTAAAAACAAATTAGGCAGTGCCCTTAAATGTCTGGGTACAGAGAATGAAAAGAAAACAACTTTCCAAAATGAGTACTGAGTATTGTACATTCTATAGGCCTCTGTTTCAAAGTCACCTGTGAAAAACTGTAAGTTCGTTTGCTTCTCCTACAAAACAGCTAACCATTCTGACAGATATTCTTCAGAAAGGAAACCTCTGTGAAGCTATGCAGAGGAGCTATGTATGCACAGCCTGTAGGAGACGTAAAAGCAGTATGCTTCAATCACCACTGTTAGATTTATTATTACTTCAAGAACTGATTATATTGCAAGGCAGCTTTCATAGTTTGAGATGTGCCCCACAATGAGTCCCTCTTATCTTTTTGTATTTCCTGCAGAGAGGAGTCAGAGCAAGTTGCTTTCTCACACCCTGTTCTGAGGAGCAGCCCTAGCCTCCCACCCATGAGATCAGCAAGATCTCTCCACATCCCTGCAGACTAAAGAATCTAAAAACTTAAAGGCTCAAACAGAAAAGGATAGGCTGTATGTTAGATAGGAGGAAAGAAAATTTTGTTACAAAAGGATAACCAAACAATTCCAACACTTCTGTTTCTGCTACAGTTTCTCAAGGGAATACGAACATACTTGTTAGCTTTTTATGAGGAGCAATATCACAGTATGGCAGATGAAGTGTAGCTGGAGAGCAAAATAAAACAGGCAGGTGACACTTGGAGCTCAACTTTCACAAGGTTCTCAATAGCCCAATAAAATACAAATGCTTTCATCAAAGCCAGAAACACTTGTGTTTTGCACTAAAACTTACATTTCAATAAGAAACTTTTCCTGCTTCATAAGGTATTTCAAATGAAGAATTTAAACTGAATTTCAACAAGCTCCTGAAAATTGCATGCAAAGTTAAAAAGACAATTTTCTGAAGATGATTTTCTAGATGCTTTTTCTCCACTGCCTTACCATGCAAGATGAGGCACTTAGTGCCATGGTCTATTTGACTGGATAGGGCTGGGTGGTAGGTTGGACTGGATGATCTTGGAGGTCTCTTCCAACCTGGTTGCTTAAAACAAAAAAAACAAACACCTTGGAAACATGAAGTCAAAAACCTGCTGCCTCTTTCTCTCAGCTGGACAGACCTCAGCCTAAAAGGCTGCTGACACTTTTTGACTCTGACAGAGATTATAACATTTTTGGTATCACATATAATGAAAACCTTGAGATCTGTATCAGTTTCAACTCTCTGACAAGTTAAATGTACTGGTACTTGAAACAAAAAAAATCCCCTGAAAAATACTAAATATGTTAAACTAAAATTAAGCAATATTGCAAACAACAAACTGAACCTTTTGAAAAGTGAATTATATGCTAATCAGAGACAAAATACATAAACAGAATATGTGGTAGCAATGTGAGAAAGTTGAGACAAAAAGGGCTTTCCACTACTTCACCGCTTGTTCATACTTCATTCTAAAGCAAGAAAGGTAACGAAGTATCTATTTTATGATCTTTCCAGTGAAGATATGGAGATCTAATCTCAGCAAGTGGAAAGTCAGTAAAACAACATATTAACAAATTTCTTTCTAGGTTGTAGTGTGTTTTCATGCTCCAGGTGAAATGTCTCTACTATGACATTACCTGTTGAGTACAGGAAATCGAATTTTGCAGCAAAGGAATCAAGATAAAATGTTTTTTTGTGGTGTCTCTTTTGTGGAAAGGATGGTTCTTTTATGGATCCCCCAAATGAAACTATGGAGGAACCAAGTAGTTAGTTTGGGAAAAACATTTGAATTTTATTTTGCTTACATGTGCAGGAGGAAAAGAAATGTAGAAAAGGAGGAAAAAAGCAAGGGATAGCAAAAGCAAAGAGAGTTACCAGTGTGGATCTATGTGATGTCTCTCTGATCCTGAAGGTCTTGATCAGTAGGGGAGTTCCAAACTTTCCCTGTTACCTTTGAGGTTTTATACCTTTTCCAATCCCATACACAGTCACAGTGTCCCATTCAATTGGCATGGTTATAGCACATTTGACCGGTGTCATCACTGGTGCCATGATTATTTATGTGTGCCAGTCCCTCAGAAGATCTCACGGTAGGTCATGTGCTGTTTTGGCTCTAAACTGCTGTGTCTGTCATCTTTGAGGGTCCTCTCCATCAAAAGGCCCATGAAAACTTGTCACAGTGAGTCCTAGCCTGCATCTGAGAGCAGAACACGTGGCCTTGTTTGGTTATCTGTTGCTATAGTCAGAGAGTCTGTGGTCTTGTAGATGAGCAGGTATCCTCTTGGGACAATGCTGTGAAAACACCTCAGGACAAACAATATTGAGGCACTTAGAGGAAGACAAACTTAACTCCTTATACATGGTGAACAGCACAGTTCTACTTATGTATGTATATTGATTGACAAAACACTGCAAAGTAAGTGTCAGTAATTATTCTAGTCAGCAGTACAAGAGTATCAGAGCATGTATGTTTTATTAAATAATTTTCATCTGTTTAGGACAAAGAATTCATTAATCTTTCTCCTTGCTTTTGCCTTTTTTTTTTTTTGGTTTTGGGTTTTGTTTGGTTGGGATTTTTTTTATTCTTATTCAATTAGCTTGTGAAATTTCAACAAGGCAACTTTCCTCTTTGTATATGTATGCTCCATGGGAGACACAAAATTAGTGAAAGTATTTCTTAAAATCTAGCTACACCTATGTAACATATTAATGCATGACTTTAATGCATTCTTCATAAATACGTTACTCAGGATATGTCTGACTTAGTACTGTTTCTTTGCCTATACATCACAGTCCTTATTAGGAAGCATAAATAAGAACATATTAAAAATTGTCTATCCTCCCCAGGCAAACCCAGGAGTTCTTGAGTCCTTTGTTATTAAAGACAGACTTAAGCCTTTGTTTAGGCAATTTTTTGGGTGAGATCATAGGGGAAGATTTAACTAGTTAAAATAGAGCACGTTAAACATTAAGAAAATAACAAGGCAGCCATAAAAACTACTGCCATACAACTAAGTTTTCTGTATGGCTATTATGTCTTGATACTGCAAATAATTATTCAAGGACTTAATTCTGAAAAGTATAATTTATATACATTTTTCCATCGACTTGAATAAGCCTATTCGTGTGAGCTAAACATAATATAAGGGTTCTGTTTTACATTCAATATACTTGATTTCATGCTCTAATAACATTGATGATTTATTTCTCCATTAAGTAATCCTCTTGACTTTCTGTAATAATTAAATTGTAAGTTGTTTTTCAGAAGAGATGAAAGTGAAGCTATGTTGCAGAATGGAGTAGACAGAAAACCTGATCATTATACTTGTATATTAAAACTTTATTAATTTACCACAGATGCTTTCATTTTAAATGAAGAATTCAGACATTCAGCAGCTGTACTTGCAGAGATAAACAAATTTATCAGACATCAAGCCTTTCTGCTAACTTTATTTAAAAGAGATTAATAAGTTTAATTTCTTTCCTAGCCACATGCTTATCATTTTATGATGTTTCTTACTGGTGTGCTACTGAGGTATTAAAGTAGGATGCTCCCTAGCAGTCTTGAAGGGTGCCGAGTATATATACACACATTTTCATACCCGAAGACCCTAATAATTTAGTAACAATAATTTCATGCCACACCATGAAACAGCACCTCAGATTCGAGAATGAAAAGTAATTGCATAGTCATTCAATGACACGTATTTTCTGTTCAAATACAGTGCCACTTTGAATTCCAATGATAGCTTAAGAGAACAACAAACATCTTCCCTGAAAGTTATTTACCAGAAATGTTCCCTTCCCTTCTACCAGTTTCTGAACTATATGTATTTATAGTTTCACACATTGTGTTCTTTTAATCTGGGCAAATTTTATGATGCTTCTAGGATGCACAGTGATAGATGTGAAACCTTTCAAGCCCATAACCAAGTTAGTTACATTCTTGAAGTCTCTTCTTTCATACCTATCTGAAGGTAAAACCTCTAGCCACAATAGAACCCCTCTTCTTTTGAATGGTGTTCCACTCAGATGTGCAAAACACTTTCTTTTTAGTTCCTAATAATGGTAGAGAGGGACCTGGGAGTGCTGGTTGACAGCCATCTGAACACGAGCCATCAGTCTGTCCAGGTATCAGGGAAATCCAATAGCATCTTGGTTTATATCAGAAATACTGTAGCCAGCAGGACAAGGAATATAATTCTGCCCCTGTAGTCAGCACTGGTGAGGCCTCACCTCGAGTACTGCCTGCAGTTCTGGGCCTCTTACTTCAAGAAAGATATTGAGGTGTTGGAGTGGGTCCAGAGGAGAGCTACAAGACTGGTGAAGGGACTGGAGGGGAAGACTTATGAGGAGAGGCTGGGTAAACTGGTGTCGTTCAGTCTCGAGAATGAACAAACAAATTACATTTCTTCAAAGAAAAAGTGACTGGAGAGACTGAACAGATACTAGAACATCACAGCCAATATAGAGAAATTTAAACACTGAGCACTTATGCCTTTTTTTTTCATAGCACAGAAGAGGAAACTCATGATATTGCCACAGTCAGCAATTCAAATCATTAGATAGAATTATATTCTCCACACAAAATGTGATTAAATAGTGAAACTCACAAGAGACTGAAAGTATAAATGAATTAATAAGTGGATGAGATAAGTACATAGGAGAGATATCAATTCAGAGCCACTAAATGCAGTGGTTTGACTTAGCCTCTGGCTAATAAAGTCATTAATATCCTTATTGCTGGAAACTGTAGGGGGAAATGCTTCTCCAGTTCGCCCTCATGTTAGATATTTTGCCTAGCATCTGCTACTAGGTAATGCTGGGAATGAGTAATTGGGCTAGGTGGACAATCATGTCCCTGACTATCACAGTCCGAATCTTGAAAATACAAACACCTGCACTCGGACAAATATTTAATTTAAAAAATAATATTGTGGAATAGCTTCACAATAAGTTATTTAGAAAATTTAATTTCCAAATTCTTATCTAAAGTGCAACATTTAGATGTTCAGTGTAAACCAGGGCAAAATAATTTTTGAATGTAGAAAAGAAGCAGAGAATATGTACTGTGCTCCACTGTAACAGACGTGAAAGGACTTTAACTACACTAGTAAAACCACTGAATTATTTTAACTTCTGGGCAATTAATTCATTTAGGAGAATCAGAAAAAGTTGGAAAAGGTTTGCCACAAACAGCTTTGCCCCGCTTACAAATAAAAGGCAGCCCAGAGTCCAAGGGAACATCTGTGCTACTCATGGAGATGGAGTAGGAATTTGGAGAGTCCCTGGCTCCTTTGTGGCAGTGTTGGAACTGCTTGGCATCGTGATAGCTGTTGAGAGGCTTCTAGATCTTCCCAGGCTCTAGCAGGGTGCTGGTAAAGAGACAGATGATCTCTGACCTGATCCTGGTTCCTCTTGGCACAAAGGTTTGATGAGGTACAGACAGGATCTCTTGCAGATGTGCAGAGTACAACGTCAGTGGCACTTCTTGCCATGTCATGAGGGACTTAATGCTTTCTCCTGGTAAACTTGAGGCACTTAAGTTTCCAAGTAGTTCAAACCCAAAACATTAGGCCTAATTTGGTCTGAAGCACAGGGCAGTGCAGAACATGTCCAAGAGCAGTGAGACAGAGCAGAGCAAAACAATGAGCAGAGCAGCACACACTGAGGCAGAGCAGTGAGACAGAGGCAGCACAACTGTTTGCAGTTTAGCTCAATTTATATTATTTGCCCAAGTGTAATGGACCCTTTGGCCACATATTCACCAGTCAGAATGGCATTTGCAAAACTGACCATATTAGATGAAACCTACTCTTATTTGGGCAAGACACCTAAACAACTGTGGGCGTTTATCACTTTGGGATGGGACATAATGGCCCAAGCCTTTGTTTTCCTCTCACCCTGGCTTCTCTAGTCAGCAGAAGCATGGGGCAAGCCAGGACATCTAATAGGCCTATTAGCCTTCCAAGACAGGGGACACAGCTGAGCCAGCTGGCCCAGACTTGGCCAAAGGGATATTCCATGCCATATGACATGAGCTCAGATATAAGAATGAAGTGAAAGAAGGAAGTCTGGGGATTTGTCCATGACATCTGTCCTCTGAAAGTAACCAAGTACAGAGAGTCCTGCTTTCTCAAGACCAAACATCCTTGCTGATGGGAAGTAGAGACTAACATCTCTGTCTGCTTTTGCTTTCCATGCCGTCTATTGATTTGCTTATTGTTATTATTAAATTGCTTCTATCTTATCACTGTCTTCTGTTATATTTTCCCCTCTCCCCTGTCCATTTAAGAAGGGGAGAGATAGAGCACCTTTGGTGGGCATCTGGTCCCAACCAGGGCCAAACCACCACAGCCTCACACTAACCATTAGCCTCAAAACTTTAGAAACAACTATTCAAACTAGGAGATAAAAAAAAATAAAGCAAAGAAATATACTGTCAGTGAATTAGTACACTGTTTCCATTGCATTTCTACAATGCACCACCTCCACCACTTGTGTTTTTTCCTGAATACATAATATTGAAAACCAGCTGCAGAATCTGAATATCATTGTTTCCTTCAACTCTGTAAGTTGTTCTTTTAAATATTGCCTGTCTTTCTTGGTACTATAAATTGATTGGTTTAGTGAGTAAATGTTGGGAATGGTAGGACTTTCAGTGATGTACAGCTGCTTGATCTTGATGCACTGGAACATAAGCCATGGGTTCAGAATGTGTAAGTGGAAAAGTACTGAGTTAAGTAAAACACAGGGTCAAAAATACCTTAGAGGATGTTGCAACAGGTGAAACAATGTAAAGCATGAACTCACATTTTTTGTTAATCCTTGCTTATCTAGCTGCTAATGTACGAGGTCTGATGTCTGTATTGAGCTCTGTCTTGATGGCCAATTAGGATTTGACGCGATCTTAGGCTTGTATGTTTAGAGTATACAACCAAGTGCTGAAACGACAATAAACGGAACTTAGCTTGCATCAAGAGGCTCCCTGTCTCTCATCACGGCAAGTAAAATGCAATGCAAACTGTTGTTGAAGCTGAGCACCAGCTTTTCCTCACAGCATAGCTTTTTTTTATCTAATGACAGCAGTTGAAAGTATGCATCAGACAACTTATCTTATTTACTGAATGAACAGTGAATGAACATTTTATATTCATTATCAGAGCATATAAGGAGAATCATCTTGCATTGCATCGTTACGAACAGGAAAAAAACTACAATACATCTTCAATAGAACATAGAGGATTCCTTAAGAAACTTATAGACAGCTGACCCCACCTGCTAAGATGCATGGATGTAAAAGATGGAACTGAGCCCAAGGACACAATTCGTAGCACAAAGATTATCACTTTACCACATTATGATGACAGCCAATGTCTCAGGCAGAGAATACAGCCATTTCCCTGAGAGAAAATGAGGTTTGGCATTGCATAATTTAAAGGATATGGGAAAAAAAGGATACTATTTTCTTAATATAAAAAAATGTTAGTGGAATTACTTATCTTTTTGTGTTTGCTGAAACAGAAGACTTATTTTTCACACCAAGACCATTGTCCAGGATGGCTTCTTTCATATCAGACTTGAACAGAATTTCAAGAGTCTGAAATCTAAAGAGAAGAAATTAAAAAAAAATCACTAACCAACTGTAAGTGAATTTCTTAAACCATTCCACCCCCAGAAATGTGATTTTTAGTGATCAGTCCAACTATGAGGAGCACTTTTCCTTTCTTGTAGTTCCAAATAGAGCCAGCAAAAAAAATAAACCTTTGACCATTCAGCCCAGCAATGGCAGTCAGGGTGCCAGAAGAAGCTGTGTTTCAGTACCAACCATCTCCAAGGCAACTTGAACTTCCTCATATGCTTCCACTATCTCTTTTTCAATTGGAGTGTAGCTGGCTTCAGCTCCCTTAGAGCTCTGACTTATTTTCTGCCATAGACTCCATGCAGGACCATTCTTCCCATCTGCAGTGTAAAGCATGTTTGTAACCTCTTGTCCTGTCTGAATTGGTCCAAGGGCTACTTCATGCGCAATCTCCTGTTTCATCTCTTCAAAAGCTTGTTGCTGCTCGAGGCCTTACTGGCAATCATTCTTCTTCCAAGTCACTTGGTAGAGAGGGCTGTAGTTTGAAATATGTATCCTCCAAAAACCCACAACACCCAGGAAAGCCTGGGTTTTCTCCTTATTGGTAGATGGAGATGCAGCACTGATCCTGTTGATGCCATTCATCAGGATCTGATGATGTCCGTCCTGCCACTTTATCCCTACGAAAATGAATCTGTCTTGCAAGTCCCTTGACCTTACTTTGCTTTATAACAAAAGCCTTCAGAATAATCTGGATTATTTTCTTTCCTTTCTCATAAACTTCCTTTGTTGTGTCACCCCACACAATGATGTCATCAATGTATTGCAAGTGTTTCAAAACTCCACCCTTTTCCAGTACAGTTTGGATCAGTCCATGACAAATGGTGGGGCTGTGTTTCCACTCTTGTCACAGTCAATTCCAGGTATATTGGGCACCTCCTCAGTTGAAGGCAAACTGTGACCTGCATTCAAGGCTCCGGACCTCTGCCACTGCACCCCAATGCGAGATCAATACAATGAGGGCACTTGCCACAATCAGCATCAGATATTCTGGTGGGTTTGTGCTGCCAGATTGCTTCTGAAGGCTAGGGGCTTATATGAACTGTCTGTGTCTGTGACCTGCGTAGGGGTGTTGTCAGTGATGGAGTATTTAGACCGAGGCATGGCTGCATCTGGCTGCATCACTGGCCCTACGACGGAAAAGGAAGCGGCTGCGATGGTCAGCTGCACACAAAGTTGCATCAGCAGCCCACAGCAGGTACACCTCCCATCCCTGTTTTGGAAATCGCCATGGAGGGTGGGGTCTCCTCCCACTGGTGCCATTTTTGAAATGTTGGGGTCAGGAATCAGAGAAGTGGCAGGCAGTGCCACTGCTTTATATTGCAAGGCATCAGGATCAGCCGCGACTGCATCCCCGTCTGGAAAAAATGCATTGGCCTCTTTCAGGTCAGGCGGTGTTGCCGGGACAAGATTGGTAAAGTAGACCCTCTCCCTGGGCTCTGGAGCAAGCCTGTCCGTAACCGTCACCTCCACAGCACCATGAGTGCTGGGAGCAGCACCAGTGACCAGAGCAGTGGCCACGTCTGTGTTCCCTACACCCACTGCATCGCCGGGCCGCTGTATTGCTTGCTGCGCCAAGGCTCAATATGACTGTAGTTAGAGCTGCTGCTTCCTCTCCATCAGGTGCATTCAGAGCCATTTTTCTAAACCCATCGCTATGCTTGCGGGGAAGGGGATTGGAGTGGACTTAAACTATCCGAATATGCTCTGGACCTGCGCTGAGCTATCACACACACACAGGTTGTTGCTATAAGGCACACATTTAGACATACTGAAATAATCAACCAGCATCCCCAGCCCTCCCAGGAATCGTCTGACCACTGGAAGTTGGGCAAAACCATAAGAAGGTTTTTTGGGGACTCTGGAATAACTTGGAACCCCTCAAACCAGTTAAAGCCTTATCATGCCAGGAGGCACTGTCCAAGGAGCTGACAACAGGCCAAGCAGATACATTCCTAATGCCGACACCATTAACCCGAGAACTGGGTAAAGCAGTGCAAGCATATGCCAGTCTTCAATGGGCATTAGGGGTGCCTTAAAATTCATTTTTTAACTTCCAATCAAGCACTTCCTCTAAAGAAAATCAATTTAATTTAAAAATTTTGCTTAAAAATGTACTCCATGTCAGACTTAGCCAGTTACAATTCTGCTCGCTTGGGCCACAAGCTCACCCAGTTCTGGAGAACAGAATCAACTCTTACCCCTTTTCAGGAGTAAGAATGAGGGTGCTGTACACTGATTGGAAGTTCAGAGAGAAATTCTACTTATAGGAGCATATATATATATATAAGGCAATCAGGTAGAATAAGTATAAAATCCACTAGGCCCAAACTGGGCTTCTAGAATCCTCCACCCTTTTCACCCCTCAGTCAGCCTGTAAGGTAGGCCAAAGCCACCCCTCCCAGCTGGGCCTACAAGGCCTCAGTGGCCTGACAACTCCCCCACGAACCATGAGATAAGATGAAAGAGCACTGCTCAGAGAAGTGAAGGGGAGAGAGGCAGGGATGAGGAGGGAAGAAGTGCAGTCAAGCACTATCTTTTAAACTGTGATACCAGAAAGTTAATAGAACAATAATATTACAATATGCTGGGAGGAGCAGGTCCATCCTCTCTGTCCCTATGGTTTTGTTTAAGGGGAACCTTAGACCCCTCAGACTACCACATAAAACCAAACAAAAAACCCTCAACTAAACAAAAAACCCCAAGAGGTGAAACCTTGAATTGGATCTCAGGTTCATGAATGATTCAGAAAAAAATAAAAAAAATCCATCAATTCCCATATTTATATAGTCAACCCATCAAGTGCTTGGGTTAATTACTTTATTTTCTTCTATATATTACACTGATAAGGAACATATAACAAAATAGAGCCAAAGGAGAAAAGTAGAATGTCAGCCATAAAATCTTGTCAGGAATACAAAACAGTTTGAATCTCATAATCATCTCCTTACCTCATCTCTTCTGCTACACCAGAATTCTCTCCCTCCCAGGTTGCTTTCTAAAGAAGAAAAGAGTATTAGATGATTGCTATGAATTTTCTTCCGTCACACAGCTAGGAAAAGGCTCCTTCTGGAATACTCAGCATGTCATAATAGGCACAGTAGGGAGTTTCTCCAGCATGCCGCCAATTCTCAGCATCAATCAAAATACATAAAGCAACATCTAGAAATACTAGAACAGCTTTCATTTCAGGTACTCCTGGAATGCAAAAGCAATGTAGTGCCTTTGCTGCTCACCTGTTATACTTTTTATCACAAAGAAAAACAGTTGTGTACTCATGTGCAGTAAGACCTTCCATGCTCATTACAATCTTTTCTCTAAGCTTGTAATTTGGAAGCACTTTTCTTCATGAGACATTATTCCTATAACAAAGTCAGCTTTCTGCTCCTGGTCAGACATACAAAAGCTCCCTCATCTGATATTTTTTATACATATGTAATATATATATGCCTGTGTATATCCACACATTTTTTCCCTAAACAGATCTTTTGTTGCCTTGGGTGACCTAATAGCACGTTTAGATACAAGTTGCCTGTGGGCGATGTGTAAAACTGGGACTTATTTCTAAGATTAAATCAGAGTGGAAGGTTAGAGGACTTCTCTCTGTTTTCTCTTATTTTCCCCTAGTAATAATCATGTTGATAATCACAGAAAGTGTTACCACAGTTATAAGCAGCTTCAAAGATGAAATATGCCTTATATCTGGTGTGTGCCCATTAAAAAAATGCCCAGTTAACATACCACAGTGATTACTATATCCAGATATACTCTGAGACTACTTTAACATTCCATACCTGGTTGTTTGTTTGGGGTTTTTTATTGCTGTTGGTTTTTGTTTGTTTGTTTTTACAACAACCTATAGTGTTTTGTGATTACTGTTATTAAAATCTTACATTTGGATTTCACTATCGTTTACTCCTATCTCAATTTTATGCTATTTACTTCTTGCATCCTTAGGGAAGGATTTATATATTCATCTTCTCTCACAATATAAATTCTTGTTTTGTTGAAATCCTTCTGAGAGTATTTTATTTAATATCTAAAAACTACTGGTTTCTATTGACTGTAGCCAAAAGTTAGTTTCCAACACAACCAAAAGGGTATTTAAATAGGGGGGGAAAAAAAAATCCACCTAAAGTAGTATTATCAGTAAGCTGGGAAAAAAAAAAAACAAACCACTATTTGTGATATCATAGAATCCCATGTAATTAGGAATTCCTTCCTTTTTCCATTCTTACCTACCCTGTCCTTCTCTCTACCAAAGGTGATACTGTTTCTAAAACATACATTTGATAATAACATTTTAATTTCAGCTTTACTTTGAAACCTCTGCTCGAAATATGTGTGAGTATATATTGCTTTAGAGATTAAAAAAAAAAAACAACCAACAACTTTTCATTTTTTTAAATATTGTTTTTTGTCCAAAGTTCTTTGGTCACATACTATCTCCTATTCAGAGATGGTCTCTGAAACTTTAAAGAGAGATCAGGCATAATGCAAACACAGAAAGACAGTTCAATTAAAGACTTGTTTAAAGACATCTCCCCAGTAATTATAGGATTTGGACCAGCATTTGTCAGTCACTGGCTCAAACCCATCTCAGTACTTAATTTCAATCATTACAAGCTCCTAATTTGTGATCCAGGCACAAAAATATCATTGCTCTCAGATCAGTATGTAGTGGACAGGTGTCCACATCATAAAAGCTACTATTATAAATGCAACCAGTTATTACTATAATCAGAAGTATTTATGCTCATTGAAGCACAGCAGGAAGCATTCTCAAGTGCGCTTGTACTGTGCTCAGCTGATTAATGTCTTCACCAACTGAAAAAAGCCAAAAGGAAAAAAAGAGAGAAAAAGAAGACAACTCTGAGTTCAAAAGCCTATCAATGCAGAAATTTACATAAACCCCTGAATTTTAAGAAAAATCTGTAGACACCTTGACATTTGGAATATTTATTATATATTATTATATTTTATATTATTATATTTTGAGGCCATAAGGGTAGAAATAACACAATAAATGNAAGAAAGAAAGAAAGAAAGAAAGAAAGAAAGAAAGAAAGAAAGAAAGAAAGAAAGAAAGAAAGAAAGAAAGAAAGAAAGAAAAAAGGAGTCTGTTACTACTACATGACTTCATTCAGAAAAAAAATAATGCACTTTTTGAGACATAACAGTTGCTGTTGATCTCCCTTCTGTACAATAGAATGGTTATTACTGCACACGGGGAGCAAAAAAAGCACATCAGCATTCTGAGAAGGTTACATTAATTTTCCAGGGAGCACATATTTCAAAAGATTAATTTATAAAACTTATATGAGTTACTAAAGTGAAAACATTTGGAAGAATTTCCAAGACCATACAAAGTCTATCACTAAAAAACCAACCAAGCAAAAACCCCCAACAACCCACAAACGACCCTCCCCTCCAAAAAAAAAAACAACACAAGGTAAACATTTTAATCCAGAACTTGTTGATCACTCATCTGTTACAAAGAGCTTTGGATGAAATCCTGCCTTTTTTCCCCTTGTCTTTCCATCTAAACAATGCCTTGCAAGAAATCATGGGAAGCTAGAAAAGGGCTGCGTTACTGTGATGGTTGCATGTCCTCACTGCCAGCAGTTTCCGCTGTCATTTCAGTTTGGACTTCCCTGGCTTAAACTGCCAGGTGTTTGTTCTTGGTATTTGTTCTCCTGTCAGGCTAAAGACACAATTCATATCAAATAATAGCATCATTCTCTAAGCAGTTAATTCCTCCTTTGCAAGCAGTAATTCAGCATCATTTTTGTATGCAGATTAACATCTCTCTGAGAAAGGCAAGCAGGAATACACTCAGAACAATCAAGTTGTGTCATTCCTTTTCACAATAATTCTGAATTACTAGCTATGTTATTATTTAGGTTATTAGTCCATAAATCACAATTTATTCATATCCCACAGCTAAGCAGCCTGTAAAAAAACACCAGGTGGCAAAAATCTGTATTTTTTCCAATTAAAATACATAAACATGCACAAAAGCTGTATGAATATTAAAGTACAGAGCACCACTTTCAATGGCTCACTGATTAGCCAAATTATTCTCAGGTAATTTGATATCTCTCTAGGAATCCTCATTTTATACTTTGCAGTGAGCAAAGCTCAATTTTTGCGTTACTGTTTTTGTGAATTAAGTCTGCATGACTTTTCTATTCAGAAAACCTCCTTTTAGCAATCAGCACAGCAATCAGAGCCCATTTACACAGTAAGGCAAGTTTAAATCCATTAGTACTCATTGCTCTCTACCAAACTTTGGTGTTTAGTCTAAATCGTGTTTCAATTTAGCATAATGAATGAGTAATACATAAGCACACTACATCAGACATTTACAATTAAAACTGAGTTACCAATTGTATGATGACATGTTTTGAATGTATTTGCCAGGTTTTAGAAGAGAACTGTTTTGACTGGAAATGACCTTTAAGATCATTGAGTCCAACCGTCCAACTCTACCAAGTCTGGTGCTATACCACATCTCTTAGCACCATATTTATGCATCTTCTAAATTCCTCCAGGAATGGTGATTCAATCATCTTCCTGGGGAGCCTATTCCAGTGTTTGATAACCCTCTCAGTGCAGAAATTTCTTCTAATATCCTGTGTAGAGCTTCCATGGTGTAATTATGGGCCATTTCCTCTCATCCTTCCACATGTAACTAGGGAGAAGAGACTGACACCCACCTTGCTACATCCTCCTTTCAGGTAACTGTAGAGAGTGATAAGGTCTCCTCTCAGCCTTCCTTTCTCTATGCTGAACACCTCTAGCCTCCTCAGCTGCTCCTTATAAGACCTGTTTTCAGGTCTTCTTTTTTCTCAAGAAGATGTAACATTAGACATTGCCAAGCCTGGTAGGCCTCAGGACCCAGTAAGATTCCTCTTACTGCAGCTGGATTGATGCAAGGGTGCACGCATGTTCCATGTCCCCAGATGAAGACAGTAGCAAGGCTGTCCCTGTGTTCCCAGACAGCCAGCCACAGACTATAAACGTTTATACACCAGCCACGCAGATCACACACCAGCCACGCAGATCGTTAGAGACAGAATAGTACCTTTACCACTTTGCTTAAAAGGCACAAGGCTTTCACAATCAGCAATAGCACAGAACTGTCTCTCGCCTGGATGATCAGAACCCGTCCATCACAGAACAGACAGATGCATATTTCCTCTCTGTTAATTGGTTATGCACAGTTGGTCTGGCCAGTAGCTGGCTCCCAGCACGTAGGCCACGTCCAGCAGCTGACTCCTTTAAGTCTCTGAGGTTTGTGCTCCCTGCAGCTGCTGGCATTTAGACCGCCTATACCACTTGAGAACTGGTTTGATCTACAATTTACTGATGTTCACCCACACACAGAACTGAGACTGCACAAAGTACATTGAAAGATGATTAGAAAGAGGGCCTAAGGTGGCTGTGGAAGTCAGGATCGTTCAGGAAGTTGCATTAAGTAGCAACCTCTATGCACTCAAACAGTGCCTTTTACTCCTTTCATATCTCTGTTTTTCCCATATTTGTTCAAGATGGGAACCTTGATCCAATCCCACCTTTAGTCCTGTCCAGAGTTAATACAGCCCACTGTCACAAGTCCCCCACCCCCCATACAGACAGGAGGAAAAGTAACAACAACAACAAAAGGATTGAGCTAATGAATTTACTGAGGTAATACAACGCACAATTACCTTAGCCTATTTGCAGAGAAGTGCAGCAAAATGCAGAAGCCAGTAATACAGTGGCTTCCCCTATCCAAGCATGCAGAAGGCAGCCCAGTGGAAAAAAACAGTATGCCAAACATCTTGAAACCAGAAGCAGCAACTGGAACAGGAAACCTTTCATGCTACAATCTGAACTTCAAGTCCCATGATACTTTACTTCAGCCAGCACTTTCATTTTGAAGTTGGTATGATGGCAGCATGATATTGAATATCAGCAGGTTGAACTCAGCCCGTGACAGGTCCCATAGCAGTTTCACACTTCACCACACTCCTCTTAAAATAGAACATTTGACACAATCCCCAGATTCTCTTCCTTTTGTGAGTTCTATGCCCTTGAGGAGCATCAACCTTTTGCTTTTCACAGCCATTCAGGGCTTTTTCTTATTGACTCCCATTTGCGCATTTTCCATCAACTATAATGGTCTAAATCACATGCCCATAATAGTTTTATTGAGGAGTAGTGTGCTTCCTTTCAGTTTTCACTGATTATAATAGGCCTTTAATATGTCAGCCTTTTACTATTCCTCTGGTTCTTAGTGGGTCTTTGTTCTAGCTGTGATTAACCTTTAACTAGATTACCAAATAAAACATGTATACTGGTACTAGCTAATACAGAATTGTCTTATGCAACCTCATTGTCATCATGACTGCATTTTAGTGGCAGCATATAATGGTATTACTAGCTCTACAACAAAAAAAAAATTCTGACCAGGTTAAACAGGCTTGGTACATACATTGAAAATATAGTGGTTTATTATTTGATTTCAGAGGGGAAAGATCCACAAAATCATTAGAGACTGAGTCACAACAGGTGCAGTTCTAGATGTCTAGAAAGAAGTTTGATTGCAGAAAAAAGCATCATCTGCAGCAGAACAGTGACAGCCATCAGGAGCAATCCATTGTTCATGCTGGATGCCACAGCCCAAGAGAGGTAAGACTGCTGCTGTTCCGTATCACCAGCTCCAGCCAGTAGCAAGGCTAAAGTAACATTCTCAGTAGGTACACAGATACTTATACACAGCAGGCCAGAGACACACACACACACACAAACAAACACAATACCAGCACCATCATCCTGCTCTGCTCAGGGGCTGGGTGATAGGTTGGACTGGATGATCTTGAAGGTCTCTTTCAACCTGGTTGATTCTATGATTCATTTTTCTCACATATATCTGTCTATCACTAGTCATATGACTATGTGTTATTAAATGTACAGTTAAGTGAAATACTACAGCTTTTGTTGGGCCCTTGAAAGTGCTATTACACTAAATAATGAAGAAAGATGAAGCACCCAAGAGATACCACAGATTAACATAATGGTACTTTGTGAAAGGTAATAAAGCACTAATTTCACACCAAAGTCCTCCTCCCTAGCTGTTGTCATTCTGAAGTTTCCGGCTTAGGGATTTGGGCTGGTTTGAGGCTCATCGGAATATTCAAATAAGAGAAACACATACAACGTGCTGTGCTGTGTGGCTATTGATGGTAGTGGAAGTGGTTGCTGGTCTCTGCTGCAGTCCACAATTCTCCAAGACATAAGTTGCTTAGCATGCCCAGACTGCTGCTTCATATTTAGAAAGGAGAAGTACTCCAGTTTAAAATCTGTATCACTGAGGTAAAAAAAATAAGTTTTGACACTGAACTGCTACCGTTTCAAACAGTTCTTGGGATAAATTCTGCCTATCATCATATCTCGGCAAGTAAAAGAGCTGACATGTAAGAAGTAATATATACACTGCCTATTCACAAAAGGAAAATGCACAACTTTTGAGACAAATGACAGTTCATTTTACCGGTTTGTTTTTCTCTAAGGCAAAACGTAATTAGTCTTAGTTAGTAGGATTAATTTAACTTTATCAGTAAGATCGGCTCAGCATTCTGAAGACCCCTTTCTGCAGTACCTCTGAAAGGTGAGGAAATAGTCTTTCTTTTTATAAGTTCTAAATTTGATTCTGTCATTTTAGCCAGAAGACCTACTTACCTTTTTCATCCTGAGATGAGACTAAAGCAGGATACCTCATCTTTTTTAGGATGGCAATGAGGATAAAAAGCCAAGAATAGAGTATGATTTCAAAGCAACAATTTCATGCTTACATCTTTGAGGGTACAATTCATAAGGGAAGCAAACAGTGTTCTGTAACCATGGTAAGCAGTTACTGGTTTTCATGTGTTTTCTTATGGAACAAGGGTTCTTAAGTAGTGACTGGGCAAAGGAGCAAAGTGCTCAAGTCTTTATTTGAACCAGCTTAGTTTGTGCTATGTGGGGATAAGATTAAGTTTAGAAATGAAGCATTTGACCCAAATGCATATAAATCAATATTTGTATTCACAAGATTAAAAGATAACTAAAAAAAAAAGAAATCTCTGATGACATCATTCTCCACATTTTTTTTTGCACATGAAATCAATATTGCAGAGATTTGATATATGCTGCACATTCCTTTTGTTTTTCTTTAAAGTGGAGAAAGTGGAATTGCTTTCAAATTGTACAGGCAAACCCCCTCTTTTGCAGTCACCATGCTCTAAATTATTTTAATTGCTTAGTTATATTGCCCCAAACATTTAGACTTTGGTTCTTTAAACTGTTAAGGAATCTAGAAGTTCAATTAACTCGAGTTATTAACATAAGTATAAATAAATATATTCACCTGTATTTGACAAAATAGCTCTGCAGGCCTTATTTCTTTTTCATATAAATACTTATTAAACAGAATTTAAGATGTTCTGATTTCTTAAATCCATTTTTATGATAATAACTGCTTTGATAATACCATGCACATTGTAAATCTAGCAAATCTGAATGTGAAAACCTTCACTTCCTCCCAAGATATAGTCATAACTAATCATCTCTGGTACTTAAAAGGAGTCAAAATGCACAAAAATATTTCTTCCCTATTTCAAGCCTACCAGAGGAGCACCGTAACTCCATATGTTTTTAGACAAAGCATCTTTCTTGTGATTTTTACGAGATTTGTATAGAAATATTGTACTAACTGCTTAAAAAAAGCCCCCGTCATCAACCCTTTCTCTCTGTTGTGAATTAAAACATGCAACTTTAGACCAGAAGGAGTAATGCCAGCATTACTGTTTCACTCACTCTGGAAGATATCTCATTAGTTCCTTTGTGCTCACTTTTATGGAATCATTAATATTGGAAGAGACCTCTAAGATCACCAGGTCTCCCTATAAAACTAACACTGCTCAATATGATATTAAATCATGACCTTAAGTGACACATTTACCAGTCTTTTAAATATGTGCATGAATGGTGACCCAACCATTCCCTGGGCAACCTGTTCCGGTGCCAGACAACCTTTTCAGTAATTATTTTTTTTTTAACATACAATTTAAACCTTCCCTGGTGCAACTTCAGGTCATTTCTTCTTGCTCTATTTGCTTCTTGGGAGAACAGACCTATGCCAAGATGACTACAGGCTCCTTTCAGGCAGTTGTAGAGAGCAATAAGGACTCCCCTGAGCCTCCTTTTCTCCAGACTAAATAACCTTAGTTCTCTCAGTCACTCCTCATAAGATTTAGAATCATACAATGACTCATAGAATGATTTAGGTTGGAAGGGACCTCAAAGATCATCCAATTCCAACCCTCCACTATAGGCAGTGGGGGGGAGGTATCTCCCACTAGAACAGGTCACTCAAGGCCTCATCCAGCCTGGCCTTGAACACCTCCAGGGAGGCAGCATCCACAATCTCCTTGGGCAACCTGTGCCAGTGTCTCCCCCCCCCCCCGGGAACGACCCCCTTCCTCCCCTCTACTCTCAGCCGCCCCGCCTCCAGTGCAACCCCATCCCCCCTCCACCTGTCATTATAAGACCTTGCAAATAGTCCCTCCACAGCCTTCCTGTAGGCCTCCTTCAGATACTGGAAGGCCTCTATAAGGTCTTCTGAAAGCCTACTCTTCTCCAGGCTGAAAAAGCCCCAACTCTTGTAGTCTGTCCTTATAGCAGAGGTGCTGCAGCCCTCTGATCATCTTTGTGGCCCTTCTCTGGAAGCACTCCAGCAATTCCATGTCCTTCTTGTGTCAGGGGCTCCAGAACTACACACAGTACTCCAGGTGGGGTCTGATGAGAGCAGAGTAAAGGGGGAGAATCCCCTCCCTTGCCCTGCTGGCCACACTTCTCTTGATGCAGCCCAGGACATGGTTGCTGTCTGGGCTGCACCTGCACACTACTGGCTCATGTTGAGCTTTTTGTCAACCCAAACCCCCAGCTCCTTTTCCTCAGGGCTGCTCTCCAGCCATCCCCCACCCAGCCTGTGTTTGTGCCTGGCATTGCGCTGACCCTGGTGCAGGACCTTACACTTGGCTTTGTTAAATGTTATGAGGTTGGCCTGGGCCCTCCTCTCCAGCCTGTCCAGGTCCCTCTGGATGGATCTCTGCCCTCTAGCAAGTCGACTGTGCCACACAGCTTGGTGTCATCTGCAAACTTGCTAAGGGTGCACTCAATTCCTCTGCCCATGTCACTGACAAAGATGCTAAACAGCACTGGTCCCAGTACCGACCCCTGAGGGATACCACTTGTCACTGGTCTCCATGCGGACATTGTGCCATTGATCACCATTCTCTGCATGTGACCATCCAGCCAATTCCTTATCCAGTGAGTGCTCCACACATCAAGTCTATGGTTTTCCAGTTTGGTGACAAGGATGTCATGTGGGACAGAGTCAAATGCCTTTCTCAGGTCCAGGTAGATGACATCAGTTGCCCTTCCCTTGTCCACTGTTGCTGGGACTAAGTCACTAAATCTGTCAGGCATGATTTGCCCTTAGCGAAGCCATGCTGGTTACCACCAGTCACCTCTACTTTGTTTTCCATTTGCCTTAGCAAAGCCTTCAGGAAGATCTGCTCTATGATCTTGCCAGACACAGAGTTGAGACTGACTGGTCTGTAGTCCAGTCTTGAAGCCCTTCTTGAAGATGGGCATTATGTTTGCTCTTTTCTGTCCTTCTCTGAATGTGCTCCAGTAACTCAGTGTCTTTCTTGTTATAAGGGGCTCAAAACTGAACACAGCATTCAATGTATGGTCTCATCAGTTGCCGGTACAGGGGGCCAACTTCCCTAGTCCTGTATTGAATAGTAGAAAATCACCTCAATGTTTTTTATATAACAAGCTCAATGATGGAAAAGATTAAATGAGATCATTATTAAAATCTGCAGAAATTGGAACAGAAAAGTTATGCAGCTAGAGCTGCTAATCTATTTGTCAAGTAATCAAAAGAAGACCTTCTAATCTCCTTCTCTGGAGACACTCAAAGCCCACACAGAGGCATTCCTGTGTAATCTATTCTACATGATCCTGCTCTGGCACAGGGGTTGGACTAGACGATCTTTTGAGGTCTCTTCCAATCCCTAACAATTAAGACCTCATTGCTGTCTACAACTGAAGGGACATTGTGGAGAGGCTGGAGCTGGTCTCTTCTCACAGGTAATTGGAGACAGAATGGCCTTAAGCTCAGAATGGGTAGGTTTAGATTGGATATTAGAAAAACGTTTTTCATGGAGAGAGTGGTCAAGCACTGGAATGAGCTGCCCAGGGAAGTGGTTGAGTCACCCATTTTGGATGTGGTGTTTAGAGATATGGTTTAAGGCAAATCTTGCAGAGTAGGGTTATATATTGGACTTGGCAACCCTCAGGGTCTTTTCCAACCTGGATGTTTCTGTGATACAAAATGTGGCAAAAGACTGCAGTTAGCTCTGGTATTATAAAGCTAAGAAATTATAAAGTCATCCAGATATTCAAGTCTATATATATTAATACATGTACTTAAAAAATAGCACTCTGTCTTTTTGTGTAGGGATTTTGTGGCAGATAAAGGGTGATCAAAACAGGAATCAGAATTTGACTTTTTAGTTTTATTCCTTTTAAGTAATTTCCTCCTATTATAAATATGCACAAAATTATGCTACAAGATCACATCTACTATAATATCTATGAATCACCAATAGAAATTGCTGATTACAAGTATGTAGTTGTAGGAAAGTCTCCAAAAAGGCAGGAGGTGAGAAAATGTGTCTGGAAAAGATGAAAGCATATAGCAAATTTTCCTGTTCAAACCAATAATTATCCACAGACATTGGCACTATGCTTCAAGATCTTTGTTGATCCTAATGACTGCAATGAAATCTGTCGCTCTGTTAAAAGTGTGTTTAATACATACAAATATCTAACTAAATTTATAGTTCACTTTCAAATGAAGTCAAGAGAGACTTAAAATAGCTGGTATATTTGACAGTCAACAACATCTACTACTGATATTCTAACAGCAATACCATTCATTTAATTTTTCTTAGATTCACCTTTGTGAAAATCTTGTAACTGTTCCATGCATTGTTTTTCTATATAATTCTTAGGTGCCAGTCATGAGTTTCCTCTTAAATTGTGAAGTTTTAGTCACTCAAGTGCCACATGGACAAATCTGCATACTGCCATGGTGTCAGAAGTTGAAGTTTCACTGAATTACATTAAAAAAAAAAATTAAAATCAAACTTCAGGAGCTGGGTATTTATGAAAAGCACCAAGAAGAATGTACCTCTCTAAGCTCTGGATATGGACATGTAAATTCTCCTGTCTGAAAGTAGCAACTCTGCATATTGCTAGAAGCTCTACATTCAACAAACAAAAAGCAATTAGTATTGTGAGTGTTCAAGACACTCAGCCTACCCTCAGCCCACTAAGTGCACATCATCTACTCAGTAATGTAAAGCAAAAGTAAGGTGAGATCAAATGCAAATGTTGTAAGATAAATTTGATACATCTCACTTCATCTGTCCACAATAGTTTTATCACCTACCTTTCAATATTGTAAGGACTGGAAAATCCTAGATAAGGAGTCTAAGCTTCTCACTCTTTAGGGCATGTATGGCCTTATTCTACTCTTTCTGAAGCATTCTGTAAATGCAATATTTCATTTTTTAAAGTAAAAAGCAATTTTTTTTTTCCTCATTATCATTTTTCCCATCAGGACACTGCATTGTTTCAATGTCCATTAAAATCTGGAATTCAAGATAGTGATCTAGGGTCATTATGAATCCAAGTAATATAGAAATAAAAGTCTATAGGAAGTCTAGGATGTGGATGTGTATCTATTATAGTCAAAGGTTCACAACGTGTGAAAACAGAAATACTAAAAAGTTCATACATTGTTGCAAAGCTTTAATGTCACAAGGATAGTTATAGAGACATAGCAGAATTGCTCATAAGAATGGAGTGCAGCAATGGATAGGCACAGACTTTTCAGGAAAGACAGGAAGAGTGAGAAATTGTGCTCTATTTATATGAGTCACCACTACAGTCAACAGAGAAAAGGTTTGCCAAAAGGTGAATCTTTAATGTGAATAGTTGGAAGAAAGGCCAAGGAGATGGGACATGATGATAGATTTCTGCTACAGACAACTCAGTCGTGAGGAAAAAGTGGGGGAAAAAAAAAAAAACCAAACCACCCAAAACTTTAAAATATTGGAAGACTCAACCACAAACTTAGGGTCTCTTGGGAGAATTTAACATTCCAGCATCTTCTGGAAAGGCAGCATAGCATGATGCCAATAATTTGGATTTCTGTAGTGTGTTTGGGATAATTCTTTCTTCAGTTACTCAAAGAGATGATCTGCTGTGTCGGCTATTCATAAATAAGCATGCAGTCATTAGGATTTGATAGTCAGTGGCAGGCTTTGCTTTAGGGAGCACAAGATGGTAAAATTTAATGATGTGAAAGAAAGACAAGTAGTGAAATAAAGGCCCTAGTCTTGAAGATGGCAGACTTTGGCTTGTTCAGTGAACTGGTTCAGAAGAATGCCATGGTACATTGTCCTGAAAGGTAAATAGGGCAGAAATAGCTGTTTGATCTTCAACTGAAGGCAAAGTTAAAACTAGTGGGAGACATGATGGACAACAGTAGCTTCTATAGACAAGTTATCAATAATCACAACCCTTTGGTCTACTGCTGAGTGAAGCAGGTAACCTAACTGACAGAGAACATGGAAAAAGACTGTGATAGTGTCTCAGTCATGTCTAGAAGGGTCTATTTTCAGATGTCCTAGGTCCCCAGTGACAGTAAAACATAGAACTACCTGAGTAAACTGGTCATACAGAAGTCCTGAGATCCAAAGAGGATATATCTGAAGGTGCTAAAATGTAATCTCTGACAGATTGTAGTTACTTTGGGAGGTTCCTGATGACTAGAAATAGTTAAACATTGCACACAAAGGTAAGAAAGAGAATCAAGAAAGCTACAGGTCAGTCCAGTTCATTTTTGTTCTGGAAAGACTGAACCAGATCATCACGGAATCTGTTGTCATACATATGAGCAAGAGAGGATGACTGAACAAAGCCATTATTTCCAAGGGCAAGCAGAATTCTGAATCTCATTCTCAACACAACCCTAGACTTGTCATGCAAGTTAGTTATGCTACTTTGCAGTTACTCTATTTCTTTTTCTGTATAATGAGTATCAAATCCCCCAAAACTCATTGGTGTTTTAAACCTTATCAACATTGATAATATGATCCAGGTCCCCAAGAAAGGATCTCAGAACTCTTGTTTAGCACATCTCTTGATGAAATGTCATATTTAAATTAGTAAGCAGCCCCAAATTGTTTAAAAAAAAATCATATTCAAAATAATTTCAAAGTTAATAGGAGCCAGTACTCTGGACTCACTATTCTGTACTCAGCAGAATGTACACTGGCATTATAAAACCAGACCATTTCAAATTTGCATGGGTCATTTCAGAACCAAGAGCTTTCCCAAGTATCTAACATCTTTGGGCAATAATTCAAGGTTTGTCACTTGGCTTTGAAGCACTATGGTCATCAACTATTTCCTTAGGCACTTGAGAAGAGTCATGATCTGGTTACTCCTCAGAAAAAAAAATGGTTTATATCTACTTTCATCATGAATAGGTTTAATGTGCATTTTATCTTTTCTGAACAAGTCTTATGTTTCGTTTCCTGTGAGATGCAGTTCGACATCAGCTTTGAAATAACCACTGTACTGTAATCTCAATTAAACATTGATTTCTCTTCCCAGGAGTACTGTACACTTCCAGACCCACTCTTGCTTTTTTCCTTCATGGCTAAAAAAGTTGTGCAGGATACCAATTAAGTGATATGAATGTCATTTCTATATTTTTGTTCTCTTCTGGGTCAGCAAGATTACAACAAGATAATAAAGGCACAGCAGCTCTAAGAGAGTTAAGGAGAAGTTGCTTTGTAAAATGGAAATACTGCCTAAAAATTAAGGTCAGTGAATTAGAAAGTCCTCTGGTGAATGACTTGATGCAATGACTGCTATGCTCTATTTTTATGGTGAGCTTAGGCAGCACTGTGGAATGAACATGAGATTTGACCTATTCAGATTCTGCAATTGCTAGATACAATGAAGTGCATCAGGAAGAGTGGCAGTTGTCAATTAATTTTGATTTATTTTCAATTGTTTTAATTTCCATACACAATTAGTTTTATAATTTCCTTAATATGCCTGAAAATTACATTTTTCTTTTCAGCCTTCCTTCCAGCCCCAGTTTAGGGCCACGAGCTACCCAGGACTAGAGGACAGAAGTGACAGTCCTTTTGGAGAGTGAGAATGAAGATAGTGCACACGGATTGGAAGTTTAAAGGGAGTTTCTATTTCCAGGTGCATATATGCAAAAGGCAAGCAGGTAGAATGAATACATACAGGAGCTAGGCCGAGTCTATCGGACCAAAGCCTTCTAGAATCTTCCACCCCATCCAGCATTTAAGAACTGGGATAGAAAGGTTTGGGGAGAGGGACTTTAAGGCCTGGTTGTGGGTGAGGTTTGTGGACAATGTTGGCCTAGTGAGATCTTTGTAAAGCCCCAGATGAAGAACTGGGCCAAGGCTGAGTGTGAATTTTGTGTATTTTGCATGGTTTTGCACTGTTTTATATAGTTGTGAATAGCACTGCCATATAAATTTCCAATTCTTTCCAATTATGTGTCAAGTGTTTTATTCCTTCTGGAGAAGGATAAAAGAGTTTCTGTCTGCTCCTTAAAACCACGACACCGTGGAGAGACAAGCTCACACAGGCACAGGTTCCCTGGTGGGATTTTTGACCCTGTGGAGGAACTGCACTGCAGCTGTCTGTTCCTGATAGACTGCACTCCTTGGAAAGAATCCATGCTGGAGCACTTCATGAAGAACTGAAACCTGTGGAAAGAACTAACATTGGGTAAATTCATGGAGGACTGTCTCCCATGGGAGGGACCCTACACTGGAGCAGGGAAAGAGTGTGAGGAGACTTCTCCTTGAGGAGGAAGGAGTAGTACAAACATGTGATGAATTGCCTTAAGTCTCATTCCCCATCCTCTTGTGCCACTTGGAGAGAAGAAAGTAGAGAATTCAAGAGTAAAGCTGAGCCCAGGAAAGAGGGAGAGTTGGGATGTAGGTCATTTGGCTTTGTTTCTTGTTATCCTGCTCTGATTTCATAGGTAGCAAATTTAATGTATTTTTTTCCCCCAAGTCAAATCTGTTTTGCCTGTGACTAACCAGTGGGTAATCCTTATTTGCCCTTGTCTTGTGGGTTGAGACTTTCTTTATATATTCTCCTCATCATTGCACCAAGAAAGAGGAGTAAACAAGTAGCTGTGGGATGCTAGTTGTCATCTGGGCCTAACCAATGACAAAATCATAGAATGGCTGAGGTTGGAAAGGACCCCTGGGTGTCTTCTGGACCAGCCCCCCAGTCAAGCAGAGTCAGCTACAGCCAGTTGCCCAGGAACATGTCCAGACAGCTTTTGACTATCTTAAGGATGAAGACTTCATAACTTCTCTGATCAACTTGTTGCAATGTTCAGTCACCTTCACAGTAAAAAAGTTTCCCCTTACCCTCAGATAGAAGCTCCTATATTTTCCTGCCTATTGTCTCCTGTCCCTGTCACTGAGCAACACTAAAGAGAGCTTGGAATCATCCTCTACTTGTTCTCACTTCAGCTAGTCTAATAGGATCACCTTGAGCCTTAGCTAGACTAAGCAATCTGAGCTCATTCAGCTTTACCACACATGAGAAATGCCCAGCCCTTAATCTTCTTAATAGCTCCTTCTGGACTCCCTCCAGTGCATCCATCTCTTTCTTGTAGTGAGAAGCCCAGAATCAAGCACAGTAGTTAAGCTGGGAACTACCTCAGGTTAAAAAACAAACCAAAACAAAACAAAAACAGAAACAAAAAACCTTGATGTTTTTTCGTGTTGAAAGTTGGATGTTTCAACTCAGTGAGGGAATATACTGCACCTCACACTGCAATTCTTTCTTCCAAGCATGCTGCAAAATCAGAATTTTGAGACTTCAATATATTAAACAAAAAGTGCTTTCACTGAAAGCATACTATTCAAGACAAACCAGTTACAGGGAGAACTGCCACTGTCTTCATTGAGACTAGAATGCTACTAATAAGGCAAATAAGAAAAGTAGGAAGAAACTATTGCCTTATTATTGCCTGAATTCATAATTAATAACAACCACATCATGACCTCTGTTGGAGTCTCTTCAGTAGCTTCCTGTCCCTCTTGAACTAGGGGGCCCAGGACTGGACACAATACTCTAAGTTTGGCCTCACCAGGGCAGAATAGATGAAAGAATCTCCTGTGACCTGCTGGCCACACTCTCTTTAATGCACCTCAGAATAATCTTTTCCATCTTGGCTGTGAGGGCACAGTGCTGGCTTCTGGTGAACTTCTTGTCCACCAGCACTCTCAGGTCCTTCTCAGCAAAGCTGCTTTCCAGCAGACTAACCTGTACCAATGCAAGGGTTATTTGTCTGCAGGTGCAAGTCTCTACACTTTCCCTCATTGAACATTGTGAGGCTCACCTCTGCTCAACTCCAGCCTGTTCAGATCTCGCCAGCCTTCTGGTGTGTCAGCCACTCCTTCTCGTGGACGAATTTAGGAAGTCAGGAAATTTAGAGATTGAAGAAGTCAGGAAATGGAAAAGGCTAAGCTATAAACACAGCTTTACCCCACTCTCAGTCAGGTTGAGCAGAGAATTAAGGGAACAGCAGGCTTTACTCACAGAGGTGAGATAGCTATTCGACAGTGATCCCTTGCTGGATTACTCTGCAGCTTGATTGCCTCCTGACACTGTAAGCAGTATCCAGTAGTCTGGATCCATGCAGCAGAAGCCCAAGGTGGGTGGCAAAGCTGCCAAACTCAGAAATGTCTCAAGACATGGCTGCCACAAGATTCATGGAAGCGATGTTGCCTCAGCAGTGGCAGAGGAGAGCCAAACTGGGTCTGAGAGTAGTCGAGGGCTACCGGCAGCTCTCTCAGATGGACCCCAGGACTTGCCAAGCTTGCAAATTTGCACAGAATAGAGCAAAAGTGAGGAGAGCCATCCAAAACCAGCAACATTGTAAAACCAAGAGCCATGCAAAAATGGTAGGAGCCATCCAAAAGCAGGGACAGTCCAAAATGGGAATTCTGTCACGGCAGGAACCTGTCCTGTCAGGAACTCTGTCAAGGCAAGAATTCTTTCAAAACTGAAACCCCCTTGCCTTCTCCCTTGCTCTATTTAGCCTTCTAGACAAAGTGTCCATTTGACATGTTATACTCGGTGCAAAAACCCAGCCAACCACCAGCCCAACTGTGCCTCATGCTGTTCCCCATTCAAGCCTGCAGGGCTTTTCCTCTCCATTTAAAACCTCAGGGGTGGGGAGAAGAAAGGAGTTTGAAGTACTCCAGAACATTAATTGTACATGATGTTGGTTACAGAAGAAAATACTAAAACAATGTCTTATGGCTTTCCACTTAACAGAATTACATGTGATGGGAAATCCCTACACTATATACCTCCATTACTTGCTTATTCAAAAAAAAAAAATCAGTAATCATACATCTTCATTGCTATAATTTATATATACTGAAGCACTAGTTAACTTGCCAGCAGTAAAATTGTTCCAACTCATCTTAACAAAACTTTTCTTATGAATCACAAATATAGTGACATACAGACTATACTGCAAACATAGCACGGCAGTATTCACTCCTCATCTCTATTCTAGTACAGACTATGAAATTAATTTTCCCTCCAAATATAATATAAAAGCATAGTAAAAATAAACTAGAGATTGCCACATTCATTCTATATTCTCTTCCACTCCTTAGAGCTATCTTTTTTCTATTTATTCTATTTATTAAAACTTTAGAGTGCTTCAATCAAAACAGATGAGATGCTAACAAAAGCATATCCTGGTGACCCATTACTGTAAAGAATGGTAGAAAATTTGCTTTATATTTAAAGTGACTGAGTTAATGAGATCTGTAATAATACTTGTAAATAAAAGGAGAAAGCCTTTTAGGCAGAATTATGCAGTGCACAATGAAAACTTCTTCCACTTCTCAGTCTAGACGGGAACCCACAAGTATCATTCACTTTTTCTGTATTGACATAGATTACTTTGATAGAAAGGTATATTGAGGTGCATGGATATCAGGGTATACTTCAATATCAAAAAAAGACAATTGGACAAAGAATACCAACTGCAAAACAGGAGATGAATTGGAAAGAAATTTGAAGTATTGAGGTGAAGAAATCTGAAGTATCTGTATGGTACATTAATTCCTTCAGAAATTTACAAGCTTGGAGAAGAGAGCCCTCTTCAATTACTATTCACGTAACAAAAACGGTGGCTATAACAAAAGAAACAACTGGAGAATGCCAATAAGGGAGTTATATAGATTGAAATGTGTTTACAGCTAGAGTGTGATAGTAATTACCACCCATGGCACTGCATTTTGACGAAATGCCAAAAGATCTGGAAAGAAATCAGCTTAGGAAGAAGAAAAAGGAGGGAAAAAAAAGAAAAAAAGTGTGTCTCTTAAGGCAACAATAATTTGTGAGCTGGACCTTCCCAATCAAAATACCTGCCCTAAATTCCAAACAGAAACTAGTCAAGGTGGATGCAAACATCTTTCATACAGGAGGCCTGAGAAACAGAACACAGAAGACCCCAGCATGATGAGAGCAAATCTGTAAAATCACCTCAACCACCAAAGCCCTGGAGTTCCCCATCCAACAAGGAGCCATGACAAGAGCTCTTTCAAGCGCGTGCCATTCGATAGGGATTATGGCTACAGTGAGAATTGTCTAATCACACATAACTTTTTCACTTAGAAGAATACAGTCTTTGCCTTTGCAATAACATGTGAGTGAACTAATCTCACCTTGAAGCTGTTGTCTAAAAGCACTATTTCTAAGTCTCAGATTATATCCCAAAATCACATCAGATTTCTTTGGAAATTACCTTTACCATGTTTGTAAACATTACTATCCCTTCTTCACAGATGCATTAAGTGTCACTATCAGATGCACATACACAAAGAAAAAGACATCTGACAGGCCAAGAATTAGCATTCATTTTTGTCTCTTTGGGCCTTCCTGCACCTGAGGGTTCAGTATGGAGAGGTGTTTAATATTTTAATTCTTGGTCAGTTCCTTCATTAAACTGAGAGTACATACTGCTCAACTGCACTGGTGTTACTTGAAATTTAGCAAAGTCTGTGTTCATCACACTGTCAACTTCTCAGTATAAATGACACACACACAAAAAAAGAGCCTCATATAAACTGATTGATGATTTCCTTATAAAAAATAGACTGTCAGCACTCTTTTTTATGCTATGCTCTACTTTGGTCCAATTGACATTGTCAGAAAGCTAAAAGACAGTTAAATAGAGGGATGGCTATGGCAATTTGTAAATAATTTATCACCCAGATTTTGGAAGAAGAGTCTTCATTGTCTTCCCGATGACAATTTGATACCCAAAGATTGCAAGTGAAGAAACTGTAGACAGAAGAAAAGTTTAATGCACAAGTACTTTTAATATCTCAGAGAAACAAAACAACTTTCCTGATTTACTTTGCTTTTTTTTTTTGCTGAAAGCAGAGAGAGTTCTTTAAAGTAAAATAGGCTACCTCATTTTCAATTACTGTACTAACTGTTCTGTGCTGAACCAGCACCAAAAAAAAACAGTATTTGCACCTTACACATTTGTCAATTACTGTCTTTAAATACTTTGTTGAGCATGAATCTATGTAAACTATTTTATTACCTAAAACAAGACACACCATCCAGGCCAGTGTTCACAAGAATGTTATATAAACAATCAAACATTTCATCATTTTTTACTTTTTTTTTCCAGTTTTAACTACATCTAAAAAAATTCAATACTTGAAATGCAGCTAAACAAAGAAGAAAAGTGTCACAGACGAAAATATATTCTGAAAGACATCATTGCAGACCTTAATATATTTGCATATATGTATACAAGCAACACTAAGCACTGTACCAGGAAGGCATAAACTGTGAATTCAGAAATTACTGTAAAATTTTTCTATAAGTAGGCTACTAGAAATCACAGCAGTTTTTCTGGGCTCAGAAACATCATATTAATATTCCCACATTTTTTATGTATGGTGTGAACAGCAATGGACAAAGCAATATTGACTAATCAGAAAACAACTAGGGAAGACTTATGTATAAACTGAGTGTTTTCAAACAATTTTTTTTTACTACTGTTCTAATATATATTGTTCTTAGTTCATGGTTAAGAATTAATAATGGTCTTAATTAAAATCTTCATCAATTCAACATTATTATTATCGAGGACAAATCAGGGGAAAAACACATCAATTATAAAATTAGAACATACAAGAATAAAAGTAAAACAAAATCACAAAATTAGAATATACAAAGGATAAAAGTAAAACAAAATCACAATTCACTTCTCTTTTTGACAGTGTTCACAGGATGTTAGGGGTTGGAATGGACCCAAGGAGATCAAGTCCAGCCCGCCTGCCAGAGCAGGACAATACTATCTAACACAGATCACAGAGGAACACATCCAGACAGGTCTTGAAAGTCTCCAGAGAAGGGGACCCCCAACCTCTCTGGGGAACCTGTTCCAGTGCTCTGTGACTCTCACAGTAAAGAAGTTCCCCCTTGTGTTGAGGTGGAACCTCTTTTGTTGCAACTTACACCCGTTGCTCCTTGCCCTAACACAGGGAGCAAGTGAGCAGAGCCTGTCCCCCTCTCAAATATTTATATACTTTTATCAAATCCCCTCTAAGTCTTCTCTTTTCCAGACTAAAAAGTCCCAGGTCTCTCAGCCTCTCCTCATAAGCCATGCCCTCCAGTTGCCTAATCATTCTTGTAGCCCTCCACTGGACTCTCTCCAGAAGATCCCTGTCCCTCTTAAACTGGGAAGCCTAAAACTGAAGACAGTATTCAAGATGAGGTCTCACCAGGTAGAGTAGAGGGGCAGGAGAACCTCCCTTGATCTGCTGGACACACTCCTCCTAATACACCCCAGGATTCTATTGGCCTACTTGGCAACAAGGGCACATTGCTGTGCCATGGCTATCTTGTTACCCACCAGGACCCCCAGGTCCCTTTCCACAGGACTGCTCTCCAGCATTTTTAGTGGCAATATATGCTTCATCACTACCGTTCAACATTTGTGAGTTTGGTACATTAAAGAAAAAATTTCAACTCCTCAGCAACCTCATTCCCTAGACCACTTTTCCTAGACCACCTTTTACTATTAAACCATATTAGGAAATGCTCATTTAAAAGTGAAATAAAACCAAACTTCACAAAGAATCTGTAAGCTCTAGAGTCGATTAGGGAAAGAATTTATCTGAATAGACACTGGTCATACAACCCTCCACAAATACTAACTGTAAAGAAAGCCAAATATGCAAAGTTCATACTGAAAAATTTGAAAAGTACACAATAAAACTGAGATCCATTAATTTCATTCAGGATAGCTGTCTGTGATTTCTCTCCTCCCTCAATATGCATAAATTTAAGACAAATACATTTCTGTTGCATAATTTCACACTTACAGCAATTACCACTTCACTAATCAAACTTAAATAAACACAGCACAAAGACTCATAGCCTATGATATGTTAAATCAGGATGGCAATACTGTACAAAATCTAAAATCTTCAGGTCCTTCAACTCTCACCCTTAAAGCCAACAAAGAAAGGCTATAACAATTGCTTGACACATTTAAATCTATGCAAGATATTTATGCACAGAATAGACTACAATGGTTAGAGGATCTAGAAAGTTTAGTGTAAAATGCCCTGGGCAGCCATGGAAGACAAAGGAATTAAAATAAAAAAGAAAATTCAATAAGTATACAAGATCCTAAAGGTCAGGATATATCTCTAAAGCTGACTAAGAGTTTCAGCAGAAAAGTGTTCACAGTCACATTCGAACTCTTCCTTTAAACCAACATATAAAAGAGCCTGAAAAGAAGAAAGACATTTCAATGCTTCCTCCTGGAGCATGCTGTTATAAATGGAAGTTGTTAAGAAAAGAAGTTTTATACTTCATGATCTTTCTGTATTCTGTACTGTAATAAGTAGCCACCAATAACAGAGATAAAATTCTTTCCAACAGAAGTCAAGGAATGTCATTATGGAGTCCAATTCTGCATCTTTAGACTGCAAGCATGACAATATCAATTCAGAAGAGTATGATGATTATTGTTTAATGAATAAATTACTACAAAACTAATAAATAACTAATAACTAAATTGTCTAGTAAATACATCACTGCTTTTAATTTGCAAATACATAACTGTACACACTCACACACAGCTACAAAGCTACTTTTAATCTTAAATCATATGAGCCACATTTAATCAGTAATGAACTATGAATCTCTCCCATATGAGGGTCAAAGCATATGTCTCCTTCTGCTCTCCTTGACCAAGTTTTTGAAAGCAGACTTTGTTGACAGTGTAATAGACTGACCAATAGGGGACTCCTCTAAGTGGACTTTATGGCATAACAAGGAGCCAGCTACTACCTAAATGCTGGAGAAGCTGATAGCCAAGGCTGACAGAGCATGGGCCTTGCAACTAGAATCCATCCCACATGGCCAGAAAAGAACTGGGCAGGTTGGGTTGCAAGAGCACAGCCTCAAGTCTAAATCAATCTAAGTTCATCAAGAAGTGTAGAGGGAATGGAACACGTCTCTTACAAGGAGAGACTGAGAGAGCTGGAGCTCCTTAGCTTGGAGGAGACTGAGAGGTGACCTCACCAATGTTTATAAATATGTAAAGGGTGAGTGCCAGGAGGATAGAGCCAGGCTCTTCTCAGTGATGCCCAATGATGGGAAAAGGGGCAATGGGTGGAAGCTGAGACATAGGAAGTTTCATTAAAACATGAGGAGGAATATTTTCACTGTGAGGGTGACAGGACACTGGAACAGGCTGTTCAGGGGAGTTGTGAAGTCTCCCTCTCTGGAGATATTAAAAACCTGCCTGGACACATTCCTATGTGATCTGGTATAGGTGATCCTGCTCTGGGAGAAGGGTTGGACTACATGATCTTCTGAGGTCCCTTCCAGTCCCTGACATTCTATTATTCATTTCTGTTCACAAGGGTTGCTTCTTTCTATGGTAGTTGTATGATTAGAGATCACTGACCTTGAAATACTCCTTGGACAACATTTTGATTACCTTCAGTGATCTCAGGTGATCGCTGGTATTCTATGAGAGCTTTCTTGCTCACAAAAATCAAATAGACTTCACAATGTGGCCTGCTGGTTATCTACCACTTAAGGCAAAACTGATTTTTGCTTGATGTTTTTTCCCTTTAATATTTGTATGATCTGTGAACATCATAAAAACAACATGTATTTTTCAGAACTGAAGCACAAATACTCCAGAATCTCATTTCACTCCTGTAAAACATGAATTGCTTTACATCAAGTACAGAGTGTGTTTAAAGACAACATGCAACATTTCTAATATGAAAAAAGGAAAATTCCCTGGAATATATTCTCTAAGTAGTAATGGTTCTCTTGCCTTTTTTTCATCCTTACACAGACTTCAGAGCTCTGTAAAGTTTTAGAAGTCATTAACATTGCCAGATTTTTCCTCCAGAAAATGATCTGTCCTTCCTTAACTGAAAATATTGAGCTACACGTTAATTTGATTTGGCAGCAGCCAGCTAATAAGGAATCCTGTCAATTACAGTACTTGTCACTGGCAGTTCTCTGCCTCTATGAAAACATTAAACATTTTTTTTTAATTAAATGTATGTTTTCAAAAGAGTCATACCTATTTTTATTAAATCCATAAATCTAATAACCCTGTAATTACATTGCTAGAATGCTAGACTTACAAAATAGAATATTCAGAGGTGTTAGATAATTTTTTATTTAACAATGTAAGTATTAATTATTTCTTTAAGATAATGTGTCTCCATTCTAGGGGACACACACCTCTGTTTCACAACAGGTCATGTAACTAGATTGGAAATTTGCGCCCTTTGCTCCCTTGTTCAGACTTCCATTTCAACTAATACAGGGTCACACCATCTATTAAGTGTATGGAAAACTCTCTCAACCATCTGAAATTATGTAGTGACCCTCATGGTATTCAGCTAATCAACACTGTACTTTAATTTCTGTGTAATCTTCATTAATCAAAGAGGTCAATCTGTCCACTGAAGAACCAAGGTGCAGTATCTTCAAGCACAGATTCAACAATAAGGAATGGTGATAGAATCATAGAATGGTTTAGGTTGGAAGGGACCTAACGGATCATCCAGCTCCAACCCCCTGACATAGGCAGGGACACCTCCCACTAGAGCAGGTTGCTCAAGGCCTCATCCAGCCTAGCTTTAAACACCTCCAGGGAGGAAGCATCCACAACCTCCCTGGGCAACCTGTTCCAGTGTCTTACCACCCTCACTGTAAAGAACTTCCTCCTAACATCCAGTCTAAATCTCCCCTCCTCCAGTTTAAACCCATTCCCCCTCGTCCTGACATTACTAGACCTTGTAAATAGTCCCTCCCCAGCCTTCCTGTAGGCTCCCTTCAGATACTGGAAAGCCACTATGAGGTCTCCCCGAAGCCTTCTCTTCTCCAGGCTGAAGACTTCTGTATAGAAGTAATACAAAATCCAAAGAAAGAAAATGAACAATTTTTTCCTAATTTTTAGCTGGGGGAGAAATCAAGATACAAACTCTGTCTTCAAATTATATTTTATTAACGTGTTACATACTTACTATCAATTACAAGAGTTTTGAAGTAGTCAAAACAGTCAAGGTAATTTATTCCTGCAATACAAACTACTTTAAGAAACGCCATGCATGTCCCAGTTATGTCCAGAAGACAAGAAACTGAGAAGACATACCTGAGAAGTAGGAGGAAAAAACCAAAACAAAGCTTCTGAGGAGTGCTGTTGGAGATAGTTTCTGATTTTTCCATGTGTGTATCCTCCTCCGACTCATAACCTTTTATCCAGAAAAATAGCTCAGAAGTCTGATGATCTGATGACTAACAGAGACTTTAGAGCAAGGGATTCTGGAGGAGGAAGCTGGAGATTATACAGCTTAAAAACCATTTTGCAGTGTCCTGCAAACACATCCCACTCTCACAATAAGCGAGGGATAGTAACACAAAAAAAGAAATTCATGGTTGAGATAAAAGAGTTTGACTGGAAGTAGGATAATACATTTACCTTATCACATTTGCACCAAAAAAAAGGCTTAGCAAAATAGAGCGGCAGCAACAGGAGCCAGTGAACCCCTCTCAACACCCTACCCCACAGCAACCCCAACAGACCAGACCCGCACCCCAATTCCAGACACTAAAAGCAGCAAATAAAACAGGAAGCCTCTCATGTTGCAATATGAACTTTGCTCCAGCAAGCACTTTCATTTTGAAGCTGTCATGATGACAGGGTAGTATTGAATACCAGCAGCAGATTCAACTCAAACTATCACATGCAGACATTATTGAATACCAACTATGTAATTCTAGCCTGCCAAACCTTTAAGTATAGGATAAATTTAGCTAACAATTCGAAACAAATTACCTTTCTCCTAGTGCTACATCCAAGAAATATTCATCAGCTTGATATATAATACACATAAGACCACATACAACTTATAATTGTGACAATGGATAAAGCTTTGTCATATATTCATGGGAATGTTACCACTTGAAAAATTAGAAAGGTTCCCGTCACACAATATATGTTATGTAGCTCAGTGTATGGAAAATTATGACCTCTGTACTTTCTGTTTAGAATCATAAAAGTATTTACTTAGGAAAAGACCTTTAACATCATCAAGTCTAACCATAGAAGTAGCGCTGCCAAATGCACTGCTAAACTATGTCCCTAAGTGCCATATACATGCACATCCTTTAAATATTTTCCAGGGATGATGATTCAATCACTTCTCTGGTCAGCCTGTGCTAGTATTTGTCTACCCTTTTGGTGAAGATATATTTCCTAATACCCAATCCAAACCTACTCTGGTGCAACTTGAGGCCATTTCCTCTTGTTGAATCACATCTTATTTGTGATTCTTTCATTCACCGAATCACAGAAGTCAGCAAATTCCACCTAAAGCAACTAAAAGATGATGAAAATAATCATTCCCCAGGAAGCCTAATCAAATTTCAATTGGATATTCTTACTAAAAAGAACTTTAGGCCTGGCTACTACATTTTTTTGTAGAAAGAAGGGAAAATAAAAACATAAACCCAAAAATAATATTTTGAGAAAAATAAAGAAGATAATTACATAAATATTATGCATCAAAAGAGAAAAGAAGTTTCTTACAAATTCACTTTCTCCAAAATCTTCATTTGAGAAGAAGTTAAACCTACTGTAATAAGAACATTTGGAATACAGAATGCTACATTCTGTAAGAATCATAGAATTATAGTAGTTGGAAAGGACCTGTGGAGATCTAGTACGACAGCCTGCTAATGCAGGTACACGCAGATCAAGTGATAATTACAACACAAGAAGAAAATAGAGATTCTTCGTAATTCAACTTGTAAGAAATAGAAACTTTCAACTTTGGATAAGAAAGGAACATACTCTGTGTAGCACTGTCTGCTTTCTGAAATGCTTACCTACTAAGGTTGTGCCTACTATACTTTTACAATTGAGATGTTTCAAGAATTAAGACTTGTGAAGTTCTCGAATGTTGTTTCTGTTAGGAATAATACATTTCCTTTATGTTCTCTACAGTAGCAAAGAAGCTATTCATTTGTAATTATCTTGGATAGCCAGCAGGCATTCCTTTCTCCCCAGCTAAGAGAAGAAGCAAGTGACCTAATCTTTGTTTTGCCTTTCTTCTTTTACACATCCCAGCAAGACTGTGAGGGAAGTAGACCTCACCATTGTTTTCATTTTACAGCCTATCATCTAGTTCTTCTCACCAAAACATGCTAGCTAGGCTCAAACTAGCACATATGTATATACTTAAACATATATATGTACACATGTGTACGTGTTTTTACATATATATACACACATATAACTAACATCACTCTTCCACAATCTACAAATAATGTAACTTAGGTATTTAGCAACATATTGGACAAATATTTAGCTACATATCTGCATTTTGTCTGTTTCCTTAACTGAAATTGCTCTTTCCCCTCTTCTGACTGGGTAGGGCTGCGTGATAGGTTGGACTGGATAATCTTGGAGGTCTCTCCCAACTTGGTTGATTCTATGATTTTAGACAGTCATTCAAGTGTAAAATTAAAAATTTAGGGAGAAGAAGAACAAAATTAGATAACTTGAGCAAAAAAAAAAAAAAAACAACAAAAAACCAAAAACCAAAACAAACCATGTTGCATCATACACATAAAGCAGTTTGTCTCCAAAGAAAGAAAACTGATTAATACACTTTCTGGATTTCTCAACTGATGGTGACAAAGTTATTTACAATCTCTTGACTGTTTTCAAACTGATTTTTTTAACACAGATAAAACTTTTTTGTTAAATTGGAAGTAAATTATGGCATCAAGATCTGGTGGATTGGTATTTTTCTCCCAGCAAGATTAGATAAAAAAATGCATAACTTCAAATTTTGAAATTATCTCTAGTTCTGAGATGGAATTTGTTTGTGCACCACACATGCTTGAGCATAAAACGAGACCACCATCCTCAGCCTCTCTTGTTGTTAATGTGGTTATTGGAAATTTCTTCATTCGGTGATTTCTTAATGAGATTTTTAGAGCATTTTCAGCTATATAAAATATTCTACCAGTTATCTCTGACATTTTTTCTTCAGAAAAAACATCACATCATCTTTACAAGCTTTTATTTTTATTATTTTCACAGCTGTTTTATATATTCTTCCTCATCTACATTTTCTTCTACCTTTCGATCTTTTAAAATTACCAGATTCTATCATTGTTTCCTCTTTTACAGCTTTTCTGGATGTTAGCTATCTTATTCCCTTTATAATTCTTCACACATCTGCATAAGCAGGACATATTCTATACCCTTCTTTCATGAGAAGCTACAAGAGAAATAAAACAAAATAAAGAGTTTGGCTTAAGTCACATTTGAATCTGGTATCAGACAAACAAGGCTTAAAAAGAAGCCTTAATTGCCTGTCACCTGTTTACAAATTTGCATCACAGAAAGTATTTTGTTGGTGCTGGGAACATACTGCCAGGGTGTTTATGGGCCAATACTTACTGCTATAATTTTCCTCGGTCTGAGAAAATTCTTCTCTATCAGGAGGGCTACAAACATGATTAGGGGACTGGAGGGCATGGCTTATGAAGAGAGGTTGAGGGACCTGGGGTTTTTTAGTCTGGAGAAAAGAAGACTTAGGATTTGATAAATGTTTGTAAGTATCTGAAGGCTGCCAGGAGGTGGGGGACAGGCTCTTCTCACTTGTTCCCTGGGATAGGACAAGGAACAATGGGTGTAAGTTGCAACAAAAGAGGTTCCACCTCAACACAAGGGGGAACTTCTTTACTGTAAGGGTCACAGAGCACTGGAACAGGCTCCTCAGGGAGGTCATGAAGTCTCCTTCTCTGGAGACTTTCAAGACTTATCTGGATGTGTTCCTCTGTGACCTGTGTTGGATAGTATTGTCCTGTTCTGGCAGGGGGGTTGGACTCAATGATCTCCTTGGGTCACTTCCAACCCCTAACATCCTACAATCCTATGAATATAGCCAGTTTTGCTTCAGTGACCAGTGTTACTGTTTCCTTTCAGACTGTAGTTGGTAAAAAAATTAAAACTCAAGTTATACTTTCATCCTTTTCTTCACTGATAAAAGAGGAAATGTGTTTGGTACTATCAGGGAACAGTCCACATAGCTAAAGAGATGGACAAACCTATTAATCTGCTCCCTAGCAGAGACTTCCTCTTCAGTATTAAACAAACAAAAAACCCCAACAACCCCCAAAACAACAGAAACAACAAAAAAAACACCACCAAAGCAAAAAAAAAAAAAAACCCCAAACACAAAAACAACAAACAATACCCATGGGATTCATATTTGGATACACAGGTCAACAGTAAAACTCACAGCAGAACCAACATGTTCAAAGCAAAGCAGTCGTTTTTCGTAGCTGTAAGTATAACCAAGTATCGCGGAGGGGGTTCTGTCTCCTACGCCCATTTGTGGCGAAGGGGAGAAATCAATGGGTGCGAGATAATTTTATATAAAAATATATATTTATTAAACTCAATATTCTTAACTCTCAACACCCCCCAACCACTATATTAAATATGATTTATTCACAGTTATGGGTCAATCTTATGGGCAATATATCACAACAAACGGCTTACTAAGAACTATATTACAATGACTAGCATTCAACTATTAACAGACTATTAAGAGAGAGAGTTTTCCCCGCAGCTCAGTTCCGCTTGGGGTCAATATACCATTTGCCCAGCAAGGTGGGCTGAAACACCTTCTGCCCTTTGGCAGGAGATTACAAATATTACAGAGGCTTCAAAGTATTTACTAACAATTCTGGTTAGTTACCAATAATTATCAATCACTCTCCGGGGTTATACCAACTACCTATTTATCTAGGGTCCAAACCTCTGGGGACTCTGCCCGTGGACCTGTGAGGATGGAAATCTTCCTGGTTTCTAGGGAATATTAATGATCCTCCTGGCTTCTGGGGAAAGGATGTAGTCTTCCCAGCTATCTGGGGGAAATCAATACAGTCTCTACCTCCTTCTCCTGGTGAGGATACCTTCTGCCTTGTCTCCTGGTTCCTCCTGGAAGCTTGGTCCAGGAACTGCTTTGGGACTGGTGGCAGGACCTCTGTTGCTGGAGAATGGGTGCTGTGCAGCACAGTTCTCACTCTGGCTGTCAGGTCGACCGTGTCTCTGCAGACAAGGGGTCTGCTCCTGGTGGCTTGGCAGCTTTGGCTCTTACCAGGCTGAAGCAATGGGCATACACGGCTAGCTGGAGTCTGTGCTCCGCAAATATATAGACAATGCAGGATCGAATGTCCTGATTAGCTCACCACGGCTGGCTGGGAGATTCCATCTCCATAACAGCATGAGCAAATAGGCCGGGGACACAAAACAACATCAAGGTTGTGCCCAAGTATAAGCGATTGTGAGCAAGAGCGTGAGAGAGGAGAGAAGCAAGCTCTGTAGATGCGCTCACTGGCACACGTGTGCGCTCTCATTTATAAACTATGGGCTGAGATCAATTGCCCTAATTGGCCACTATTGACCAATTGGTTTGGCAGACAGCCAAACATCACCAAAATAGGTGAATTCACTATGCCTTATACCTCCATACATGGAGAGAGCATAGGCTGGGCCACACGTTCAGTGTGGGCTTATGCAACCTGTTTACAAGCTACTTAGGTAACTTGTTTACTACACAGGCCTTAGCAGGGCCGGGGCCAGGCAGACACCATGGCACCTTGGCCTTTTGTACCTTTTATGCCTTTTAATGTGTTTACTCATTTTGGGCTTGTTCACCCCTGGGGTTTGGGGAGGAACATGCCTGGGCAGGCAAAGCAAAGTGAGGCATAGAATGAGCCTCTTTTTCGGGCCTATGGGCCCTCCACGACACCAAGATACAGAGGAAGGGAAGAGAAAGGAGCATCTTTTAAGATACTTTCTTAAATTCTCCCTGTGCTCTTTCAGAATACTCTCTACTTGCTGTTAGAAACAGAGAGGATAGCATTTCCACATGGTCTTGACTTCTCACATTGTGATTTCAGCTGTTTTAAAGGCTATGTAAACAGGGAGGAGGGCAGAGGACAGGATACTTAAACCGTATCTATCACTGCAGCAGCCTGGGTAATGAACCTGCTCACGCACTTGCTATGCAAAACAAGTACAAACAAAACAGTTATACCATTTCTTTTTTTACCTAGCTTCAACAGCTCAATACATTTCCCTGGAAAGTGTTGTGATTTAATGTGTTGTCATTTTGAAATAATTATTTGGGAGTGTGTTGAAAGCAAATAGAACAGGAGAGATTTGAGGTCCATTGGTAAACAGGAAGTACTCATGTGAGGATGTTTTTAAATCAGGACCTTTTCTTTCTCAGAAGTTCCCATACATAGCAATACTATAGCTTTGCACTGACCCTGAATACGGGTTGAAGGGGAACACAAACAAGTTGTAGAGCTCAGCACCACCACTGCCACTTGCTCCATTACCACAGTTCATAAAGCAGATAAAGCTTTTATTGCACAAGGGCTTCAGTTAATGAACCAAGAATGGCCAAAGCATCTTTACATTTCTTTTACCTTTTGGAGGAAAGATATTAGTGAAATAGTTTGTGTTCTCATTTCACCATGGCAGCAGGATAATCAGATACGCTGTCTGCACAATAACTACCCTTCAATGACTAGATAGCTGTGTTCTGGTAGAGGTATGCCTGATTTATCTTGAAAGTTATACAGCAATCTAACAACAAGCTTCACTAATTTCAAAACACCTTATAGAGCTTTCTTTTCAAATAGCTTATGTCAAATATCTTCCCCAACAGCAATATATTCTGCCCTTTCACCTTCAGTAAGAAACACATCTCGATTTGAGATTAACTTTATTTTTACTGACCATACATGTTTAGGGCTTAGAGGTAACACCACTGACAGCAAACCAGCCTAGTGCAGTTTGAGATCAAGAGTCTTTTTGTGACAACGGAATAAAAATACACCACATTGCTGATCTCCCACTTGTTATCCTATGAAACTGTAAGTCACACTCTGTCGTCATTCAGATCACTACCTAACATAACACAAAACAATCACAGATAACAGCGCTTCTCTTGGTATGCTCTTTTAGGCAGTGAGCATTCCAAACACATTCTCCATGTGTTTTTTCTCATCTTGCAGGTATTTTAAACAGAATATGGTTATGATATTCATGCTGAGCTCTACATATGTAACATACACTGGGGTAGAGGGTTTTTTTAATTATTATTTCAAAGCTTTCATACAGCCTGAAATATGGCCTCCTTTAACAAGTTCTGTTTGCTGTTGTTATTCTCAGTATGTTCTGGGACTGGAGTTCAGTTCCGTGATTGTTTCTTCTTGTAGTCATCTCAACATTTTAGAGAAGGATTTAAAGTTACCCTAGTTTTTCTCTTTCCTCTCTGCATGAAGAGACAAAGCACTGAGTGACAAGGAAGTGCCAAAACCTTGATGAGTTCACATACCTCACCTCACATAACGCACAACAGTATACTTTGCCAAACTAATATTGATAAAGCAAATTTTTGAAGATGTAGATTTAAACTTGTTCTTGTTGAAAAAAAAGAGGATTAGCTCTGACTTTATAGTATCAGCTGCATCCAGCACTGCTTTTGAAACTCATTCTTTTATAGAATGCTATTGCTTCAGGCAATTTTGTGTCTATGCAATTATCATAATTGCCTGAACCCCTTATTTATCACAGGATATCTCCTCTATCTTAGCACTGAGGTTTAAATCTCTAGTTTCAAACTAATACAGTCCAGTAGCCATGCTAGATAACATTAATAGCCCATTTTGTACCAGCTGTGGCCTTCCCCATTAGCCTGTTACAGCAGTGGAAGGGCATTCTTCATAAAATTCAAAATAAAGTCTACATGGAGTTAAAAATGCATCACCACATCTGGTAGTTACCATAATTATCTACATGATCTGATACTCACACTCTTAAGTGTTTGTACCAGAAGCCTTTGATCTCTCTACAAACAATCTATAGCAAGATCTTTTTCCTCCATTACATTATTCTTCCTGAGCACAAGAAGCTATTTATGCCTCCTACAAAGCACAGGATTATTTCAGATTTCCACAGCTGACTCAGTTCAGACTCTTCCTACATAGTCATGGTTGGTATAACAGCACACAACCCATGATGCAGCACAGATGAGACTGCCTGATCAGAAATGCTCTCCTCAGTGCAGGGCGAGATCTGGAGCCTTCTCACATCAGGGGCTAAAGGAGACAGATGAGCAGTCTTGTGAAACAGTTCCCAGAAAGAGTCGTTTGAACACAGTGCTAATGAAGTACCATACCTGGGCTATATTCCCAATAATGTTCATGGCAAACAGAGGTAGACTGAATGTATTTTAACTATTCATTTACAACAGTAAAGCTCTGCAGGCTCGACACTGACTTTTAAGCTGCATTTGCCTGGAACTGTAGAAAAGGACAGACTATGCCTAGAGTATTTTTTATACCAGTGAGGCTTTTAACCCACAGCATTCCAAAATTTATCTGCAACAGGAGATCCCACTGTCATGTTTGAATTTCAGCATAATTGGAAGAAGTTATTGAAATAATTAATGCTCTGACACAATGGAATTGCTAATTCAACTCCTCTGCTGAAGGTCAGTTACAGTTGCTCTGTACATTAAGAAAATCACCTACTTCAACTTCAGTGTCTTTAACACTTGATTCATGACTATTTTTTTACAGGAATATGCAATCATTTAAAATGTATGTTGATGGTGAACTATTTCTTACTTACAGACTTCCAATTTTCTGATTTAAAAACAAATACCCATGAATTAAGCAAGCCTCATTTTAAAGCCTCCTCCCTCAACTCAGGCTTTTATTTTTCAATCAAAGATACTGTTTTATCTGAAAGTATGAAATGTATATTTTGCTATACAAAAGTTTGTCAGAAGCATTTTCCAAAAATACAGGCATTATTATAGCTGATTCTGTGATTCTGAGAGCTGACTCAAAGGGAACCTCGCAAAGTTCAACAAGGACAAGTGTAGAGTCCTGCACCTGGAGAGGAATAAAATCATGCAATAGCACAGGTAAGGGTTAACCTGCTGGATAGCAGCTCTGCAGAGAAAGACTTGGGAGTATTGGTTGACAATAAGCTCACCATGAGCCAGCAATACGGTTTGTCAAGAAGGCTGATGGTCCCTTGGGGTGCATTAAGCCACACCTGGCTATTGTGTCTGGTTCTGAACTCTTTAGTTCAAGAGGAACAGGAAGCTACTGGAGGGAGTTTAACAGAGGGCCACAAGGATGATTAGGGGAGTGGAGCATCACTTTTCTGAGAAAAGGCTCAGAGGCCTGGGTCACTTTAGCCTAGAAAATGCATACAAATATGTAAAAGTGAAGGTTATGAGGATGGGCTGGGCTCTTTCCAGTGGTGTCCAGTGACAAGACAAGGGACAGTGGGCACAAACTGGGATACAGGAGATTTCACAAGGAAAAACTCTTTTGCTGTGAGGGTGCTGGAAGCCTGGAGCAGGCTGCTCACAGAGGTTGGGGAGTCATAAGCTGCGATACCATAGTATCAAGGGGATAATAATAGAGACGGGGAGAAAGCTTAATATAAGTGAGTTCCACTTAAGCATAGGTTTATCTACCCTTCACCAAAGAGTACGAAACAGGATTACAAAACCGTGCCAAATTCTAACTGGTTATGCACACCCACGTCAGGATTACATACTACTTACTAGAATACACCAGCTACATATCTTCCCATCTTCCAGCAGAGTACCAGGCTGTGGAAGCCATAAACCAATTAGTTTAGACTAGAGGCCTCTTGTTTTCTTTCAGAGGCACTTTGATCTTACATGTCCACTAGCCTGCCCTCCAGCCCACAACTTGTGCTCCAGTATATCCAACAATCTCCTCCAGGAGATTCCAAATCCACCTGGACATCGCGATCCTGGGCAACCTGCTGTAGGTCATCCTGCTTTAGCAGCAAGGTTGGACTAGACTGTCTCCAGACCCTTTTCCAACCTCTACCATTCTGTGACAGGCATCAACTATTCTGTTAAACAGGAGACAGACAGGGTGTTCTCTACAACAATGTGCATTAAACCGTTTCACTTCTCACTCTCAGGAGTTTAAAAAAAATCCAGAAATGTGAGAAGTATCCATCAAAGATTACCTAAAAAAAATCTTCTGCCTACTAACAATCACAGAAGATTCCTACTCATGGTATGTACTAGCAGTTCAGATCCAGACACAAAAGTTGCATATACTTGCACATTAAAACCGCACAATATAGTTCCCAACCTAGAACATCATCTTAGTCATCAATAGCTGTTCTCCCAGCTAAAGCTAGCACTAGCCTTTGAATCATTTCAATGCTATTCATGTGGCATTACCCATGTCTAGACCATTGCATCAGAAATATGCTGACACATAAAGACACTTCTCTCTCCGTTACAAGACTGGGTCTCACAGAATATTTAAGTGCTAACTGCTTCCCTTTGAATTCACTTTAGGCAAAATTAGACAATTTAATATAAATGTCTTCAGGAAGAACACAGACACTTTAGCTTTGTTTCCCCTATTTTCAAATTTCAGTTTGAATTGCTAAAATAATAGAAACAAGTACCTTATGACAAGATATAACACTGCTTATAAAAATGTGTTACTCTTCACTATCGTTGTATCTTCAACTCTTTATTGAAGTTTGGTAGACACAATGTAGCTTACAACTACAGCTAGATGTATTTGTGGTAATACTGCCTGCAGTTTGAGCTACTATAATGGTAAGAAAGTCTGCAGCCTTTAGCCTTTAATCCGCTTCTCCTGTGCAGTATTTCATACTTCTCTATTATTTGAGGAAAATACTGTGTACAGGAGGCTCTGAGCAGATAATTGCTCTCACGTATTAAAAATGAGACTCTCTAAAAACAACCAAAAATATCTACTGCTTAATCAGTACATCAGTATCAGAGAATGCTAATGTTGTAAACAAACGATTTGCAATTTTACTAAGTAATAAGTGCCTTTGATTACAGGTCCTAAGATATAGTTTTTATCAATTTACTTGTAAGTATTTGTTTAAATGGCTTCAGGAGAGTCTTCAGGGTTTTTTTGCAAGACTGAAATTGGATGCCGAGATTTTGTAGATTAATAAAGGTGAAGTATACCTTTATGAAAGACAAGATATACCGTGTGCATGACCACTATACTTAAACAACAGCTATGCTCCAAGCTTTTAGTATTCCAATATATCCACCCATAAAAATCACTGAAATTTACAACAATGTTCACAGAAATTGCCTAGGCAAGTTTAATATTTTATGTCTTAGGAATTTAACAAATTGGTCATAGAATTTGAAGTGTACATGGTATTCTGAAACTCAAGATTGCTTTGCAGTTTATTGACATATTTTCACTCAAATACTCCATTTAAAATAGATTAAGCTGTGAAACACTATGGAAGAATAGAGCAATTTTGAATATCAGCAAATAAAAATGTATTGTGTTCTATAGAAGAACAATCAAACTCCTTTCTGGTGGATATCTTCTTCATTAATTTTACAATAATTCATCTCCTGCTTCATGTGCTTGGCAGAAGTTACTACTCTTCTCTAACAGCTGTCCTTTTTATCCTTTTGAGTCATAAGAATTTCTGATTACAATTATTTCACAGGAAAATATAATAATGTAAGCAGTTTATAAAGGCAAAATCTCTTCTGGAAAAAAAAGTGGGAAAATAAGATGGCTTATGGGGATGATATTAAAATAGCATTCATTTGTGCTAATAAACCTCTCTGGGAGTAAGGTAGGCATTGAAAAGAAAATCGCTTCTCAACCTTAACGGGCCCTGAAAGTCTAGTTATAAATAGCAACTTATTACTGGAAGTTTTAGCTACTACAAAGGCAGTGCTCCAAACATATCCTGACATGTCAATATAATTCACAAGTTTAAATACAATTTATCAACTACCAAGTAATGAAAAGATAATATAAACTTTAAAAAAATTAGTTCTTGTAGTAACAACTTATGATAAAAATGCCACTCCACTAGCTTATCTCTACAAGCCAAGGCAACTGCAATTACCTACTGGCATACTAAGAAAGGAATGGCTGGATGCACTTTCCTGCCAAGTACTTTCTATAATCTATAAAGAAACTAGAACAGTTTGTCACATTTAAAGTATGCTGGAATCCATATATGTCTCTAAAGAAAGTCCACAACTGTCTCTAAGAGAAGGGAGGTTAAAAATATTTTGATACTGACACTTCAGCGTCAGGTCCACAATAAAGATCAACAATGGGAAGTGCTTTCTATTGTCATCAACAGGCAATCAAAGCAATGTGTCAGATGCATGCCACTGGTAAAATTCTAGTGTGAAAGAGGAGGAAAGGCCTTTTACTTTCTACAGTTAATAATCCTAAAACCATGGAATTACATTTGTTTTATGACTAAATTAACCACTTCAGTCCTTTACATTACTGGGTGTAAGCTATAAACAAAGTTTTCACAACTGTAAAACCCAAATGTCCACTAATTCAAACTCTCTTAGTGCTAAAGAAAATTGTCATGAGAAACGCACACCTCTGATGGTATCTTTTCACACTAGACCTGTATCCAGCCAAAGCGGTACTCCAGACTACTGTAAGTACAGTCAAGGAATAGACAAAATCTTTTCTGAAGGGACAGTTCATCAGTCAGTCCATCTTTGTGATGGTTTGGGTGCTCCCCACCACCCCACACTTTGGAAATCACCCAGACTAGACTCAGCCAGCTCTGGAAATTTGAATGAAGCTTATATTTACAGCTGGCACAATTTACAAGCAGATATTTACAGTATATACAGTTATAGACAGAAATATACAAGGTAAAAAGGTAATGCAGACACAACTCCCCTCCCAGAAACCTGAGCCCTCAGGAGGGGCTCTCAACCACCCCCTCACCTTCCCCCTACCCCTCTCAACCTTACCCCAGTCCCAAGGAAGAATGGAGGTTTGGCCAAGAGGATTAAGAAGCAAAGGTGAAATCAGCCAAAGCAAATGGAGGGTGAGGTTAGAAAGCAAGATGGAGTTCAGCCAGCAGCCTCAGCTTCCCAGCAGGCAAAGAGCGAAGAGAGCAGCCCAGCACAAAGTGCCCAAGCAAAGTGACTTTATCTTTGTTTTGCCTTTCTTCTTTACACATCTCAGCAAGGCTGTGAGGGAAGTAGACCTCACCATTGTTTTAATTTCTCAGCCTATGGTCTAATTCTTCTCACCAAAACATTCTAGCTAGCTTCAAACTAGCACAACCTTAAAACATGAGAGATGTCCAGATTCACTGGCATAGTGTGGACTTCCTAGATGACTTAGGATACCTAGGCTGAAAGGAATATCTCCAACCTTTTAATGAACCCCACACTAAACTCATGCAAAAACGGCTTATAAAAGTATCCCACATCTCTTTGTGAAATGAAGTTCTGCATTTTTGACTGCAAAATATTAGCTAAAGGAATCTCTAAAATTTAACAGCCAGAAATATATTAAAACACTTCAGAACAGTTTACATTTGGAGAGCAGTCCTGTGGAGAGAGACCAGGAAGTGCTGGTGGATAACAAGTTAACTATGGCACAGCAATGTGCCCTTGTGGACAAGAAGGCCAATGGGATCCTGGGGTGTATTAGGAGGATTGTGTCCAGCAGATCAAGGGAGGTTCTCCAGCCCCTCTACTCTGCCTAGTGAGACCTCATCTTGAATACTACACTCAGTTTCAGGCTCCCCAGTTCACGAGGGACAGGGATCTGCTGGAGAGGGTCTAGTGGAGGGCTACAAGCATGATTATGGGACTGGAGGACACAGCTTATGAGGAGAGGCTGAGAGATTTGGGACTTTTTAGTCTGGAAAAGAGAAGACTAAGAAGGGATTTAATAAATGTTTATAAACACCTGAGGACTCATCAGGAGCAGGGGAACAGGCTCTGCTCACTTGCTCCCTGGGATAGGACAAGGAGCAATGGGTGTAAGCTGCAACAAAAAAGGTTCCACCTCAACACAAGGGGGAACTTCTTTACTGTGAGAGTCACAGGGCACTGGCACAGGCAGAGAGGTTGAAGTCTCCTCCCCTGGAGACTTTCAAGGCCTGTCTGGATTCATTCCTCTATGATCTGTGCTAGACTGTGTGGTCCTGCTCTGGCAGGGGGGTTGGACTTGCTGATATCCTTGGGTCCCTTCCAGCACCTAACATCCTGTGATCCTGTTACATATAATTTCTGAATACAAGATCTTTTTCTTTAGCTTTTCAGAGTTAATTTCAACTAATGATCTCATGTGTAAAGCTCACTGTACTGTAGACATTTGAGTCTCACATCTATGGAGAGTATATGATAGCAGTAAAAGAGTTCTTGGATTTAGTTGACTGTAGTGTTTAAAGTGAAATATTTAAACAGGAATTATGCTTGATTAACATTTTAGATACACTTCAGTTTATATGCTAAAGCTGTCCTAAATTTTCAGCTATAAATCTGTGCTGCCATAAATTCTGCCATCAGAAGTGTACAGATCTGAGAGGCTTTGCAGTGCACCCACAGGTTTTAATTGTGAGTAACCATGCTTTTGCCTTTCTTTCTCCTCATTTTTAAATGGAAATACTTTAATCTGAATACAGTCTTGAATATTTTACTGAAGGTGGTTTTCTTTTTCTTTTATTTTCCTTTTTTGTGTGTTGGATTTATTTGTTGGGGTTTTTTTCTGTTGGTTTGGGGTTTTTTGTTTGGTTGTTTTTTTTTCTTGTTTTGTTTGAAGGTTTTGTTTGTTTCCTTAAAGGAGATAAACATTTGGTGGCAAGAGATTTCTCAGTTAAACTGCAGTTGCCTGCTTTCAATTGATTGAGCTGGATAAGAGCAAACACAGTCTGTGCTACCCTTCACACTACTAATGTGCTAAGTAGTAAAACACTGCATCTTGAGCTTTTTGGCTGAGGAATCTTTGCTAACTTGTTACTAAGATGTGAGATACATGCTAATGAATCTGTGGATGAGAAAAAGTAGTGTGATAAGACAAAGATTTATTTTCCCTTTTCTCTAAAGGCTTAGCATCTTTGCAAGACAATCTCAGAGGCCCTGAAATTGTCTGTCAATTGTCCCTCTAAATCTGAAATAGTACTAGTACTGTGTGCAAGGTTATTCCACAATTTGTAAAAGTAAAAATTAATACCAATCCTGTTGAAAAGCTGGAGTTTTCCTTAGAAGAAATTAATTCTCAGAAATAACTTTTACTTACATAACAATTTTACACACAACTTTAAAAAGTGATACAAATTTAAGGGTTTTGTATGCTTTGTGCATGTCTCAGACTGAACGAGACAGCAGCAGCATTGAACAGGAGCTCCTCAAGCCAGGGAAGCCCAAATGCTGCCAACAACAGCTACCATCTCCTGTGGGTGAGGATGTGTAATGGGTATGTGAATGAGATTTATTCAACAATTAATATAGTGGGTTGTTTTTTTATATTAGTACTATTTAATCTTGCCACATAACTTATTTTTAATCAGGTTTGAATTACACAGTTATGGAAAATATTACACAGAGAGAAACAGGTTCTTTAAATGCTTAAGAAATAACTAGCAAAAATACAAACATTGAACTGTTTTGGAAAGAGAATCTTGTGGTCAATATACCACTTGCCCAATAAGGTGAACTCCCTGGGCTAAATTATCATTTCAGACACTACTCTGTCCCAGGTTAGAGTGGATCCCTCTCCTGGTAGAATAAACTCACAACATGGAATTTTTTTGGAAAGTCAGGGAAAAATGAAATTGTATTTCTTACAGTTTAAATAGAAAAATAAACTACTAGAGAAATGTAATAACCTTAACGAAGATGGGGAAGGGGTCAAACAGCAGCAAAGCAGCAGCCAAAACAGCAGCGGAGGAAGATAGCAGCGGGTGCAGCTGATGCAGCAGAAGCCAGCAAGGGGAGAGTACAAGCTGTGCTTCCAGACATAAAGCTCTTATTAAAGCCCCAATTATAATAACTTATCCATTATTGCCATTCTATGGCCTATCCCTAGAACGTTCACCTCTCCCCTATGTCTGAGCTAGAAATCTAGCTCAAAAGGCCACCCTACCCAAACATTTGAAGGGAGTTCTGTTGATGGCTTTTGCAGTTCCCCCAGGCTCTGGGATTCTTCTGGACAAACCTGTGTCCTTTTCCAGGGCAGAGAAGGCACACAAAACTCCATATTTTACTTTCAGGGCAGGATTTGGAGCTTCACAGGTCTATGAAAATGATTGTATGGCATAGCAACTGCAACAGGAAGTAACATCATTTGATTACCTGGAAAAATCCTTTCTATTATGTAACCCAAGCCCAAATGTAATTCAAATTAGTAGGTAGCTCTCAGAACAGAAATGGTAATATGCAAACACTAGCGTGAATATTACCCAGTGTTGTTTCAAAATACAGATGTTTGGTTTTTCTAATTTAATAAATCACAAAAGTAAGCAAAGCCTTGAAAAAAAAAACGCCATTTTTACATTAAGCTTTAAGAGCAAAAGCAGTAATACATATTATAGAATCAACCAGGTTGGAAGAGACCTCCAAGATCATCCAGTCCAACCTAGCACCCAGCCCTGTCCAGTCATCTAGACCATGGCACTAAGTGCCTCATCCAGGCTTTTCTTGAACACCCCCAGGGATGGTGACTCCACCACCTCCCTGGGCAGCCCCTCCCAATGCCAATCACTGTCTCTGTGAAGAACTTCCTCCTAACATCCAGCCTATACCTCCCCTGGCACAACCTGAGGCTGTGTCCCCTTGTTGTATTGCTGGTTGTCTGGGAGAAGAGACCAACCCCCACCCAGCTACAACCTCCCTTCAGGTAGTTGCAGACAGCAATAAATTACATTTTAAAAAATCCTCTTGTGCAAGGGAGAGTTACACTCTTGCTCTGCTACAGATTCATTAAAATTGCTTTCCCTGGTACCATGGATTTTCTGCAAAATTACACCAAATTGCCATTTATAGCACCTGTAACAAGTCCCATTCATACCAATGCTAATAAATTCACATTTATTAGGTGGTCAAAATTCTGCAGCTACAGATTTAACTGTCACAGAAGGGCTACTAAACCTGGGTTATTGTTTTTTATGCAAAGACTGGAAACAGTGGGGCAGGCAGAGATGTGTAGCAGACAAAGTCTCCTACAGTCTTTGTGTAACAAATATCATCCAGCAAGATCTGTTTGTAATAAAGTAGATAATTTTTCTCGTTTTTATTTTGCCAGATGATCAGAAAACATTAAATGCAGATAATTCAACTTTGCTTTCCAGAAGCTGGAATTCTCACCACAGCCTTTATAGTCTTATACAAATCACATTGGTTTTCAACTTGTGATTTTGTAAAGGAAATAACACAGTATGAAACAAAGAAAATGTCGCTTTCATAATTCACATTTAAATGACCACATTTTACTAAACAAAGACAGTATTCACAATCACATTCTATTTATTGACTAGAACCAAGAATGTCCAAAAAAAATACCCCAAACAACACAGATCATCAGAAGAAGCATTCCTGGGGCAAGGTATTAACAAAACACCTTGTAAATATTTTTTTTTAAGCTCTAACTCTACTATCAACAGACACATTAACATATGCTCAACTTCAACGCAAGTCATTGCAACACAAAACTGCTGGCATGCTTAAATCAAACCAGTCATATATTTACATATTGATTTATATAACTAACTAAACCAAGAATTTGCTAAAATTCAAATACCTTTTTCTGCACTTAGTTACTTTTTTACTCTGGGTCCACTCAGGGTGATACCCTGGTGAGAGTCTGCTACAGACTACCTGATTAGGATTAAAAAAACCCAGATGAAACCTATAAAGAACTTGAGGAATTGTCTGTGTCGCACATTCATTTACATGGACAACTATACCCTTCCTGACATTTGCTGGGAATTAAACATGACAGGACACACCCAAAAAAAGGAGTTTTGTAGGGCATTGGGTGATGATTGTCATATCCCAGTGATACATTTACGGGATGGAACATCAAAGGATGATACACAAGATCTGCTACCCATTAAACAAGCAAGAAACTAGTGGGGGATACTCAGTGGCAACCTTGGTAGTACCTTAGCAACTAACCTTGTAACTGAAGGCACGTAGCAGAGCACAGAACCTCAACTTTAAGCAAGCAGGTATTGCTTTCTTCAGAGAATTGGTAAGTGGTGTTCCATGGGAAGCTTTGAACAGCAGAAGACATCAAGAAAGCATGCTGGTCTTCAAAGACCTCCAAGCACAGGAATTGTTATCTCATGCTGGAGAAAAACAAACCAACCAACCCCAAAAAAACCAGATGTATCAGGAAACTGGCATAACTAACACAGGGAACTCATGACAGACATTTAGTGCAAAAAGGTAACTACACAGGAGGAGTTAAGAAATGCTTTGTTATTAATTATATGAAATTATAAGACAGATATGATATTAAAGTACACATTGTTATTTATTAATATTAAAAATCTTGCCTTAACTTATTAATAGGGTCACTGTTCGGTTGTGCAAGATACAGGATAGGTACAGCACTTGGGCAGTATTAAACAATTTAAAACAATTAAGCAAAACCAGACAAGGCAAAAAAGTAACTGAAACTGGAGAGTATCTGTGGCACAATACGGCTACTTGCCCACCAGGGGGAGACTCGATAGGCTCCTTGCTGCCGTGAGCAGCTAGGTGCAAAGTACAGACTTCAACGGGGAACTTTTTACAGAGAGGCTTTAAAGAAATTATTTGCTCACAGATTAGTGTCTTCGGGATCCTTCCGGGGTTGCATTTATAATCCAGAGGATGTGGTAGGTGCTGTACTGGATTTGAACACTGAGCAAAGTGGTGCTGAGCCACATGCTGTCTGTCAGAGGGCTTTTTCACAGTCCTGAGACTGGACTGACTGTATCAGTGGCTATTCCACTATGGGATTGAATTCTCTCCGGGTTCCAAAACCTTTCTGGGCTAGGATTCAGTTCATAGGGTGCACAGTGGCTTGGTGTGACAGTAGCCTGCTCTCTCCCTCAGAGCAGAGGCTGTGGCTATGTCTGGGTGCGAAGGTCCTTTTGTTTAGGGGCTGTAACTGCAAATTGCATTAGTACAGCTTACTAAGGGCACTTGGCTCACCCAGTGCTTACATCCCTCTGCATGGTCTAGGCAGCTGCCTGTCAGGGTGGGAGAAGGGTGTTCTTGGTAAAACCAAGAACCTGGAATTTGGTTCCTGACAGTGCACCTAGACCAGCAGCTGTGGTTCTGGGCAGCTTCCAGCAAAGGCTTTATTACCTACAGGCAACGTGCTGGGCATTTGTGCTTTTCCCAGGTAAACTGAGGTATGGCAAAGATCCCGGGTAAACAAGGCAATAAGACACAAAGCATCAAGGCACTTTGTTTACAATCTGGGTTGTATTTATCATTTGCCTGAGAATTGATTTGGTCATTGGTAACACAGGTAACCAGAACAACTAACCAATGGAATGACATTAAGCAAATATCACAAAATCACCTAAGAAACACTGGCATTTTTCAGCTAGTGGAACACACATAAGGCTAACCAGATTAGTGAAATAGCCATTAACTGTAGGAATTGACTCTTGTGCTTACCTCAGAGGTAACCAAGAAAGTCAGGACAAAACCCCCAGATATTTTGAAAGCATTTTTAAACCCATAAAGTTTTGAGGTTTAACAATCTGAACTAAAAGATCCTAGTCTTGAATTAGTCTTCCACATTCCAATTTCAATTTAATACATGTAGCTTGTATATCAGTATAACAAACAAAAATGGAAGTGATAAACTTCAAAACCAAGTTAATGTCCTGGTCTAAAACATGACAAGTTAATTCAGTCTCTTCTATGGACTGTAGATTACCAAACACACAGATGAAGAATCCTCTGTTGTTTCTATGAATAAAATATTAATCTTTAGGCTAAAACACTAAACTTAGATGTGTGTATTTCAGTTTACAGTATTCACATTTTTGAGTATTAATAAATATATTTTATAAATATGTAAATATATGGATGGAGATATTTCCAGTACTATCTTGTAAATGAAAGGTTTAGAGTAAGTTTTTCTTCAACTGCAAAGAAGCAGAATCTGACTGTAAAACATCACACTGCAGGGTACTTAAACATTTCAAGCAACAAAGTTTTCCTGTGTCCCATGGCTAAATGTAGAAGGCTGACTTTTAGAAAGGTTAATAGCGTCCAATGGCATGCCCTCATTCTTATACATAAAATATGAGGATGACCAGTTGTGATGGCAAAAATAAATATCAGCAGCCATCCTTTAATGACACAGAACTTTCAGGACTCTGCTTTTCCATCACTATGAAGACATATGCTTTTAAATCAATAAAGAAAAAGTGACAAGATGCACACGTGACACTGTGTGTACTACAAATCCTGGGAAAGCCACTGACTGCTGAGGGAAGCTGCTGATGAATTAATCTGCTTTGATAACCATAACTTGAGATGATGGATCTTGTACTTTCCTGTGTTAACCCCTTTAAGGTCTCAAAACACTTATATGTTTAAGTTCAGGTTATCTTAAGACTTGTTCTTCCACTAGTTTCCATCCTCCTGCCCCCCTTCTGAAATATTTAAGCAGTTGAGTTTCTATGGATTTTAAATTAAATCACATTTTATCCCACAATAGTTGATTATATAACTGTAGAAGAGGCACCAGAGATTTCACCAAGTTTTTTCCAATTTCACTGTCCTCATTTAGTCTTCTATTCTCTGGGAGTACAGATAAATTCAGGGGAAAAAAAGATACAGAAGCCAGCAATTCTTTCATACTGTATCTGTTTTAATCAATCTTAGAGCACAAAAGACAGTCTACATGATAGCTCCCCCCCCAAAAAAAGTAGATTATTAGCCACACAGGTTTGTAACAGGTTAAAACATTGTGAATAGGTCAACCTGATCACGTCTCCCCAGTACGGAAGTGAGGATAAGACAACACACAAAAACTCTGGATTGAGAGAAAGAGTTGAGATAAAAAGAGTTTAATATAAAATACCATAATGCATAATTTTTATTACCTTATCTAATAATGCAATACACAATTACCTGAGCTTAGCCTATTTGCAGGAAAAAACCCACAAACACACAAAACCACCACAAAATAAAGAAGAAAATCAGTGTTCTAACAGACTCCCATTCAACACTATCCCTGCAGAAAAGAACCAACACTCAAAACCCAGAAGCCAAAAGCAGCAACCACAACAGGAAGCCTCTCATGTTACAATTTCAACTTCAAGCCCCATAATACTTTGTTCCAGCCATTACTTCCATTTTGAAGCTGGTATGACAGCAGGTGGGTTTGGATATCAGCAACAGATTCAGCTTAACCCATGACAAGTTTTCATAAAGCAGTCTTATAAATGTTTTGATTCACCACACTATTCTATATCTTAGTTACTTATTTGTTGTAAGTAGCCGCTCTGCTGCAATACAAGTTGTGCTAGTTTGAAGCTAGCTAGAATGTTTTGGTGAGAAGGAATAGATCACAGGCTGTGAAAGAGAAACAAAAGGTGATGTCTACTTCTATTTCACAGAATAGAATAGAGTCAACCAGGTTGGAAGAGACCTCCAAGATCATCCAGTCCAACCTATCACCCAACCCTAGCCAATCGACTACACCATGGCACTGAGTGCCTCATCCAGTCTTTTCTTGAACACCCCAAGGGATGGCAAATCCACCACGTCCCTGGGCAGCCCATTCCAATGGCAAATCACTCTCTCTATGAAGAACTTCCTTCTACCATCCAGCCTATACCTCCCCTGGCACAACTTGAGACTCTGTCTCCTTGCTCTGTTGCTGGTTGCCTGGGAGAAGAGACCAATCCCCACCTGGCTACAGCCTCCCTTCAGGTAGTTGTAGACAGCAATAAGATCACCCCTGAGCCTTCTCTTCTTCACACTAAACAGCCCCAGCTCTCTCAGGCTCTCCTCACAGGGTTTGTGTTCCAGGCCTCTCAACAGCTTTGTCACTCTTAAGGTGCTTGGCTCCATTTAATACCGCATTAAAACCAAAATATGGAAACAGAAGAAATAGCCATGCTTTACTGACAAATACACCTTCATTATACATTCCATATTCATTTTTTTTTTCTCCTGAATAAAGAAAAAAATAGTTCAGGCAAATAGTTAAATCTAATTTAATTAAATCTGAATTATGTTGAAGTAAAATCTTGACACTCAAATAGATTAATTTAGAATAGGCATCAGGGATATTCTAAAGGCATTGTTGAAGAACCGGATAAAGACAGTTTGGAAAAGCATGCTTGATTTCAGTGATACAATCACTGTACAAAGTGCTTAACATTTTGTTAACAGCATCGTCAGAATCTTCCCAAGGAGGTACAGACCTATAATTTCCCCTTGGAATATGTTAGTAAAGAACAATGCAGCGAATAAAACTGCAGTAGTTGAAACTATACACAACCGCAGCCTAAAAACTTGAAGCACTAGAAGAACTCAAGGTAAGAATATTAATTTATTCCTGCTCTAATATCTGTATTTCAAAGGTTGTTTGAGCTTCCATCTATTTTTGGACTGTAATGGAGTCACACTTCATGATGGCTCTGCAAAAGCAAATGGAAAACCTGAAGGCTCTGCAAAAGCAAATGGAAAACCTGAAGGCTCTGCAAAAGCAAATGGAAAACCAGGCAGAGGTGACTGGTGGTAACCAGCATGGCTTCACTAAG
>WAAF01002997.1:12637-202266 GCA_013400475.1 Tricholaema leucomelas | reverse complement strand
TTAGGAGGAAGTTCTTTACAGTGAGGGTGGTAAGACACTGGAACGGGTTGGCCTGGGAGGCTGTGGATGCTTCCTCCCTGCAGGCATTTAAGGCCAGGCTGGATGAGGCCTTGAGCAGCCTGCTCTAGTGGGAGGTGTCCCTGCCTATGGCAGGGGGTTGGAGCTGGATGATCCTTGAGGTCCATTCCAACCTAAACCATTCTATGATTCTATGGGTGACAGCCTTTTAGCTACTCTTCCCTCAGCAGGAAACCAGCACTTCACAGACCTAGCTACCTGTGCAGTGAACTGCACATCAACATCATAATGAAGAGGTGATTGGATATAATCAACACAACTCCACCAAAGGCAAATCATGCCTGACAAACCTAGTGGCCTACTATGAGTAGTTCACAACATTAATAAATGAGGGACAAGAAACTGACATCATTTACCTGGACCTGAGCAAAGCCTTCAACACTGTCCCACATGACATCCTGATCTCCAAACTGGTAAAACATGGATTTGGTGGATGAACAGCTCAGTGGCTTGGTAGTTGCACCCAAAGAATGGCTGTCAGTGGGTCCATGTCTAAGTGGAGGTCAGTCACAAGTGGAGTACCTCAAGGATCATTACTGGGACCAGTCTTGTTTTACATCTTCATTGGTGACATGGACAGCACCATTGAGTACACTCAGCAAGTTTACTGATGACACCAAGTTGTGTGGTATGGCTGACACTGGAGGGAAGGGATGCCATCCAGAAGGACCTTGACAGGCTGGAGAGCTGGGGCCATGCCAACCTCATGAGGCTCAAAAAGACCAAGTGAAAGGTCTTGCATCTCAGTTGGGGTAATCTCAAGCACTGTTATAGGCTGAGCAATGACTGGCTTGACAGCAGCCCTGGGGAAAGGGACTTGAGGGTGCTGGTGGATGAGAGGCTCAACATGAGCTGCTGGTGTGCACTTGCAGCCCAGAGAGCCAACCGTATCCTGGACTGTATCAAGGGGAGTGGTCAACAGGTTGAGATAAGCAATTCTCCCCCTATGTTCTACTCTGGTGAAACCTGATTTTGAGTATCACCTCCAGTTCTTGTGCCCCTATTACAAGGAGGATGTGGAGCTAGATTTTCTGGTCCTACTCTGGCAGAGGGGTTGGACCTGATATCTCTCTTGGTTCCTTCCAACCCCTGATGTCCTGTAAGCCTGTCACATTCTGGAACATGTCCAGAGAAGGGCCATGAGAATGATCAGAGGGCTAGAGCACCACTACTATGGAGACAGTTTGAGAGAGTTGGTGCTGTTCAGTCCAGAAAGGAAGAGGCTCTGAGGGAACCTTATCATGGCCTTCCAGTATCTGAAGGGAGCCTACAAGAAAGCTGGTGAGGCACTTTTTAGGATGTTGGGTAGTGATAGGACTAGAAGGAATGGAATAAAACTAGAAGTGGGCAGATTCAGATTGGATGTTAGGAAGAAGTTCTTTACCATGAGGGTGGTGAGACACTGGAATAGGTTGCCCAGGGAAGTGGTGGAAGCCCCATCTCTTGAAGTTTTTAAGGCCAGGGTGGATGTGGCTCTGAGCAACCTGATCTAGTGTAAGGTGTCTCTGCCCACAGCAAGGGGGTTGGAGCTTGATGATCCTTGAGGTCCCTTCCAGCCCTGGCAATTCTGTGACTATGATCTTCACCTTGGAAAGCCAAGCTTTTACAGTCCTGACATCTGATCTGGGCGTGTATGGTAGATATTTTCCTATAGACTTGCTATTAAAAACATATATCTACACTTGAAAATATTTCATTTTGGTAGCCAAACAAATTGATGGACTCGAGGAAACAAGTATGCTACTGACCTAGATGATTTTTTCTGAGTGAAAGGCAAAAAAAAAAAAAAAAATCTTCTCCTGACAATATTGTCCACTTGTTGGAACAGATTTTGTACTCTAATACTCTACTAAGAATAGTGACATTTTTAGGGAAGAAAGAAAATTTGAAATTAATAATTTATGATGAGAGTACAAGGAATTGACAAGCTTGATTCTAGACCTCATGAGAGTACCACACAAAAGCTGTGTTACTTTCACATAAATAATTGGGTGAACTGTTGCAACACTTTCCTGGTGATGAGAAAGATACGCTTATAGCACTTCTGTTGTTTGGTTGCTTTCTAACTGCATATTCCCTCTATCATAACTATAGTATCCATTTAAGATGTAAACTGCCCATTGCTAAAAATTGTTCACTAATATTTTATAGTCTTAGGCACAGCTGCAGCTGGGCCCTGTGAGGCCATTCACATGACTGCTTTCTCACCCTCTGCTCTTGGTAGAATGGGAATGAGAACTTGGAGCAAAATGCAAAACACCACAAGCTGAGACAAGATTTTAACAGAACAATACAGTGGACAAATGAACAACTAGAATCACAATATTAGTGAAGAAGTAATATATAAAATGAGTAATATAAAATGTGACCCTCTCAACCAATGCTGCCAACACTTTTCTGCCCACACCAAAATCCGGTGCCACACAACTGCCCTGACTATCCATGCCAGTCCCTCCTTTGATTAGGAGGCATGTGTCAAGATAGACCTGATAGGCCAAAAATAGACTTATACATGTCCTGGCTTCCCCAGGCATGTTTTTCAGCTCTCCCTTCTTCTGTTTTGGGAAGAAGCAACCACGGCAAAGAGGACAAGCAACCCGAAGCCACTGAGTCTAAGGACTTTGGCCTGGCCAGACTTGTTTATATCCTGTGGTAAACATAGGTACACACACTTAGCTTGTGCCTGCCTTGTGCAAGGCCTGTGCTTTTCCCAAATTTGTATAAAACAAGCCTATGGCTTAACCTAATGTGGTCAGGCTTGGATAACTGCCATTCTGCTTGGCTAGTCTGTGTCCAAAAGCCCATTAGTCTCGGGCTACATTGATAAAAACAGATATGCAAGTAAACACAACGTACTCTGCCACTGTATTTAAGCCTGTTGCCTGCTGCTGCTATTGCTGTATATCTGTGGCAGTGATTCTGCCACAAAGTAACAAACTCTGATGTTCTGAGTTTATTTGCCTAGAAACTCCACAGCCTCAAGTTTACCAGAAACAGGCTAAATGCCTCCACATGATCAGCCCGCATAGCCAGCATGACATCGTGTTAAGATTGCACATCGCAAGACATCCTGCCTGCACCTGAAAGTCTCCTGCCAAGACAGGAAGTCCTGGAGATACACAGATTGTCCAGAGGAGCCAAAAGACAATGTCAGAGACTGTCCACCTCCTTTCCCATCTAATGGGTGAGTGGTATATTGGCCACAAGAACCTTCTCTTCCAGTTCAATTAATGTTTATCTATTCTTGCAAGCTATTTCTAGATCTAGTTATTCCTCTCTATGTTTCCATGACTGTGCAAAGAAACAGTTATTATTAAAATTAGTGGTTAGGGGTGGTGAGAGTTCTGAATATCAAAATTAATAAACAATATTGATTTTGGAAAATATCTAACATTAATTAATTACCCCTCCATTGCAACATGATGCTTTATGACATAGAACATCCCACTGACTGGTTCAGCTGACTGTCCTGGGTATGGCCCCTCCTAACTTCTCACAAAAAAAATTAATTATATCCTAGCCCATCCCAGAAGAGCTTGATAAGACCTGCCTGTTAGCATAACTGGAAATAATATTTGTTAAATATTCCTAACTGAAACCAACACTAAAATAACAATTGTGGACCACAACTCCAAAAGCTTTTAGAATATTGATTATCATAAGAAAGTACTAGCTATAAAATGAAAACTACTCATCACCTTACCTTTCTAGATACTCAGAAAAACATCTGGCATCCTCTAAATACTGCTATTACACTTAGTTTGAAAGCAATTTATATTTATATGTCTCCCTCTTCATCCACAGAGAACAGGCTGATGAGCTGAAAGCACTGCACTGGTCTTGTTTTCAAAGTGTGCTGTATCTCCCAAATGTATCAATACATTTTTACTTTCACATGTTTCATAACCAATCAGTAGGTTTAGTCAAAAGCCCTCCAAGCTCTTCAATCTTGTTTCTAGGTAACGCTTCAAAAAAATTACTGAAGTGTGAAAGTAATGTCAATGGAAGTAAATTAATGCAATACAACCATTTGAGTCAGAAGAAAAGAAATAGTTTAGTAAAGGTTTGAGGGCTCTGTAGAACGTTGCCTATATAACTCCGAATGCTAATAAAGAACAACACAGATTATTCCATTTTCTTACCTTTTAAAACAATTCTTTGTAATTGAAGGAATCTACTCGAACATCATTTACAACCTCCAAATAAGTCTCATCCTCAGACTCTATGCCACATAGCCAGTTTTCACCTGGACTATTTGGATTTAAAGCCCAGGTTAACACTTTACAACTCAACTACTTAATGAGCGTTAGTGTAATTACATTGTATACACTCTCACATTTAACATGCTGGTTTAGCTTGCCTTACAATAAAGAAACACATTAAAAGGAGATTGATTCTGGTACATTCCCACGAGGCCAAGAGAGTTTATACAAAAGCTAGATAACTTCGTAGTATCATAGTATCATCAGGGTTGGAAGAGACCTCACAGATCATCAAGTCCAACCCTTCACCACAGAGCTCAAGGCTAGACCATGGCATCAAGTGCCACGTCCAATCCTGCCTTGAACAGCTCCAGGGACGGCGACTCCACCACCTCCCTGGGCAGCCCATTCCAGTAGCCAATGACTCTCTCAGTGAAGAACTTTCTCCTCACCTCGAGCCTAAACTTGCCCTGGCACAGCCTGAGGCTGTGTCCTCTTGTTCTGGCGCTGGCCACCTGAGAGAAGAGAGCAACCTCCCCCTGGCCACAACCACCCCTCAGGTAGTTGTAGACAGCAATAAGGTCACCCCTGAGCCTCCTCTTCTCCAGGCTAAACAACCCCAGCTCCCTCAGCCTCTCCTTGTAGGGCCTATGCTCAAGGCCTCTCACCAGCCTCGTTGCCCTTCTCTGGACACGCTCAAGGATTTCAATGTCCCTTCTAAACTGGGGGGCCCAGAACTGAACACAGTACTCGAGGTGTGGTCTACGCAGTGCAGAGCACAGGGGCAGAACAACCTCCCTGCTCCCGCTGGCCACACCATTCCCGATGCTTAGGAGGGAAAATATCTTCAGAAGATGCTTAAGCAAAAGCAGTGGCAAAATTCATCAATGTTCTGTCTTCCTCATGAAACTAAAATATTATATGGGTCTTAGCATTACAAAATATCCTGAGATTACTGGTTGACTTGATTGTTTTGGTGAAGTTTTATGTGTGTTCAGTTTTTTTTTCTTTTTTGGTAGCAAGGGAGGTATGTTGTTGTTGTTGGGTTGGTTGATTTTGATGGGTTGTTTCTTTGGAGTCACTGAAATAGCTGACCCAAACCACATATCTGTTTAAAAAGATATATTCAATGTTTTGACTTTTTTCCCCCACTTCCTTGTTTATCTTAATGGCTCTATACTGCACAAAGTGTTACTCATTTCAGAATGGCTACTATCATTGCTATGAACAGACTATATTCTGCAAGGCAATGAAACAAGAAAATCAGCAAGCAGGAGACCCAGAGCTAAGCTAGGCATAAACTTCACTAGGAAAGCCATAGAAGCCCTGGTGTTTTGAAAGATATTTCATTCTTTCTGTCCAGAAATTAATCAGGGGGAAACCCTACAGCTGTACACCTGACAGATTAAAAGTTATTTCCCAAAAGTTAGAAGAAAAAGAAAAAAAAAATCAAAACTCATCCAGTTATAAAAAAAAGAGATCTAAATCAAAATTAGTCCTTGTTTTAGACTTAGTCTAGCCACACACCTATCAGACCACGTCTCTTGGGAGACTTGGATGCGGAAATCCTGATTATGCACACTTCAAGTAAAACATATATTTTTACCCAAACACTGGTTCTTCTGAGTATATCCACCACAGAAATTCAGACTAGGTTTAAGGAAGATTTTTGGTGGTGTTTTGTTTTTTTTTTTAAACCATAATTGTGGTCAAATATTGGCACTGGTTTTGCAGAGAGGTGGTAGGCATCTCGCCCCTGGAAACAGTCAAGGTCGGGTTAAACAGGTTTCTACATAATCTTCTTTTGTTGAAGACCAGGTTAAGTCTAATACATCTGGAAATTAAATCCACCATCTCATTATTCATAGTTACACAAGTAACAATAGATGCAGAGAGAAAAATAGTGACTAAGGATGAAGACAAGCATGAGGTGTTCAATTCCTTCTTTGCTTCAGTCTTTAGCATCCAGCAGTTCCCTGGACACCCAGCTTCATGAACTAGAAGTCAGGAAGGGGAATCAGAGTGAGGTCATCACAATAAATGAGGAAGTGGTCAGTGATCTCCCATGCCACTTGCAAGCACACAAGTCTATGGGGCCAGATAGGTTACACCCAAGAGCACTGAAGGAGTTGGCAGATATGACCACCAAGCCACTCTATTATTTACCCGAAGTCCTGTCTATCTGAGGAGGTGCCAGTGGACTGCAGGTTACCAAATGTGACACCTATGCACAAGAAAGGAAAAAAGGAGGATCTAGGAAACTATAGACCTGTCAGTCTTGACCTCAGTACCAGGGAAGGTCATGGACCAGCTCATCTCCAGTACCATTACACACTACATAACCAGTCACCAGAGAATAAGGCCCAGTCAGAATGAGTTTATGAAGGGCAAGTCTTGCCTGAAGAAACTATGACAAGATGACCCAACTATTTGATAAGGGAAAGGCTGTGGATACTGTCTACCCAGACTTCCAAAGAGCCTTTTACACTGTTCCCCATAGAATTGTCACGGACAAACTAACTGCTCATGGCTAGAATGAGCACAACTCTGTTGGATAAAGCACTGGCTGGATGAAAAGGCCCAAAGAGTGGCAGTCAGAGTTACACCCAGCTGGTGGCCCGTCATAAGTGGTGTCCCCCCAGGGCTCAGTGTTGGGACTACTCACATCTAACATCTTTATTGGCGACCTTGATGAAGACATAGAGTGTGTCATCAATAAGTTTGCAGAAGACACAAAGTTAGGTGGCAGCATTGATCATCATGAGGGTAGGAATGCTCTGCAGAGGGATTTGGATAGATTGGATTGACAGAAAGAGCTTCAACTCCAAATGCCAGGTTCTGCACTTGGGCCACAACAACCCCAAGCAATGCTGCAGATTTGAGGAAGTGTGGCTGGAAAGCTGTCTAGCAGAGAGGAACCTGGGAGTTCTAATCTACAAGCAGCTGAATACAAGCAAGTAGTGTGCCCAGGTAGCCAAGAAAGACAACAGCATCCTGGTTTGGATTAGAAATGCTGTGTCCAGCAGGAGTAGGGAGGTGATTGTCCCCTTGTACTCTTCTCTGGCAGGGATACATATAGATTATTGTGTTCAGTTTTGGGCACTTCAATATAAGAGAGATGTTGAGGTGCTGAAGCAAGTGCAGAGGAGGGCAATAAAGCTGGTGAAGGGACTGAAGAATAACTCTTATCAGGAGAGACTGAGGGACATTGGGATGTTTAGTTTGTAAAAGAGGATGCTGAGGGGAGACCTGATTACTTCTACAACTACCTGAAAGGAAGTTGCAGAGAGGTTGGTGGTAGCCTCTTCTCACCAACCCTGGATGTGTTTAAAGGTTGTCTGGAGGTGTTGCTTGGGGAATATGGTTCAAGGGTAAACCTTGTTGTGTGGGGTTGTCAGTTAGACATGATGACCCCAAGGGTCTTTTCCAACCTGAACGTTTCCATGATTCTGTGAAGACCTTGATACTACCAAAATGTGCATTTCTAGGAGCAATTCACCATGATCACAGCCATTATTGAGCTTTGGAGTCAGTAGCTGAATCCATTGTGGGTTTCTATACCATCTAACTTGATTTTCCTGTCTCCTCCCCTTCACCTAAATTCACTAAAGTATCATTTATATAGTTTTTTCCTTGAGGTTCTCAAACTTTGCAGTTCATGTTCTTAAAATGCAATCAAAACTACGCTATTATGTCTTGAAATCTTTACTTTCCTTCATATTTTGTCTCCTGTTATCTTGGCCACGAAGGATAGCAGTTTTAATAATTGAAGCAGCAGGATATGAGAAATACCAGCAGTAGAAATATTTAAATTAGACATTTGATATGCAGCTCTTCTCTTTCCATGAAATGTCTTCAAGCTTTTGTTGCCTACTTCAGCAAACAGGGTTATTCTAGACATGTTTTTAAGGTGTTTTCTTTGATGTGCAAATAAATGAAAGAGTTCAGATAAGAAAATCCAATGTATATGGTATGCTCCATGTCAGCAAAATCAAATGGGTGAAATTACTTTGTACTGAAAGCAGAAAAAGTCAGAGTATTTAAAATTAAATGTAGTAATTGCAAGAAAATGTGTCATAATAACAATCCATATAAGACAACAGATGAAAGAGAAAATAAATTTAAAATATCTCTACTGGTTACAGTCAAATAGAGTACACCAAAGCAACGTAATTACAGCAATCTTGACACTGTAGCTAATATAACAACTGAGGCAAATTTACCTAACTTACAATGTCTATAAAGTAGGCAATTCCCTTACAAGGAGTAATTAGTAGCCTATATTAGACTAAAAATAAAGTTCTGATGACTTATAAAAAAAAATGCTTATTTGTCTACGGTTCAGCTATGCTGTTGGGCTGTATTTAAGTTATAGAAGCTACTTTCAGAAGCTGCTTGGTTCCTCACAATCACAAAACAGCCATCTAGATAGCGAGAAAGAAATCCTACCAACATAGTGTGGTGGGGTTACAATTATGACCCAAAATAAAACCACCAGACTACCTCAGAAGGTTTGGAAGATAAAGCTATATGTTCATAGCAAGCTAAAATCTAAAAGCATAGAACACAATGAATATATAGAAAACATATTTACATATATTTACAATTATTTTCAGTTTAGAATTAACACAAAGATCCTCCCCCGGACAAACCACAAAGGAGCTAACAGCCAGCTTCTCTCTCCAGAAGGAAAACCAGACCCTCACTGTTATCTACTCAGCCAAGGTTAGCACAGCCATGCAAGATCAGCAAGTGCAGGGAATAAGAGGAAGAGGCAGGGAGCAGCAGAGAGAGGAACTATATACTAGTCGAGCAACTGAATGAAATTACATAGACTCATCTATTATTCTTCATTTATAATTAATCTTCTACTTACTTTCTATTCAAAAATGTCCAGAAAGTTCCTACTTCTTGTTTATAATTTAGGATTTTGAAGGAGTTGGAAGTGACCTCCAGAGATCAAGTCAGACTCGCCTGCTAAAGCAGGGCCACCTAGGGCAGGGCACCCATGAATATAACATGTAGCATGTTAAGGCACTAATAGTTTTTATGTAGCAACACCATTCCTCATTCCACTGCACTTCTACTTTACCCAATGTTATCTGTTTGTCAACATTTTTAACTTACCTGCTTCCTGCAAGAAATGTTTACATTCACACTAGCCCTTGAGAAATAGAAGATAGCACATTGTCCTGTGCTAACAGGGTGCTCATTTACTGCAGCACTTCTCATTGTTATTTCAAACTAAGGTGATGTGTGGTGGTTATTTTCATAACCTTAAATTGTTGCATGTAATTAAAATTACAAGGATCCTATGTGCGGCTTTTTGGGGGGGTTTGGGTGGGGTTGCTAGTGATGGGGTCTGTTTGGTTTGTTTGCTTTTTCCCCCTTATATTTTCCTCCTCTTTTTTTAACCTCTAAATAACTTCAGGGGGTTGTTTCTTTTGAAGGCACCTTCAACTTCAGCACATTCAAAACCCACCCAGATGCATTCCTGTGTGACCTGCTCTAGGTGACTGTTATGGAGGCAGGAATTAATTAGGCCAAGGCAGGAATTTATAAAGATAGAGCTATTTTATTTTCCTGAAAACCCACCCCCAAAACTATATGCAGAAGATAATTTAGATTTGATTAGCAGGTTCGTTCTTAGTTGGTTGAGAATATCTACACAACAGGGTGCCACAGGTAAACTTGACTGATTTGAAGTCAGGAGCTGGAAGAGGCTTGAGCTGTTAAATATAGCGTTCCCCACTATCAAATAAGGCAGAGCTGTAAGCTACTCACGACAGAGCATGCTGGCTTGAAAAGAAGGGCAATTCAAAGGGCTGTCCCGTGGTCTTTTCAGAAACCTCCAGGGTCATTAAAGAGCTATGCAGCTGCACAATGGGACGCTTAAGGTGAAGTCCTTGGGCGTCTTTGGGGCGAGAGGGGGCTCCGTGTGTAGAAGCTATCCAGGTGGGGGGGGCAGAAGAACTCCAAGCAAGCACACCAAGGCGGGAACACAATCCCAAGCAGGGACGAACTCCACAGCAGGAGCACCCCAGGGCGGGAATCCCCAAGGCGGGAACCCCTCGATATTTATACCTTTCTTGGACAAAGAGCCAAATTACCACTTCCTAGGCACGAAAAGCACACAGCCAATCCTCAGCAGAGTGCAGTGCGGGCCTGGCACGGGGCACCCCTCATGCTGGAAGGGGCCCCCTGCTCCCCGCCTTCACACCTGCAGGGCGGGGGGGGGAAACAGGTCTTTTTGTGCCTTTTTCCTCTCCCATTCAAACCACAGAGGGAGAGGAAATTTCCGGGGTACATGGGACCTCCAGGACAGTGACCATCCTCTGACAGGGGCTAGATGATCTTTTGAAGTCCCTTCCAACCCTTAACTTTCTGTGATTCAAGCAGAAGCCTAAAGGTGTTAGTAAACCAAGCTAATGGAGCCAAGCAAGTGCAGTGAGCAGAGGCATCCTTAACTAGACCAAGTAGCCTAAAACCCTGCCAAGTCTCACCTTGAATGTCACCAATGATGCGCCCTCAACTACCTCCCTTGGCAATCTGTTCCACTACCCTCATGTCACTCCTCCTTACACTTTTACCTTCAATATCCTGAACTTAACTTTCTAAAGAAACTAATATTCTAGGCTTTCCCAGGAAATCCCACATTTACAAGTTGCAGAGAACTATCATTCAAAAAGCCATTATGAATTTCCTAAGTTAAAGACTGTCTGCTTCCTCCCCTCTCTACCCTTCAAAAGAAAAAAAATCACAATGCAACAAAACTGTAAAAAGCTATCAAGGAAAGTCATTTGTAAATTGATGTATGGGATTTACTTGAAGGCAAAGATTAATATAGTAGAAATAGCCTACTTTTCTTCCTGAAAACACAATTTATTACACATGCTCTTAGGCTTATAGGTTACGTAAGAAGTTGCAGTTTGAAATAACTTATTTGTAAAAGTTGTAGGTCCCTTTGGAAGCTGATTGTCTAACATTAAAAAAAACACTTTATCAAAGACTCCATTACTGCCACATCCACAAGTGATGAAAGCTTCGAGCATTTTCCTTTCAAGCCAGGCCGAGGCCTGCAAAGTTCACAAAGGAATTGTATCACTGCTGATTTGCATCCCTGAGCTTTCAGCCAGGGACCTTGGCTGAGTCCAAGAGGGTTACAAAGGCAATCTTTACCTTTGTTGATTTACAATGATCTTTGTTGATGAACAGGGAAGAGACAATTTAGACTCTCACAGTAGGCAACTAAAATCCAAGTAGTCAACATCCATGGTCCTTCTCTCACTAGGCAGGTCACCTTATTGTAGGAGGAGATCAATCACATTAGACAGGACCGGTCTTATATAAACCCATGCTGACTGGGCCTGACTGCTTGAAGGTCTTGCATGTGCATGCAAGATGACCTGCTTCATAACCTTTCCTGGCACCAAGGTCAGACCAACAGTCCTGTAGTTCTTTGGATCCTGGGACATCCCCAGTCAGCCAGGATTGTTGGCAAATGATAGTGAAGAGCTTGGTGAGCACATCTGCCAAATCCTTAAGTACTCTAGCATGCATCCTATCCAGTTTCATAGGCTTGTGCACATCTAAGTGGCACAATAGGTCATTAATCATTTCCTCCTGGATTATGGAGTCTGCTTTCTGCTTCTCATCCCTGTCTTCCAGTTCCAGGGGCTGAACCCTCAAGGAGCAACCAGTGTCACTGATAAATACTGAGGCGAAGTAGCCATTTGGCAGCTCAGCCTTTTCATTGACTTTGCTCACATGGCTCCCTCCTACATCCAGTGGTAGGTGGACATTCTTCCTAGCTCTTCTTTTACTGTTAACACACTCATAAAAGCACTTATTATCTTTAATGGCACTGACCAGATTGAGTTCTAGTTGAACTTTGGCCATTCTAATTTTCTCCCTACATATCCTTGCAATAGCCTTATGCTCTTCCTGAGTTGTGTGGTAAACTACCAGGTGCTGTACTGATGTTATCATCAGTAATGCTAAAAAAGTGCAGACAAAGATAAGGTTATTCTGTCATTGGTTGAGTAGGATCTACTGATGCATATTCAATATGATGTTGCTGTTATGGCAGCTTCAGAATAAAAGTGCTGACTGGAGCAAAGTATCACAGTGCCGGAACTTCAGATTGTAACATGAAAAGCTTTGTCTTCTGGTTGTTGCTTCTGTTTTCAGGATGTTGGTCTTTTCTGCTGAGCTGGCTGCTGCATGCTTGGGTAGGAGGGAACCATATCATCACTGGCTTCTGCTGCTGCTTCTGCTTTTGCTAAGACACTTGTATAGCATTTAATCTCATTAAACTCCTTATCTCAACCCAGAAGGGCTTTTATTACTTTCCCTCCTGTCTGAGTGTGAGGAGGGGTCTTGTGGGAAAGGACTTTGTTAACCCAGGAGAGTCCAAAGTAAGGCAAAACTATGATAAAATATGATTCATTCAGACTTAGTGTTGACTACACTTAGATCAACAAGTTCAGTAACTTCTGTTTTATTTACTCCATTCTAACCCTTATTTCTTAAACCATCTCTTTCTTCAGAAATAACAAGTCTTAGAACTCCATGTACAAACAAGTTCTTTATAAATAAGAAACAGGAGATTCCTATTGGTTGCAGTGTCACTAACCTTAACATTTAAATTGGTCTCCATGAAGTTTTGAAAGCTTTATGCAGATGTTAAAATGCTCAATAATAGAACTAGCATTGCATTTTATGAAAACTCACTGTAAAAATTATTTCCAAAAGTACATCAACTCTTGCTCTCAGGAGCATCTTGTCAGTTAAATTTTCAGACTAATGCATCTGAGACTAAAATCTGATCTTTTCTCCTCTTGCATATTTGTAAATTTAAGTTAACAAATTTTTTACCCTGTAGTGTTATGATCAAATATGTAACCAAATTATTTTCATATATGTGATGGTTTGGGTGTCCCCCCCCCCCCCCCACTTTTAGAAATCACCCAGACTAGACTCAGTCAGCTCTGGAAATTTGAATGAAGCTTATATTTACAGCTAGCACAATTTACAAGCAGATATTTACAGTATATACAGTTATATATACAAAAATATACAAGGTAAAAGGTAATACAGACACAACTCCCCTCCCAGAAACCTGAGTCCCCAGGAGAGGCTCTCAACCACCCCTCACCTTCCCCCTACCCCTCTCAACCTTACCCCAGTCCTAAGGAAGGATGGAGGTTCGGCCAAGAGGATTAAGCAAAGGTGAATCAGCCACAAAAGCAAAATGGAGGGTGAGGTTAGAAAGCAAGATGGAGTTCAGCCAGCAGCCACGAGCTCCCCAGCAGGCAAAAGCTCCCAGTGAAGAGAGGAAGCAAGTGACCTAATCTTTGTTTTGTCTTTCTTCTTTACACATCTCAGCAAGACTGTGAGCGAAGTAGACCTCACCATTGTTTTCATTTCTCAAACTATCATCTAGTTCTTCTCACCAAAACATGCTAGCTAGGCTCAAACTAGCACAATATGGAAGTCTAAGAACTTTGGTTTCAGAATTTCAGCACACATTTCTAACAATTCTACTTTGAATTTTGCATCTGAATAGGCAGGGGATCAATTTGCTAATGCAGTTTTCTACATTCAGGTGTACAGTGCACCACATCCATGGCTTAGTTCAACACAGTGTTTCTTATAATCACCAAAAGGCATCTCACTGATACAGTAATCATATTCTTGAAGACTGAAAAATCATGATGTCCTGGAGGTCCTGTGTACCACAGAAATTTCCTCTCCCTCTGTGGTTTGAATGGGAGAGGAAAAAGGTGCGGAAAGACCTGTTTCCCCCCCCGGCCCTGCAGGTGTGAAGGGGGGGAGCAGGGGGACCCTTCCGGCACGAGGGGTGCCCCATGCCGGGCCCGCGCTGCACTCTGCTGAGGATTGGCTGTGTGCTTTTCGCACCTAGGAAGTGGTAACTCGGCTCTTTGTCTAAGAAAGGTGTAAATATTGGGGGGTTCCCACCCTGGGGTGCTCCTGCCATGGAGTTTGTCACCGCTTCGGATTGTGTTCCCGCCTTGGTGTGCCTGCTTGGAGTTCTTCTCCCCCCCACCTGGATAGCTTCTATGCAGTGAGCCTTTGACGCTCCGAAGACAAGCTCTGAAGGACTTCACCTTAAGCACTTTATTGTGCTGCTTATCGCTCTTTAATGATCCTGAAGCTTTCTGAAAAGACCACAGGACAGCCCTTTGAATCATCCTTCTTTTCAAGCCAGCACGCTCTGTCGTGAGTAGCTTACAGCTCAGCCTTATTTGATAGTGGGGAACGCTATATTTAACAGCTCAAGCCTTTTCCAACTCCTGACTTCAAATCAGTCAGGTTACCTGTGGCATCCTATTGTGTAGATATTCTCAACCAACTAAGAACGAACCTGCTAATTAAATCTAAATTATCTTCTGTATATAGTTTTGGGGGGCAGGTTTTGGGGAAAATAAAATAGCTCTATTTTTATAAATTCCTGCCTTGGCCTAATTAATTCCTGCCTCCATAACACATGACCAGACCGTTTTACTTTCTTTTCTTGTCCCTTCCATATGTAATTTAACCTCCCACACTTTAGATTACAGGGATTATAAGCATTTTTCTCACTTGATTTATCAGAATAAATCAGAAAAGAAAGAGCTTATTCATATGAATGTCCCTGGACAATCTCATACTCGCCAGACTATTTCAAATTGTCTGCCTAATAAAATGTGCCATCAGCACCATGGTCCCTGCTCTCTTCAGAATTCATCTGTTGTAACAGGTAGTCCAGCATAAATTCTGTATCTGTTCTTTATTGAATTTATTCCTATGTCTTAGGGCATTACCTCTAAGTTGCCTACACCACTTTCATCTTTTTTTCCAACCTGTGTCCTATTCTAATTATTTTAAGAAGTCATACACATTCTTATGTTATGCAAATAAATATAGCTGTTGTGGAGGGCCTGTAGCCCCCAAAATAGGCTTGTTTATACCTTGCCTAGACAGATTTTTCTGCCCAAACCAGGGGTAAACACATTAAAAGGGGGACAATAGGGCTGGTGCCATGAAGTCTGGCCTGCCTAAGGTCCAGGTTGTAAACAGGTTGTATAAGGTGGTTGTAAACATGTCGCATAAGCCCACGCACTTGTGTGTGGCCCAGTTCATGCTCTCCCCATATTTGGGGGTACCAGGCAAGTGATTTAGCCTATTATGGTATTGTTTGGCTGACTGCCAAACCCCGATTGCCAAAGGGCCATTAATCTCGGCCCACAGTTGATAATAGAGCTACACAGATAAAGTGCTAAAATAAAGCCTTGAAATATACAAAATACCAGGCACTCACAGGTGTGAGTGCACAGACACTACACACTACCTTCACACAAGAAGGGGACATTTGTCTGCAGGATTTCTTTCCGAAAGTTACTGGGAAAGGCACCTAAAATCTGGAGTAAAGCTCTGCAAATTATCCTGGTTTGTAAAAAAGCTGCTCAATTATATACAAAAGTATTATCTGAATTAAAGAGTTAAATTTCTAAAGGTTACAAGTGCAGGTTGGTATCTGCACATAGAACCTGGATCTGACAGTGTTTTACCAAACACAGGTAACAAGCAAATGTAAATAAAGACAAGTAAAACTTTCATAACTAAGAAAAAAAGGCAAGAATAAAGAGTTCAGTTTAGCATAGTCTTCAACTTATGCTGTACCTTAAGTACAATATATCAAATTCTTTTCTGTGAAACTCATCTTGCAAAGCACAACAAACCCTTCTGCAGCTACCAGCAACAGCAAAAGTTATGCATGAAACAGAAGAACAGCATGTCAAAAAAAAGCAGAAAATCTGACACACTGCACCACAGCACAACTGTACAGAACAGCTTCTGCAAGAGTGAGCAGTGATCACTTCAGTTGAATTTGTATATGGCACTTCATCATCCAGATAAAATAAGTCCTACGTTTTCTTTATACAACTGCTAAACAGCACAGTTGTCCTGTTTTTTGCAGCCACTTCATCTTTAGAAAGTCTCACATATGCAGTGTAAGAGAAACATCCAGATGAGGACTCCAAAACCAATAATTAATGCAGACACTGCTGCAACATTCTTCTTCCTTTATTCTGAGTCATGTAAACAATTACCCAGGTCAAATTGCACATTTTATCTGAGCAGTGGGAACAACAGTTTCCACACACGCTTGAACAGATTTCTACCTTGCTTATACCTTGCTTTAATTATTATGATAAAATCTTTACAGTTGTTACAATCCCACCCCTAATGCTATTTGGGATCCCACAGCGAGTTTCACTGGGCTGCAAATCTTCATGAAAACCTCATGCCCAATTACACACCAGTGAATACTTTTCTTCATGCATATATATCGATTCTCCAAGACGTTAAACAAAGAGCCAAAATAAGACTTCTTTCATGCTACCCTGACTTTTCCAAGTAAAGAAAAAATACTTAAATTCATTTATGTTCCTAGATAACTGCATTGTACAGATCACTGGTCAAATACATTGTTAGTTTGGGTTTCAAATTAACATTTTCTTAAAGCATCCCTTATCCATGGAAAATTTCTGATTTCGGCCTTAGTTTTGTACCTTCTTTTCTCCCCCCGCCCCATTTTCCAGAAGGATAATTTTATTGATCCAAGGCTGATATACTCACACTGTGACAAAAGCATCTTCAGTAAGTATACTGCTATGTGTCATTAACTAATAGAGTGTGCTAGTTTGAGACTAGCTAGAACGTTTTGGTGAAAAGAACTAGATAATAGGCTGAGAAATGAAAACAATGGTGAGGTCTACTTTGCTCACAGCCTTGCTGAGATGTGTAGAAAGGAAAAGCAAAACAAAAGATAAAGTCACTTCTGCTCTGCACTTCGCTCTGGGCTTAGGCTGCTGGCTGAACTCCATCTTGCTTTCTAACCTCACCCTCCATTTGCTTTGCTGATTCACTTTGCTTCTTAATCCTCTTGGCCGAACCTCCATTCTTCCTTGGGACTGGGGTAAGGTTGAGAGGGGTAGGGGGAAGGTGAGGGAGTGGTTGAGAGCCCCTCCTGGGGACTCAGGTTTCTGGGAGGGGAGTTGTGTCTGTATTACCTTGTATATTTCTGTCTATATCTGTATATATTGTAAATATCTGCTTGTGAATTGTGCCAGCTGTAAATATAAGCTTCATTCAAATTTCCAGAGCCGACTGAGTCTAGTCTGGGTGATTTCTAAAGTGTGGGAGGCAGGGGACACCCTAAACCATCACAAAGAATTAAAAGAAGTTTTAAATATATATAGTTATATAACAGAAGTTAATCAGCAATTTCTGTCACATGAGATGCTTCTCAGTAACTAGGCCTTCACACTGGCGACCATTTGTAGCTAACAGCAATAGCTTAGTTCACTAAAATTCTTTGTTCTGTGGAGGGCATTGAAATATTGTTTAATATCATGTAAATGACAAAATCCATATTGGCAGGATCTAAGCTCTTAGAGCTGGTCTTTCATATATTGCAGAGAATGAGAAACAGCAACCCAAGTGTAACAAGTCAATAAAAGATCATAAAGTTTGACCTCAGCTTCAAGTCCTGTTTTTTCATGTAGAACATGGCAGCTTGTTCACTGCTTTTAATATGCAGTATTGTAACAGATTTAATGAGAAAGAAGGTAGAAATAAATATCAACAAAGAATGTGACTGAAGAGGCTGAGCATTGTGTCACATACATTAAAATACTTATGCTACCCTATCAAAACATGTATATTAGCATATTACATAAACAGTATGCCATGAACACAGTTTAAAAGGAGAGGAAGGGAAATACTTCAAACCCACCACTTTATCAGCAGCTCCTCCAAGCAGCCTTTGGAGCAGCTACAGAAATGGCATGCTTCATCAACCAGCAGGTGGCATGTAAGAAACTCACTTGAGTTCTCCAACAACAGTTGGCCTCTTAGAACACACTGTGTTTCCAGAGGGGGCTTCTGTGAGTGCTCAGGACCATTCTTACTTCCTTGGGCATTCTTACACACAAAACCTTGGGCATTCTTACACACAAAACCATGTCATGCTTCAGCTATGCTGTAGCAAGATCAACACTGGCATCAAGTCTTGAGGAGCTGCAGCAGCTGGCAGATATTATAGCCAGAAATACAAATAGATAGTGAAATGCATTTTTCTTTATTATTTTAAGCTTTCCTTTAAGGGTGTATCAACAGATAAGTTGTTTTATACTACTTAGAAGTACTTCAGTAATGCTAGATGGTTTAAAGTTGCCTCCCACTTTCAAAACAGCAAATTTCATGTATGTAATCTATTTCCTGCGCTCCTCACCATCCTTAGTACTGCTGGATTTGTGGTGTTCTCCTGCATTTTTCTGCACATATGCTTCATTATTTTGTCCTAAACCCTCAAGAGTATTGTACAAAGATCATAAATACTCTGTTATTTTGTAGTCTGTCTTCAGTGACCTGAGATGCATGCAGGGCTTATGATAGCATAAGGCAGCATCACTGTCTGTATGACAACATGCCTGTGAAAATACAACACAGATCTGTACTATCTGTAGAGAGGTTCAAGAAGGACAAGTTTCCAAATAATTTATCAATAATTTAGTAGTGAAATGAAGATCACTACATCAGTAAAATGAAATCACATGGAAGAGAGACATGCCTTGCTCTCCCCAGATGGTGAAGCCAGGTTACATGAAAGTAACAGAGCCTCTTATCTTACTAGGAGCCTTAATTTTAAAATAGCACTTATGGAGATGTAAGTAAACTTAATCTTCCCTAAGATTATGTAGAAAGTGTATTTTTTCAAATTCTCAAACTTCACATTCCACTGCTTGTCAGAAACCAATGATTAAAAAAAGGATTAATCAAAACTATTATGAGCAACAAATAAAAAAAGCAGTAACTGAAAGTTACTGAAGGTGTAATGACCACAACTGATTAACAGTTTAAGTAATACAGAAATTACCCACCAGTAAAAAAAACCCAAAACCAACTCTACCATAACATTTGAAACAGTTCGATATTTAACAATTGACTTCTAAACAGGCTATAAGTGCCCTTCATTTGTCATAAGTCTCGCTCTCATACAAAAACCCTCTTGACTTTGAGGTGAGAAAAATCCCCTTTGAGAATCCAGAAAATAAGTAATTCCTACAACCCTCAATCTGTCCTTGACAGGTCAGTGATGACTACATACTCCTGCTGCTTACAAAAGGTTTCCTCTTTTTATTTCAATTAAAGACAGGACCTCATCTCTCAGAACTCCAGCTTACCCAAACAGTGCCTACAAAGTAAGTTTGCACTTGGAAAACGCTTGAGAAATTGTGGTGCTGATATAATTCAAAGTAGCCCATCTACTGCTATAAGCAAAACCAACTTAGATCCCACAGATGTCAGTAGGGCAGCACAGGAAAACTGGAAATTAGTATGCATTGAGTTTGCCTCCTTAACCTTCCAACACTCTTCCAACATTTTAAACAGAGAACAGAGGCAAAATGCTCTTCATATCAGCCTGCCAGGGATGGTAAGAGAATTTTCCACCTGTTCTTTACTGATAGGAAAATCTTAATAGTATCTCTAGCTGGATGCAAACTGGATTGATTTCAGAGTAATTGTTCCATTTGGTAGGATTACAGGCACTGCTAGAGTTACAGAGGTAGGCATTTCTACTTTGAAAGGAAGCATAAAATTTATAGGATTATCAGTCTGACATCACATAGATATGAGACATGAATTAGTAAAATACCTTAGATCATCATAACAACACATTTCATCAGGTAAAGAACAAACCTCAAAAGAAAGAGGCAACCATTTTGACATCTAAAAAATAGACAAGTATCTACAAGGAAGTCTCTAAGCGTTCCAGTGTCTGTGCCAGTGTAACACCTAAATATCTCTACTATACATTTTAAAGAGTGTAACACAATAGGTCTAAACATTTCTCAAGTGCCTGCTTTATTTAAAATACTAGCTCAAGGCTAACTTGCATCTTGCTATTTTATTTCAAACACAAAGGCATCATTTCTGTTTTCCTGCAAGCTTCCACCTCCAGTGACATACTACAGGTATAAAAGCATAAAGACTACATTTTAAGGGATGAAACTTGGATTGCTACTCAGATATACCAATCTTGAGCAAAGTGGTCAATATTTGAAATGCAGTTTTACTGAAGAATGGATGTTGGAATGTATCCACTCAAAGTAAATACATACTTGTTACATAGTGTGGGGGCTACAACTGCCCTAACAAACACCTGACAAAGGGTCAAGACACCTCACAGACACTAACTGGCACCTCCAGGCCCAGAAGCTCTCATCCTGCTTTTGTATTGTTCTGTGGGCTTCACCTTCCAGTTAATTATAACTGACCAGAGTGTACCCTTGACTTAGAGTATAAATGGAGTCCTGCTAAGTGACATTTTGAATTGATCTCCAAGCAGCAAGCACCCTGGCAGTTTGATCCTCTCCTTCTAGAATGCAACAAGATCTAGAGATACATCCATGGACCTTCTCACCTCTTTGGTGAGTGCATATCTTGGGTATCCTGAGTGAGAGATTTTCCATTTATGAGTTAGTATGTGCACATTCTGATTCATCTTTCTGAAAGGTTATTCCCCAAAGCTGAATTGGTTGTGCGGTAGTACATTCCAAACTGAGATCTGAACTTGTAATTCAATTGTGTTCAAAGGAGTCCTGACTAATTTTGGTTACAACAAACTCACATTTCTGGATGGCTTTTGTTTTCTATTTTGTGGGTGCCTCCATGATACATGGCCACTGAATACTGATATGGGAAAAGGGATAGAAAATATAGAATATAGAAACAAAGCCAAATCATTAACTGTATGAGCAATATATACAGCATCAATCAGATAAACACAAAGGAGGTGAGTTAAGCTTGGAAGGGTCCTGAAACACTCTAATGGAGAGGAATACTGTATTCAAAGATGGGAACATTGGAGAATCTGGCCAAGAATGTGACCCACAACTGATGCCAGGTGGACAAAAGGTAGAGAGGTCAGACTGAGGAAGACAGAGCCTTCTTCAAAACGACCCCAAAATATGACCACCGGGTGGCAGCGAGCATGCATGAAGAGGCAGGACTCTATGGAAATGAGTTCCAGCAAGCGATTGCAAAAAGTCCGCCTATTCCCAGAGCTAACTCTACTAACCCTACCCCTGTACTGAATATGTATGATTCTGTAGCATAAATGTTCTACCTGAACAAGGTGAAGGTGTGCAAGGGCTTTGGAGGATGACCTCCCCTTGTCACCCAGCACCGACTCAGATGTGCCTTACCTGATAACACTGTGTGTTGTGAGCTTTTTTCCCTTAAGTCAATACCATTACTCACTAAAGATGAAAGATTCAGAATACATTAAAAGATAATTCCTCTCTGAAAAATGTAGATAGTTTGATGTTTCCTTAGATAACTACTCAGAATCAATAAACAGTTAAGAAGAACAACAAATGAATGGTTCTAATATTAAAGAAAATAAAAGGCTAACCTACAATACCACATTATCTCAGAAAATGACCGCTTACTTGTTCCTAATCCTACCAGTCCAGGAGAAATGCCTGCCCATCTGTAACTTGTTAAACCATTCTGAGAAATACTAGGCCTCAGCATTGTTCTGAGAAATGTTAAACAGTATGTCTTGTCCTAAACTTTACTCTGAACTTAACTCTGCAACTGTAAGGACTGTGTACCTGATGAAACTGCAAGACCCAAGCTCAAAAGTGCTACATCAGAAGCTGAAGCTTACTGTGCAGCTGCCATGGAATGCATTAGGGATTCTCAGGCAGAGATACTTGTCCCCGTAAATGACTGACACAAGTATAATTTGGAGCTGGACAGCACACAGAAAACCCCAGAATGACACCTGGGCAAGGAATTTTGGCAACTGGTTAAGTTCAACTGCATATAGAATTGGAAAACTAGAAAACTGTGAGAGCAACTGCTGTACGTTTGGAGCTTACCTATGACGTGAAGCCTTTGGGACTTGTCAGCTGGCACTGGATCCTCTTACTTCAGTTATAGATTGCTTTTCCTTCTTTCCTATATTTCTAACTTTTCCCTTTGTAAAGTGCCTTTGTCAATCAACTACTCAGTTCCACCTAGGGTTCTTTTAAGGATCCCCTGAATGAAACTAGTGTCCCATGACAGTGGATTGAGACACCATTGTAGCTGACCACTTCTCCCATTTAGTCAGAGAGCCCAAGAGTCTTATATATTGCCCAGGATCCCACTTTCCCTAGGATGTCCCTAGCTGGAAGAAGGCAAGAGTCTGAAGACTTAACACCTTTCAGTGATAAGAACCTTATATTTGTTACATTCTGGAAAGCAGGCCTTCACTGGCCCTTCAAGTACCAGGGGTTAGAAGCATGTTTGATAGTCTCCTCAGCTTCCTCTGCCCTCAAGCTGAGAAGTCACATGCAAAACTCACTGAGCAGTATTTCTGATTCAACAGATGATCTGCCTAAGGCTTTTAGCAAGGTTTTGACTGTTACATTTATGCTTGCCCTAACCACTGTAGATGTCAACTAATGGTACCCTTGTTTCTAATGTTTGGTGTACTAAGGAGGAGCCTCTGAGACACAGCTGCAGTAATATACAATGTTTTCAGGTCTTGGACGTATTTAAAACAGATCCTTAAGGTTTTTACCTGGCTAAGTTTGGTATGATGACTTAAAAAGCCAGCCACAACCTGAAGTGCAAAGGCTTTTCTGTGAGATTACTCATTTCAAAATTCACACTATTTGCCCATTGGGTTAAAACCAGTCAGCAGTAAAAGTGCACATTCCCTCATATGAAGAATGTCAGACCTTCACTTTTCTGAATGCTGCACAAAGCTCCTCTCTGAACACCTTAAGGGGTAGTAGACACACACAAAATCAGATTACTGCTTAGCTGCATACACAATAGCATTTTTAAATGGGAAGCTAAAGGTAGTAAACATCTTCCTTGCTGCAGGGGAGAGACAAGGAAGAGAGGAGCAAGCACAGGACCAGCAACGAAGGAAAAAAAACAAAGTCTGAATGGGTAGTTGTGAGTCTTATTAGTAATTCACATGTCAGTCTTGAGTTTTCACATTAGAAGAGTCAGGAAACTCAAAGCCTGCTTATGGATTAGCACTCAGTGTAAGAGATGGAGATGATAAAACTGAAACACAAAACTGAGAGCCCACAATCACATCAGTATGAGCACATCTTAAAATAAACTTGGCAACAGTCAGAGACAAGCCAGATGACATAAAAACTATATTTAAGAATATCTCTAATTCTGTCATTCAGACATTTTTGCAAGGCCTCCAGTCAAAAGTCATGCTACAACAGTCTGAAGTAGGCATTTCAATTATCCATTAATCAAACCACTTATGTTCTTCAGCAGCATGGACCCTGACAGACATCTTCCCCAGCCCTCATACATAACCACCACAGATGTCTTCAGTTTTAAGATATTGATTGGATGAACAATAACAGGGATCTAAACCAACCAGAATATTTTCCTTCTCTTACATGTGCATCAAAGGCCTGGATAATCGAAGAGATGTGATGTTCTCTTACCCTACGGATTTTTATGGCCGGAAAACTCATGCCATTTGGCAATTTCTTTCTAAATTCTTTCCTAAAGTTTCACCCTAACACGCTGTTGTACTTCTCTGAACATTGAAGGAGTAGGCATTTTCAGACTGTTTGAATTTTATTTTAAAACAATAAAAATGTCAGAGTACAGTGATTCTTCTCTGAAACCATGCTGGGGTGATTGTGAATGTGTTTCTGATGACTACTACCAGTGTAACTACAATTCCATCAGAGAGTAGATTCCATCAGTCTCAAAGGAGTCAACACTTCTGCTGTCTTTGATTTCCCAGTGTCATCCTGGACATAGGCTCTCCATCCTCCAACGATTCACAAGAATGCCAAGACCAAACCACCTTTGTTGTTCATTTACTTAACTACCCAAGGTTGTATCTTGCAAACACTTTGGAGTTATGAATCAATGAGAGCAAATAAGCACAGACGTCTGCTACAAATCCCAAAGCAACTTCAGGTCAGAAGATTCACAAAAATACAAATGCATTTTCTCAGCTCTGTTCACATACTGTTTATGATCATCTTCTGAGTACTAGTCTTTTAAGTCAGAGCCATTGACCCTTTGCAAAGTTAAATCAACAAACTGTAGGATTTCTCTCCTGTAAGGGAATTTACATAATTACTCTAACCATAATAATTAAGAGAGGTAAAAGGGTAGCTGAAAGATAGATTAGCACACCACAGCACTGTCATTATCAAATAGGGAGTGTCACAAGATGTTATGCTATTCACTAGTACAGAGTGGCATCTCTCCAGTGATTATGCAATGAAGTCTCACTGCTAGCACAGGCTGAAATCTCTCAGTAACATCCAGTGTAATGGGTACCAACACTAATCAAGCTAAAGATAGAATATACATTTAACCACTTATTCACTTTCCTATTAAAATATGGTTGTGAAAACTTTCCAATTCACTTGCCAAGCTGGCCAGAAATTATCTAGAAATAGGTCACAAAGTTTAGTTTCCTAACAGGTGCATCTCATCCCACTCACTGGGCAAGGGCAGTTAATCTTTACAATCACCTGAAAAGGGCTATTCCTGCTTGGCAGAGCTGCAACATTTGTAAGAGTCACAGCAATGACACTGAGGAAGAAAAACCTACAAAACAATTTATTGGATTTTCTTAACTACCAACAAGTGTTCTGGGTAAAGGTATTTCAGTGCAGATCTTATTTATCATCTACTTTAGAACAAACTAAATGATGTTTATCAAGGCAAAAAATAGTAGAAGAAAACTGAGAGATAGGAGAGAGATGATAGAAATAAAGGTAATAGAGAAACAGAGATAGATGTTTACATCCAGTATTGTTGTCTTCCTCATGGGCTCACCCTTATATATCTTAGCTGGCCTAGAACCACCTTTGGGGTGGCAACTATCTTGTGTCACATAGTTGAGTGTTCTACAAAGTGTAGGGACAGTGACAGTGTAATAACTGACCCTCCCTTTTCTGAGGATCCAGACTGGGAAAGTTCACAGGGACAACAGTAGACTGGAGTTTGACCTGTGAATTAGTTAATGCTTAAACTGATGTTTCCCAGACATAGGATAGAGGTAGAGATAAGCAGCTGGCTGCTCTGCCTCCACAGGGCTTGATCCATTTCTCTAATTCCACTCTTCCAACAGTTCCAGCTAAAGTTATTTGACTCAAGACAGGCCAGGTCCATTGTTGTTCTTAAACACAGGTGATACATTGATTGCTTACCTTGATTTTCAAGTTCAGATCTGAAATTTTACCCTATGCTAGAACTTTGAAGGAGAACAGCCATTTTCTTAGTTCCATTCTAGATGCCAGATTTTGTTCTGAAACCTACTGTGAACTTAGCTTAATATGAAAATAGAAGATAAGCATGGCAGAAAAAAAAAATGCACACTCAATATAGAATTTGCAATCTGACACTGAAACACAAAATTCAAATACTGTGCCATAAGTGCTTGTGCTTCTTCCAGATTGTGACAATATCATTATATATAACAAGATATATGCAATGCTGTCTCCAGCTGAATGTTTGAAGCACTATATCATTTAATTCACCCTGCCCAGAACAACATTTTGTGGCTTAGCACTTGAAAGTATTGTTTAGGAATAAACAGTCCTGGTACAGAGGTAGTGTACTGTTGCTCCTGCTGTAGCTGAACCATAGAACATTTTCTAGGTTCCCTCTACAATAAAGGACTTAAAATACTTGCCTACTATAAAAACCATGCAAGCACCCAAATCCACCACACCAAGTACTTAATGTAAAAGCACATTTCACATCTTCACATAGAATCTGCCAAGTTTTAGAACATTGTTCAATATGCATTAATCTGACATGTGTCATCTACACTGAATGTGAATCATTAAAGTGGGAAATTTCAAGACATGCTTACCTATTTTCACAGAGAAATGCAAAAGTTAGACTTGTTTACCACTGTTTGAAATTGTTAATAGAAATAGTGACCTCAACATCTACAGTGATTAGGGCAAGCATAAATGTTCAGCCTGAATATCAGCACTTGCAGATATCTCACATTTAACTATTTACCTCAGGTTCCTAGGATAACCTGTTAATGGGTTTGGTTGAAAGCACTGGTCAGCACAGCACCAAATATTTCTCACTTAAACACATTAAAATTCTAAATAAATGCTTTCTGATTTGGATTTTTTTTTTCCCCTTCAAAAATCATTATAGCCATTTTTACCCACGATCTAGCTAAGCATGGAATTCCCAGAAATTAAGAGGTAGCATTACCTGGTATCAGAAAAGTCTATAAAAGCAACTTATCTTACATGAGGACAAGCTGCCTAGAAGCTCCAAGAATCTCAAACAAAGGAATATCCCTAGGAATGGGCATAAGCTTTTCTCACTTTCCTATAGAGAGTAGTGACTGAAGGGTCTCTGCCTGAGAGCAGAATCTACACACTAATTCTACAGCACTCAGGCTGACTTTGACAATTTACACTTTCTGTCCTTCATAGGTAAAAAGCCAGCAAGTTACTTTTATTAAGTCACAGAGGTACTACTAAAATGCAAAGACACTCTAAGAGTTCCAATTCAACATTTAATACAACCCTGACCTTGAAAGTAATGGTAAGAATTTCCATTAGTCTACAGAAATTACGTATGCATGCCATGAAGAGCGTGAACCTCTAAATGCTTTTACTATATGATTTAGAACCCCCTTAAACTGAGTATCATGGTATTTTTAGGGCCTAATTTCTCTCACCTCACCCAGCCAAAACTCATATGAGGAAGAAAGGTTTGGACTCACACAGCATATTGCATTAAAGCCCATAAAAGAAACCAATTGCTTACCAGAATGATTAAAAATCAGATATGTCTCCACAGGGAAAAATAAGAACCACTTTACAGAAATTCACAGCCAATGTGAGCTAAATTCCCTTTGAAGGTATTCACTCTGCTTAAAGCATTCCTAACAGACAATAAGTGGAGGAGCCATGAAACTTAATATTTTCTTTTTTTTTCCAGTTGTTCACCTCTTCTCCCATCCTCTGTTTTTCTCGACATCCTTTCTTTCAGACAAAGCTATGAACACATATACAAACACACACTTTTTCACCTCAAAATACTACAGGCAGTTCTATTATTTGATTTTTCAACTTCTTTATAATCAACCCCCCTCCCTCTCAAATATTTTGTTTTTAACTCATGATAAGGTTATATTTTGCAACCAAAGATTTGACAAAACAGTAGAAGCATTATAATTGTGTTAGTTTTAATTATATTAATATATGCTAGAATAACAATTTATGCTGTAGTTCACAGTTGTGAAGAAATATAAAAAGTACATTTTCCTCACAAAATAGAAGAATTCTGAACATCTCTATTCTGGCTTCAAAACAACAACAAAATCTCTACAGTTCCTGACAAAGGAGAAAAAAAATTACAAGCAAGTGAAGTTCTACTCTCAGTCATGAGTATTTTATCTGCTGTTTCTATTTTTTCCTTTTCAAACATGCTATAATTAGAAAAGACCTAATTCCTTTTCCCTTAAAAAACAATCATTCACACACACACCAAAAAAAATGGTTATTTTAAAGTATTTTCTTTTCTGAAACCTAACTTTATGAATTGATGACTGCACCAAACCTCAAAACAAATGGAGGAGATAGCTGAGACACCTGTAGACACAACTTTCAAACACCACCTATGTACATATACATAGCTCATGGCATGTTGAGAAGTGGCTCCAGTGTTTCTCCACCTAAGCAGCCCTGTAAGTTGCTATTTATAGCCTCCTATTTGTCTCTGGATTACCATTCCAAGAGACATTGAAACACAATTTACTTCCCCTTTACCTTCAACATCACACAGACCAATGAGGGAAGTATTGAAAACACATTCTTTACTTGGTGATGATATAATGCTTTCCAACCACATTCCTCATTTTTCAAACTATAGTAATTCCTGAATTCATTTAGCCCATATCATCTCTGGATAGCCTCAAATTGATTCAATAAGAAAGAAAGATTCTAGATCATGTGCCATGATCCTTCCACTCAGTGCCTAATGCATTGGCACTGCTTGTCTTTCTGTAAGAAAAAAAAGGCTTGGAAACTTCACAGCTCTAATTGACTCAGCATTTTTCTTCAACAGCCTAACAATATCACTGGAAAACATACTGCCACCTCAAACCTCAGCTTGTTAGGAACACCTCTTTTACCTTATAAAAAGCTCTAGGCAAAGTACCTAAAGCATCTCCAGATGAACTTGCTGATTGGAGAGTAAAGAAAGATATCAATAGTATAGGAGCCATGTAATTTTGAAGTCCACTATATTTTCATGCTAGACCAGGAAGCTATTCAACCTAATCTGATATATTCTAAGCATAGTTTAATACAAGGTTCTCCCCAGTTAGAGCTGTCATAGGTTGCATTGAAAATCTGCTGCTGTTATTCCAAACCATCCTTCCTCATGTCAGCTTCAAAACTGAAGTGCTGGCTAGAACAAAATATTCTGAGACTTGACTTCAGATTGTAACACAAGAGGTTTCTTGGTCTGGTTACTGCTTTTTGGTTCTGGGTTTGGGTAGCAAACACTAGGATATTTTATTGTCCTATTTTAGTCATATTTAGTTGTACATGTATAATCCTATTTCTAACTATGTTAAAAAGTGCATTCCCTTTAAAGGGGATATAAAATAAAGCAGAGAACTGAATTGTAACTAGTAGCATTTCCCCTTTGTCTCATTCTCCACTTACTGTGGATCACTTTCAAACAGTTAACGCTAACAAGTCAACAAGGAGCCCATAAAGTGGAAGAGCACGAAACCCAAATTAAGTTGCTTATAAAACAAAAAAGTTGTGTTTTTTTTTATTGCCCTGGGCTCTTGAAGGAGTAATTAATATATTTAATTTTGCCCTCCAAGGAGCCACAGAAGTTTGAGAGCATGGGGGAAACTCTGTCTTGAAATCCTTAAAAGCTACTGATAAATGGCAACTGGGAAATCTTTTTCTTCAAAAGCCTGGAATATATTGCTCAGAAAATAACAAAGTCCAGAAAGATCAAAATTTGAAGCAATCTTCAAATCAGCACATATGCCTTTATCAAGTATTTTAAAAATAAAAGTGTGCCCTGCGTGAGCTTTTGTGGTGTATTTATCATTCCTCTAGAGGCACAACAATGAAGGGAATGGCTGTCATATACTTAATAATAACCTGGAATAAGATTAATTTCATCCAGTCAGATGTTGTTAATAAATCAATGGAGACCTGCTATAAATGTTTACTGTAGAGCAGTGCTTAGCACTTTACTTGCTGAGTCTTGTATCTATCCCAACCTGCCAGGCTCAGCAGAAGATCAGCAGTGAACCGCCTGCAGTGTGAGATCACAACAAAGTCCAAACCCTGCAGCTAACTTTATGCTACTTGACCAACAAGAGCTGTCTTGCTAGTTATTAGTATGCATACATTGTGTATTAACTTTCAAGCAATGAATATTAAGACATCTATTGTCACATTTCCTATTAAGAAAAATCCTTTACTATCTCTACTGAAGACCACTCTGAATACAATTGCAGCCTTAATCACTCCACTCAGTCATCTGAAACAAATCCCCACCACTGCCAACACCATACACGCCGGAGGAAATGCTAGCCAACTGTTAATTGCTATATCCTCTGTCTCCACTTCTGCTTGCGGGGTGGGGGGAGCATTTCACTCACAAAAGCCACCAGCCTGACAGAAGCTTCAGCTTGAGCTCAGTTATCAGGCTTAAGAACAGATGGTTGTTTCCTTGCTTTAAAAGGAGGAGTAAAACTCTTGAAATGGATGTTTAGAACACAAAGGCAAAAATCTTTTGGCCCAATGGGCAAGACAACTAATAGCTTTAGGAAAATCTGAGTCCATAATTGCTCACTATTCAATGCTTGAACTGCAACAATAAGGCGGGGGGGGATAAATTTGTAACCGTTTTGATTTAAGACTATATTTTCTCTGCTTCTGTGCTCCTGGAAGAGTTACTACTAAAACACCAAAGACAGCAGACAGAGATTGAGAACATACTTCTGTGGCTCAGCAATAAAGGCTTGGAGAAGATAAACTTGGTGCCTCTTCTCTGACAGGCTTTTTTCACCTCTAACCACTTTGTATAAGTTCTGAGTTTGCAGCTATGCTTTCTGATTTTCATTATGAAATGCAAATTCCTCATGACTCAACTGAATGCAGTCAGAAAATCTGGCCTTTCCATCTCAATTCCCATCACTACTACTCACTGACCAAGCATGCTATGCTTTCATCCTCTGAATTTTATATATTACACATGCACACACTTTGCACTTCCTTGGCTTCCCCATCTACCCAGTCCCATGTTCCTTCCACTCCACCAATATCACCACCTGAAGAAAAAAATCCAGGCCTCACAAGTAAAATACTAAGCTGCTACAACACCTGAGGGCTTCACTGTACTGAGTTTAGAACCCTGCTGGCAATTTCAAATCTTAGACCAATTGCAACAGCTACAAAAAGGAAAAACAAGTGAAAAACCTCAAACACATCACCTCCACAACAAGCACCACATAGCTTAAGTCCTGCAAGCTCTACCATCTCATAGCTGTAACTCAAAACAGAGACCCCCTGCTACCAGGAAAGCTACCAATTAAGTGGTTTTGGGGTAAAGGGGGAAGAAGAATGGGGTAGAAACAAGGTTGTGGCAAATCTCACTGGTAGCAAGTGTGCCTCTCACTTTTGTAAAAAAAAGGGGAAGAGAGATACCAAACCAAGAGCAAACACTCCACATAATTCATGGTCAAGATCTCTAAGCCTGTTTTCCACCACTGCTTCCTACCCTCATGGGATGAGATGCCACACATGTCATGCATTCTCCCATCACATCTGTGGCAGAAACAGGAGGCATAAACAGCACATACCATGCTGGCCAACCCAAAACCTCAATTCCTCTGCACCCCAAAGGTGATCCTAAGGCATAAAGCATGACTTATTGAAGTGGTCATGAAAAAGCATTCTGTCGAGGTCAGTTTGTCATTCAGCAGACACTTGTGTGGTGGACTTAGTGAAAGAGGTCCCATGATCATAGAATGGCTTGGGTTGGAAGAGACCTTTAAAAATCATGTAGTTCCAACCTTCCTGCCATGCACAGGGACAGCCTCTACTAGATCAGGTTTCTCAAAGCCTCTTTCAAGCTGTCCTTTAACAGTTCCAGGCATGAGGCATCCACAGTGTCTCTCAGCAACTTGTTTCAGTGTCTTACCATCCCCACAGTAAAGAATTTCTTTCTAAAACCTAAAAAGAGATCTACCCTCTTTCTGGTTAAGAGCATTATCCCTTGTCCTATCACCATATGCTTGATAAATAGTCTCTCTCCATCTTTCCTGTAGGCCTCCTTTAAGTACTGGAAGACTGCTATGCAGTCCCCCTGTAGCCTTCTCTTCCTTAGTCTAAACAACCCAAACTTTCCCTATCCCTCCTCTGGACCTCCTCCAGCAAGACCATGTCTTTTTTACTTGGGGAGCTCCAGGGCTGAATGCAGTACACTGAGGAGTCTTACAAGAGACTCCCCCTTTACTCTGCTCTCCTCAGACCCCACCTGGAGTACTGTGTGCAGTTCTGGAGCCCCCAACACAAGAAGGACATGGAACTGCTGGAGCGGGTCCAGAGGAGAGCCACGAAGATGATCAGAGGGCTGGAGCAGCTCTGCTATGAGGACAGGCTGAGAGAGTTGGGGCTCTTCAGCCTGGAGAAGAGAAGGCTTCGAGGAGACCTTATAGTGGCTTTCCAGTATCTGAAGGGAGCCTACAGGAAAGCTGGGGAGGGACTATTGACAAGGTCTGGGAAAGTCAGGACGAGGGGGAATGGGTTTAAACTGGAAGAGGGGAGATTCTGACTGGATGTTAGGAGGAAGTTCTTTACAGTGAGGGTGGTAAGACACTGGAACAGGTTGCCCAGGGAGGTTGTGGATGCTTCCTCCCTGGAGGTGTTCAAAGCCAGGCTGGATGAGGCCTTGAGCAGCCTGCTCTAGTGGGAGGTGTCCCTGCCTATGGCAGGGGGTTGGAGCTGGATGATCCTTGAGGTCTCTTCCAACCTAAACCATTCTATGATTCTATGATAAGAGCTGAGTAGAGGGATAGATTCACCTCCCTCAGCTTGCTGGTCACAACTCTTCTTATAAAGCTCAGGATATCATTGGTTTTCTGGGCTGCAAATGCACATGCTAAGCTAAGAGAAGATGGAGCTCTCATATTAAATTACTATAATACAATATTTACTATAAAAATATAATTAAAAATTATAATCAAATAAATTGAAAGGTCTGATATGGATATGTAACAGCTACTACAATGGGATAATTATATAAAAGAACATAAGTTAGCTGTGCAAACACACAGACATTTCTGTTTCCAGCACCTTTCTACTGAACAATAGTGCAGCCACAATTTACAAAACGGTTTCCAATTAACCTTCAAGCATGTAGAGCTAGATAAAAATCTCATTAATAGAAACTAAATATCAATAGAAGTCATTTTTGTACTGAATCCTGTATTCAAAAGGGGAAATTAACAAACAAGACACAAAGAGAGTCTAAGGATGACAGAGAAAAGACACCCTCAAGGAGGAAAGGGGGTGACATGCAGATGCATTTTTTCTCAGCTATTTCTGTACAGCCCAACTGGCTGCTCAGTTCTTACTACATTTGATGTTCACTCCTTTCCCTGGTGGTGTCCACACATCTTTTTCTACCCTCCTTTCCTGTCAGTCCTTGCCCTCACTGTTGTGCTCTCTGATTCTGCTGCCTCAGACTCAAACTTCTCTTGCAGGACACACAGGACTGAGATAGACTCCATATGCCTAACTGCTTCTAGTGTCTAAATGTAAGAAGCAAAAAACCTTTTAAACAGGATGAACAATTAGCATCACTTTAATTACACCAGAGAGCTCATCCTATCCCAGGCACTTGAAATCCTAGACTTGTGGCCAGGATAAGGGAGGCAGAGAAAACTCATAGCAGTCTCCCAGTACCACTCTATGGTTTTGGCTGCACTAAAAACACCTTCAATTTGTTAGTGACATCAATTCCTATGAGCAATGTACACGTTGTACAACTAGCAGTCACAGCAGAATAAGTGTATTTCCTAAAGTAATTGAGGTAATTTTAGTCAGACTTTGGAAACAGTTAACAAGTGAACAGGTAAACAGCCTAACTAAATGTTACTCTGAAGTAACCATAAAGAGACGATTTTTTTCCAGCAGTTGCAAGCAATTGTTACCCAAATAATTGTTTCTTTTCTACTCAGCTCCTTGTTCCTATGTGAGAATTGCCATGGAAGAAAAAACATGAAGGTAGCATTTTCATTTGTCAGTCCCTTTACAAAAAAAGGATCCCCAGAAGGCAGTTTAATGCAGTATGTCAACTGCACTGCAAAATTAGTTACAAGAAGCAAGTCAGGTAAAGAGCAATGCTATAGAACGGCTTAGGTTGGAAAGGACCTTAGACATCATCTAAAGGTGTATTTTAAAAGAGAAAGGCTGACCAGTGGTGAACCAGCCTCCTATGGGTTCAAGAAAAGAAGAACAGTAAGTTCAGCAGAAGCTATGGGATGCAGAGCAGAACTGGGGAAAACATTTTAAGGAAGTCTTGCTCCACTCAGCACTGCCTGTCCTGACCAACAATCCTTACACAAACAGTGATGCTGAAAGGCCATTCATGGGATAGGTTCTGAGGTGTTATGTTCAGCCAGTAGAAGCCTGAACTTCAGCAGTTTTCCTATAAGCTAGCAAAAAAAAGAGTCAGTGTCCCAATCAAGCTTCTTCCTACCTAACTGGGGGGCCACGAGGCCCCCCAGCCTTTGTCCCACGCCCATTCACCCAGTGTGCACCATGGTGACTCACCAGTGATGACAGGAGAAGGATCCTCTGCCCAGTTGGGCACAGCTTAGGGGTTTTGCCTTTCCTGTGGTGGATTATAAAGGAGAGTGGGCAGGGAGGGCAAAGTGGTTACACCTGGGGTGGGAGGAGACTCCAACAGAACCCAGGTGCTCTGGGTTTGGGGGAAAAAGGGAGAAATACAGTGTGGGGTGGGAAAGGGGCAGGTGTGGTGGAAAAGGTTAGACATGAAAAGAGGAAGATGGGAGAAAATGAAGGAAATGGGGGAGAAGGGAGATTTGTGTTTGCACTGAAACCAGCCTTTTCATGGCCAATCCTATGTAATTTCTGCTTGGAATAGTAACCAGACATCTTCACCGGCTCACTATGTTGGCTGAGGAAGAGCAAATCACACCTGAGTGGAAAAAATGAGGAAATGAAGAGAAAAACAAAGAAACAAAAATGAAAAATAAAACAAATTATAAATATATTTACAAAACATGAGGTCTTTCAGCAAGGTCTCCATAGGATGTGTTCCTTTGTGACCTGAGCTAGATTATGTGGTCCTGCTCAGGTGGGAGTGTTGGACTCAATGATCTATGGAGGTCCTTCCAACCCTTAACATCCTGTGATCCTGTGTTTGCTGCATCATGCCACATCCACCAATAATCTCAAGTCCTTCTCCACAGGGCTGATCTGAATTTCTTCATTTCACAAGCCAGTACTGATACTGAGGACTGCCTCAACCCATGTGCAGAACTTTGCATGTGGCCCTGCTGAACTTCATAAGGTTCACAAAGTCCCACCTCACAAGCCTTTCAAGGTCCCTCTGGATGCATCCCATTCCTCTATAGTATCAATCACTAGGCTCAGCTTGCATCTGCAGGGTGCACTTAATTGTGTGGCCCATATCCCCCACAAAAATTATGAGGGTACAGGCAAATCCACTGGGGCCTGAAGTAAAGATGCCTTCAGGCACAAATGGATAGAAATTCAGAGAGGGATGAGCAGCAGATTAGGAGGGTGAACAGCAGAAAAAGTTATTAAGAAAAAAAAAAGAGGGAGACACATATGATCACCATGGTTGATTGAAAATTTAAGCTGCTGGAAATAATGGCTGAATTCCTATGGCTCCTGGCCATGCTAATGCATTGTTGCTGGTATCTGTGGGCTCATCTCCAGGTTTTGATCATCCATAGCATTTGCTTCATGGAAAGAGGTAAATGGTTTAAATCAGAAACATCTGTTACAATCATCAAGTACCTTGTTTACTAAATCCAAAAAGAGGATAAGCCTGCAGTAGCTCAGCTGTTCTCTTTCTCTCATAACTGGGAAATAATATTTTAATTCATGGGACAAAAAGAAAGCAAGGGCAGTGTGAGACACTGAAATTCAAACTTCCATTAGGACTGAGTTCAGGAAGCTTCTTCTTTTTCCCACAGAAGAAGTTAAATGATGGAAAACAAGCACATCAACACAGACACTACTGGTTTCACAAAGAAAGTCTACAAAGGGTGCAAACACGGAGAGGTAATCTGGGAGGAATACTAAGAACTTGTGCAAGCAGTCAAGGATCATGTTTGGAGAGGTAAGACCCACATTGATTTGGCTTGGAATTAGTTGGTCGAGGCAGGAATTATAAAAATAGAATTATTTTTACTTTCCTGAAAACCCTACCCCTCAACAAACTATGTACAGAACTAGTTAAGGTTTATTTACAGGTTCTAATTCAGTCAGAAAATCTTCACAAGGATGCTTATGAGCCAGTTAGTAATTTAGGGACAGTCAGAAAATGTAAAGGCTAAGCTACAACACAGTTTTACCCCACTTATAAATCAGGCTGAGCAGAGAACCCAGGGAAACAGCTTTTATTCGTGGAGGTGAGGCAGGAATTTAGCAATGATCTCTGATGAGTTTCTCTGTTGGCAGCCTCTGAAACTGCAAGTTATCCAATCGTGGATCCACAGGGCATTAAGTCCAAGTGTCACAGCTTCTGTGAGGCAAAGATTCATGGTAGTGGCACTGCCTCAGCAGCACAGGGGAAAGCCAATCTGCTAGCACCTTCCCCAGCTCAGGATAGAGAGCAGAAAGTCAAGACACGGTGTGGTCCAAGAGAAGCCAGATCCAGATGCTGCTGGCAGCTCTACCTCAAATGGACCCAAGGACCTGCTGAACATGCAGTCTTGTTGTTGGGTGGCATGAACTCTGCAAGAGCAGGACTGCAGAGAACGGTGCAAAAGAGGAGACGTGCAAAAGTAGGAGCCATCCAAAAGCAGGAACTTTCCAAAATGGGAACACTGCAAAGTGGATACTCTATAAACATGGGAACTCCATTCCCCCCCCCCTCTCTATTTATGATTTTCCCTAGACAATATCTCCAGTTACCATATATTCTGGGTGTGAAGAATCCAGCCAGTCACCAGCCAATTCCAGTGTGGGATTTCCCACAAGTCAGTACACACGTGGAAAGGCACCTTTTGCTATTTCCCCTGCAAGCCCACAAGGGGCTCAATATGCCACTTGCTGAGTCACAGACCAGGGTGCACACTTATCCTCCACACTCAAAAATACACTAGGCCTCCAATATCCCTGGGCTTCATCCTCAGTCAGCTTTATCCTCTCTCGCTTGATGAAATTCTTCATGTATATTCAGTCTCAGACTCGTGAAGGAGCCAGCTATCTTTCTCTTGTAATTTTGCCAGTTCTTTCACATTACAGGCTAGCACCTTATTTCTCCCATCATATTTGATCTCAACTTTAATAAATGGATGAACCTGAAGATTAATGTCAACTCCCTCCTTAGGCCTTGCTTCCTCCATTCCAGCGCAGGGATGATGACAAGACATTTCTCGAGCAACAAAATTGTGCTCTTCAGTCATACCATTGAATTTGCAGTCACTCTCTAGGCCCCCCTACTGCAACTTGGCTAGTTCTAACTGCATCCCTCTCTCCCTAAGGAAAGCACTTCACAGCTGGTGCTGTAGTCCATCTGCAATCATCTCAGCTCACAGCCATTTTCCCTGCTCAGCCCATGAGTCAATTTCATCTCACAACCACTTTTCCCATGCAGCCTACAATTTGTCTTCAGCTTGCATCCTCTTTTCCCATTCAGCTTCCAGCTTCACCTGCAAGTCCTCAAACAGTTCCTGCGATGCTCTCTTCTTTTCTCTCTCTATTTGAACATCAATATGTCTATTTTTCTATGTTACCACCATCACTGCCCTCAAAACAACACAGATCACTGTCGTAATATTTGTAACAGGAGGGAGAAGTTAAAATCAAGCTCAACCTGGGAAATCATGATCAATTGCCAGGAAATTCAGGTTCAGCCAATTAATTCATTCCTTTTCTCAAGCCCCCACAGCTGAGCCAAAAATACAACTGCCAAACCACCTTCAGGGAGGCCACAAACCAAAAACTGCTGAAGTCATTCCGTGGGGTTGAAATAAGAAAAACAATGAAGGGGATGCATCCTTTGTTAGATCTCAATGGACTCTTTTCCCTCTCCTCTGGCATAACTTTTCCCTAAGAAAAACCTCAGAGACCTAATCTCAATAGCCACAAAGGAATCCTGCCAACTACACCAACTAAAATGTCATGGACCATTGCCCTGAGCCAACCCTCGGCAGCAGTGGGGCATTGTGTTAAGATTCACAGATTTCCCTTGGAATAAATTAATGTGAATTGATACCAAATGGCTGATGAATTAGCTTTATTAGATCAAATGAAAACTCTCAAGTCACTTGCACATTAATGATGCTTTGCTGAACCAGAGCAGAAGGAAAATATTAAGAGAGAGAGAGTTAGGAAGCAGCTCTCCTGCAGAACTATTAAGAGCCATCAAAACCATCATTCTGTCTATTTAGACTAGGTAAGTCATGCCTTGTTTTGAGACAAGAGTCATTGGGCTCTCAACAGGCTGGAGAGTGGGGCCCATGCAACATCTGGAAGTCCAAAAAGGAATAGTAAACAAATGTAAGGCTGGAGTCTGTGGTTTTTGCCTATCTCTGCTGACTTAGAATGCCTAGACACAATATACGTGTTGTTGAGAGATCCTAACGTAGTCCTAATGCAAGTGTATGTAGCCAATTAGAGTCTAACATGATTTGTAATCCTGTTATGTAGCCTTCTGATAGAAAGTATATAAACCCATACTTGGAATGCAATAAATGGATTCGGACTGGATTCGGATTGGATTTGGATTGGGTTTGGAACTTGCTCATGTTAAGCTGTCTCCCCGTCTCTTCTTCTGATACCATGGTATCTCAGCCTGTGGCAGTAACTGAGTCCAGAAGACGAGGAACATTTGCTTCTCTCGATGGAACAAAAGAAATCCTGAGTGACAGTTTATAAAGATATTTAGGAATTTCCATATACTCTAGATTACAAGAGTAAAAATAAATATGCTCTTCAAACCAAACCAACAACAACAGCAGCAGCAACAACAACAACAAAAGCCAAAAAAAAAAAAAATATCCCCACAGCTCTTTCTGTATTGTTACACAGGAAGCAGGAAGTTCCTAACACCCAAGATCATAAAAAAAATATAGGTTAAAATAATCTCTATGACAAACAGAGACTATTTCCTGTGTTGGTAGGAAGAAAGAGAAGCTATAAAAATGCTGCAAAATCTCAAACCAGATAATTTAGCTGACAGTGGTCTCTGAACAGCACCCAGACTTACTCCACAAATGACACAATACTTAATCTCAAAACCACTCATGAATTTCTACCAATAAAAAACAACCATACGGAAACACCTAAAAACTTCACATAAAGAAACCATCGTTGTAGCAGTCAATGTTATTCTGAGAAGAAAAGAGCAGTAACTGCCAAAACCATGTCTTGTAATTACGTCTTAAGTTCCCCAGGAGCTCTAAATAGACAACAAACCATCTACAGAAAGTGTTATTCCAGACAGTAGTTAGTCTCCTAGCAGTTTTCAGCTGAAGCATATTTCTCTTTACCATATTACATAAAAACAAAAAAGAAAGAAAGCTTAAACACCTAAAAGATCAAAATCAGGCACATGGGACAACCTTCTTAGTTCTAAAGCTTTAAACCAAACTTTCAGGATTTCTCCCCCTTTGCCCTGTAAATTTGGAATAAGGTACCTTTCATACATGGCTGTCTCTCAGCCATGTATGAAGCACCTGTCTTTCAAACACCTGCTGGAAGGAGTGTTGCACCAAAAAAAATCTCATGATGAGTGCAAATAAGCACACTATATATGTGGAGCCTAGAATTTATTACCACCCTAGGTAAAGTTTTGGCATTTTATTAGTCCAAATTATTCAGCACAGAAAAGTCACAATGATCATTAGACACAGATTTCTGAATGACAGTAGTGAAAAAGACCTTCTTAGTCCTTCACTTCCATATTATGCTCCTGAAGCCTGTCTAGGTCAAACAGTCAACAGTTTCAGTATTTCCCAAGCAGAGCAATGGTAAGCCTAACAGAGACTCTTCAATGCCCTCAGCTCTCACTGGGAGGAATGAGGCACTGCTGGTGGCTTCCCTTCCTTTTCAGAGTCCACTCAGATTTCTCTGCATACCATTGTATACTATGGCCTGCTCCCTTCTCCATGCTTTAGAGAAGGGATGACATCCCTTCCCTAGGATTATGCACAGAGCATGTAGTTCAGACAGGCTGAGCAATCGGCACTTGGCCTTGGAGTGCTGGCAAACTCAGCTCAGCCCTGCTCAGGCCAAAGGCAGCCCAGCTACAACTTGGTATTTCCCCCAAGAAGTGTCAAAACCGTATTTACTCATTTGTAGGACATGAGCCTCCTGAAGCTCCACCTGTATTGAAATGGAGTCGTTTTGGTCATATGGCTTCTACCTGTCTGTTTCAGGTCATTAGCTTTGTGTTCTTTGGGTGCAGGATATCAGAGTATAGCATCAGGCTTTTGGACAAACTCCAAAGCAGAGGAGAAGAAAGTAGACGTACTTAATAAAATTAACTTAATGTGGTTTTACTCTTTTCTATTACATGTACCTGCTTTAACAGATGTATTCCAGAGCTGTTCTCCAGCATGATTCATCTGCTAAAGAAAGTGATTGGCACCATTTAAAATTAAAAATTGCTCAGGATTATCAGTCTCTCACTTTCACCCTAGTTCAGTAAGAGACTTAACCAGGATAAGTCTCTTGGGCATCAATAGGATTTACTGCTTAAATTAGGCAGATGATTAAAACTCAAACTCAACAAGATGTTTAATCATTAGAGCCTGCCTGTCAAAATAGTATCCCTAATGGGAACAGTGATTAAGCTTTTATTTAAACTCTCACATATATATTGAACTTCAAATTCATTACTTGACTATTGTGCTGAACAGAAAAGAACAGACTTAAAATCATATACTATGTGCCTTGTTGCATGGATTTCTTATTCTTTGAAATATTAGATCAATAATATGCTAGAAGGACCTGTGAACTCTTTTATCCTTCTTCCTGGTAGTCTCATCAGCTTCAGCTAAAGGGGAAAAAAATTGCTATCCTACATTTTTTATGAGTAATAGAAGAGGCATTTGATTAGCATTCTGATATACAAGAATAGTCCTTTACATTGTTATGAAGGTGTTCTTAAAACAGGTAAAAGTGAAAACTTGGAAAGACTATAAAATATTATTACTATGATGAACTTACTTGAACAGAGATGAAATTCATCTTGAAGTTATCAAAACTTTGAAGAACTGTAACACTATACAAAGATCTATTTTTAAGTGGTGTAGAAGGGGAGGAAAATGCAGTTCACTCAATATTTATCATCACCCTGATGAGCAAAGTTTTAAAACATTTGCTCACTTGAAATGTTTTCATGTAAGAGTCACAATACAGGTACAAAGACTGATCAACAGGCTGTAATATAGCCCTGTAATTGCCCCTGTAATATAGCCTCCATGCGTGAACAGACTACAACAACAAAACATGTTAAGTTTTTTACTATAGCACCAACATTTTCCTCCCTTAAAGACTTAGACTCTACTGAACTAAAGAAGCGACAATTAGTCTGAAACTAGCACTGCTAAGAACAAGAAGGAAGACAAGTATTCTTCTAAATCCTTCTTTTTTCAGTTTTGGCTGAAAAGGAAAGCTGAGTCCTGCCAGGAAAAGCCCACATTTACTTTGTTTATTTATGCTGATGAATACTGACTGATACAATTTTTATTCAGTTTGTAATTTCTGCCCCAGCCTGTTAACAGCTGGCAACTTTGTGTTCTAGATATTAAGTCAATAAAGAAGGAAATCTTCTGTATATTTTCAGTTCTGCACAGATGTGTTTATATTTTGACACTTAACTCATAAATTGCTTAAGTAGAAAGCACATTTGCATCGCTTCTGTCAAAACCAAAATAGACAGCAGCAGCGACAAAGTCATGATCACTGAAGTACTGCTTTCTGCAGCTGTCCATGCTATCTGCAGAAGCATTGTTGCCATAAAAACACTATGTCTGCATTAGACTGGGAAGTTCAGCATTGAGATGTCATTGAAACAGGCTGGTTCAGAAGCTGACTTCTCTTTATCATTAGGTTAGTGTAATTTTATCTTCTTGTGTCCCCACTTAATTTCCTGACAGATGCTATAATACATCCACAACATGACAAATTTCAGAACTTTTGAGAGCAAAGCTACAAAAATAGATTATTTTCTGAACCAATTTCTCAGAGTATTTTTGAGGTCTGGCTATGTCATCTCTAGTTTTGTTTTAAAACCACGTGGCAGTTCTTGTAATTTGGATGCTTTGCATTAGCTTTTTGTACCTGCATTTGCAATGCCATGCAATAAAATTCCAAAAGTGAAACAAACCTCTTCAGAATTTTATGTTTGAGTTATACTTTGTCTGAGTAATAGTTCAATCTTTATCATTTGTCAGATATCTTTTGATTCTTCTGAAGTAAGAAAAAAAATGTAGTTTTATTTTTCCCAATTTTGTAGATAGGAAAATTAAATAAGTGAACAATGCAGTTAGCAAGGAGACATGAAGGCATTTACATGAGCCAGAAATATACTCTTAGAGCAAAGATGTCGAATGGAATCCTGGACTGGGTCAGGCAAAACACTGGAGCAGGTGGAGGGAGATAATCACTTCCCTCTATGCAGCACTGATGAGGCCACTCCTGAAGTAGACTCAGCCTGCAGGAAGATCTGCTCCGTCATCTTGTAGGCCTATAGTTTCTGGGGTCTTTGCCCTTTTGAAGATGGGGGGGGGTATATTTCTCAACCTCAATCATTCTGCGATCCTGTAAATGGTCCTTTTACTATTTTATACACAATGGTCAGTCATTTACCAGTGTATAATTTTTGAATGATACCCTATAACATCTAAGGCTAAAGGCTACCTCAAAGTGTATAGATGAGATGATCAGAAGCATGATTTCTGTGCTGAGCTATTTTATACAGAAGGCCAATGTAAAACCATAAGCTGCTGGAAGGCCTCCAAGCTTCAGGATTCTATCAAGACCTGAAGGAGCTGATGACTTAACCTAGTGCTAATATCGGCCAAAGACGAGACCCATCATTCCAAAAAGTGCATTTATAGAAAGAAAGCAACTGAAATTCCTTCACAAACCAGAATGAAATACAAAACCACTTTCAGAGGTTTTTCAGCCTAAGAAAATTTACCATCATAAGGCTTTGCAGGACAGGAAAAAAGGAAAATGCGTGTACTAGATTTAGTTTGATAACATCCACAAATTTGCCTTTCTGTCATTCTGTGAAACTTTTTAATCATTAGAGCATTTTCATTATGAAATTCTGGATCTTTGCCACTTTTCCTCATAGCTTTTGCATGGATACTTTTGCTTTTTTTCCCAATATGTTTCCAGCAAAGTGCTTTTACAACCAATCCCAAAACTAATATTGGAATCTGTAAAATTGCTTGCTGACATTTCAACTGCACTGCAATAGCTAGTCGACTTCCACTACTCTGATCGTGTATGCCCACTTCTGCCAGCATCCGTACAGCCCTCACCAGAGCCTCCACGGAGCCATACATAGGAAGGAGCCAACATTCCTACAGATCCTACTTGCAGTCCAGGACCGTAACAAAATTATCATTAATGTGATGCCTCTTGTATTTTTCTCCTTATTTCATCTCCTTAACCTAGTATTATTATATTTACACTTCCTCCCCGATAAATTTAGTGGAAATTATTATTTTGATATATTGGATGAGGATTTTATGCTTTGCTTTAATTCCTCATTCACTCAGAAAATTGCCCATAATTAGACATTTTTCCTATAAGACATTTTGTGTAACAAACTATAATTTCCTTCAGCGTTCATAGCAGAAGATACCCAAAAAGCAAGCTTCAAATACGCACCTTTCTAAAGGTTTTCTTATTGGTCATCCACTTTGTACATCTTACATTATGGAAACAAAAGTACCTAAACTTTAACTACAGTTTAATTTGTATTACCTAGCAGAAAAACATAACTGTTTGAAGAACAGTAGAAAAATGCAAACATTCTGTTATTCTACATCTTTTTAATCAGGATGTTTGGATGTTTTTCACCCATAATATGCTTTGCTAGGGTTGGGGGTGCTGTGCAATTAGATGTATGCATATCTGTACACATATATTTACACACAAACAGATACACTTCAATGCACGTGTTTTGTGGAACAATCTTTGTAATATGCTAGAAAATAGGGCAATATTGAGCTTTGAGTGAAATCTGAACTCAGACAACTAGCAGACAGTTCCATGGGGAAAGCATTTGAGGTACAGCTCTCCTGACCTTCAGGCTTAGGCCTCTGCTCATGTACATACTGTTAACTGATGTCCTTTAAGAATGATTCATGGGGCTCCGAGTCTCAGTCACCTCATAAATCCAACAGAATTCTATTCCTCTCTGCTGTCTTGCTTTGAGTCCAAGCTTAGTTGTACAGACTTACCATCTGTACAGTAGATACAGAGATTTAATTTTCACCATCAACTGTAGCTGAACAAACTCTTGCTTATTAAACAATAGGTAAGGAAGGGAGAAGGAAAAGGCATCTAAAATTATATCTGCTCCACAGAGCCAAAAGACATTATACCTCAATTTAAATGGGAGTGTGTTAGCAAGCCTGTGTATGGTACATGACTTGTCTTCTCTAATCAGCATTCCTCAGTCTGACACTAATGTATCCTAACAAGGACAGCCAGAAGCTGTGTAAAAATAAAGAGAGATTTGGCAAAAGGCTGCAGTTGTCAATAAAATCTTGTAAGTGACTCCAGGTTACTGTGTCAAATAACATACTTCAGATATTGCAGGAGTGAAAATTGACACAGTGAAGACAAACAGGTTTTCAGAGCCCCTTCCTTCCTCGCTTTTAAAGACAGATTCCAAACAGCTTTCAAATGGGGTGTTCTGAAATCTAAACATCAAAGTACCACATTGCGTCACTGGTATCTTTTCTATCTGTGAACAGCGTAAATTTAAGGATTCATCAAAACTGTGCTTCATGAAAAGATAACATGAGTAGCAGTTGTGCTACACAAGCATGACCTAAAGGTATATATTTCTCCACCACTATTAAAAATAAACAAATGAATGAAAAACATTAAAAATACAGAAAAAGGATACCGAATACCAGAGGGAAAACAACAATCTTTGCACATATTATTCTGAACACATGAGAAAGATAAAGCAAATGACTGATACTTCAATAGAAAACTACTTGTAATTACACCATAACATCAGAGACTCTGGGTGGAATTTGGCTACAGTGTTTGCAGGACAGACTTGGAATGAGATTTAAGCTCATAAAGATAATGTTTAGCTGAAATAAGCTAGAGGTAGAGAAAAGAACAAGAGAGGTAAGAGCTGGGGGAAAAGAAAGCATAGAGTAACACAAGCAACATTTGTACAAACTAAGTAAAGCCTCTCTATTAAATATTACAAGAAAGTTTATAAGGTATTTATAAGAATATTGACTCAGTAAAACAACCATCGTTAAGGATAACTTCTTATAGTTATTCCCATCACTATGGCCACATGGGAAGCTGAGTCCTTCAAAACTATCAGATTGCGTTACTACTGCAATGTACTCTTGCCTAACTTCTTTAGTCTAAGCAGTTGTGTGTGTGTGTGTTTGTATGTATATATATATATATGTAATTACTTTTCAGATTTAATAGTGGAACTATGAGCAGATGTACAGGTCCTAAGCTGAATGAGACTCAGATGGGGCAGGAGGGAGAATAGATAAATTCCACTGCATCTGTTGACATCTCTGAACACTAGGGGGAGAAAAAAAAACCCAAAACAAAACAAATACAAAATCTAGACATTTACATTCACAACACAGTCCTGTCAACATGGCTGTGATTCAATATTACATGTGTTTTCTCCTTGGTGGTACAATATTGTGATGAAACAAAGCAATTATGATGTTTATTTCTGAAATATTTTGTAGCAAGTGATGAATCTATCTTAGTTCCATGTGCAAATACAAATTTTTCTCACTGAAGAAATTAAACTGTTAGAAAACAAAACAAAACAAACAACCCATATTTATATGCCTACATTTAACAAGCTAATCATACCTTTGTTTTGTGAAAAATGTTAATTAATACTATGACAGAGCATCATGAAGTGAAACTTAAGTACAGAAGAGAAGCTGCACCTAGAGGCTATGTACATGTAATCTACATGCATCCTAACTCAGATATAATAAAAACTTAAATTATACTGCTATTATATTTTAAGACTAACCAAAATAACTTATGAAATCTAGATATAGGAAATTTCTTTACAGCAGTTATCATTCCTGGCAGTTCTAAATGCAGCATGACATGATAGAGAAGACTGAAATTTTCTGCTATATTCTAATATATTCCTAGTGTTATCACACAGTATCACAGTATCACCAAGGTTGGAAGAGACCTCACAGATCATCAAGTCCAACCCTTTACCACAGAGCTCAAGGCTAGACCATGGCACCAAGTGCCACGTCCAATCTTGCCTTGAACAGCCCCAGGGACGGCGACTCCACCACCTCCCTGGGCAGCCCACTCCAGTGTCCAATGACTCTCTCAGTGAAGAATTTTCTCCTCACCTCGAGCCTAAACCTGGAGGCAGGAATTAATTAGGCCGAGTCAGGAATTTATAAAAATAGAGTTATTTTATTTTCCTGAAAACCTGCCCCCCCCAAACTATATACAGAAGATAATTTAGATTTAATTAGCAGGTTCGTTCTTAGTTGGTTGAGAATATCTACACAATAGGATGCCACAGGTAAACTTGACTGATTTGAAGTCAGGAGTTGGAAAAGGCTTGAGCTGTTAAATATAGCGTTCCCCACTATCAAATAAGGCTGAGCCGTAAGCTACTCACGACAGAGCGTGCTGGCTTGAAAAGAAGGGAGATTCAAAGGGCTGTCCTGTGGTCTTTTCAGAAACCTCCAGGGTCATTAAAGAGCGATAAGCAGCACAATAAAGTGCTTAAGGTGAAGTCCTTCAGAGCTTGTCTTTGGAGCGTCAAAGGCTCACTGCATAGAAGCTATCCAGGCGGGGGGGAGAAGAACTCCAAGCAGGCACACCAAGGCGGGAACACAATCCAAAGCAGGGATAAACTCCACGGCAGGAGCACCCCAAGGCAGGAACCCCCCAATATTTATACCTTTCTTGGACAAAGAGCTGAGTTACCACTTCCTGGGCATGAAAAGCACACAGGCAGTCCTCAGCCGAGTGCAGCGCGGGCCCGGCACGGGGCACCCCTCGTGTCGGAAGGGTCCCCCTGCTCCCCCCCTTCAAGCCTGTAGGGCAGGGGGGGGGAAAACAGGTCTGGTCGCACCTTTTTCCTCTCCCATTCAAACCACAGAGGGAGAGGAAATTTCTGGGGTACACAGGACCTCCAGGACACCTAGTTTCCATATCCTAGCACCCACCTGTGAGAGAGATTGATAATCTCTTTTTAATAGACCCCTTGTAATTTGGGCTAACTTTGAGAGTGTATTTAAGTTTATGAAATACATTGGATTTTTGCTTGGCTACAAGAAAGCAGCAATTTCCATTACTATCTTGACAGTATTGCCTACTGCAAGATCTTTCAGGGTATCGGGAAATATTCACAGTCCATATTGCTTCTAGAAATTCACAGCCTGATTTGAACTCACTCGAAGTGATATGAGTGAGGATTAACAAAAGAAGGTGTGCGAATAATCAAAGGTCCAAAATTTAGCTGCTTTTTAAATAGAGACCTGCTATTTTACTGTAGTTAAGAGATTTTTAAGGCACACATTTTATATGGTCATTCTCTAAGCTGGTCTACCAAGAGTCAAGTAAATGAAAATCAATTTATAACTAAATGAGCTATTCTGATAGATAAGTTTGTTCCAGCAGAAACAGCAAGTCAAATTACATCATTTCACCCCTTTATTATGGCTTCCTGCAATCACAGTAGTCGCCCTCTGTGTACCAGAGGCATAATCTGTATTACCAGAGAAACTCAAAATAGCACTCAGCTAGCTCACGTGGGCACTGCTGACTAATTACAATAAAGCACACTTCCAACCAGGCAAAAACAATTGCTGATAGAGAGGGCATGAGACACTCCTCACCTGCCTTACTGCAGTGAATCATTGTGCCCATACCCTGCAACAACTTCATATACTTGTCATAGTCTTAAACTGCTTCCATAAAGATTCAAATTGAGTAAACATTTACAAGGCCTATCAGCCCACCATTATGTCCCTTCCTAGTCCACCCAAATTAGAAGGCACACCTGTCTGAAGCAGCAGTCCCTGGGAAAACCCCAAATACAATCAGAATCTTCTAATAATGCATATATTCTTCTGTTCAGCACACAGGTATGATCTGCCTACCCACTCTTAAAAATGGCTGAAGCACGGCACACAAATTTGTGCTGGTTTGAGGCACATTGCAAAGTTCTAATGAGAGAAATTAGATCATTGGTTGTGAAAAGAAAATAGTCACAAAGTCTGTATCATTTATTGGTTTGCTAAAAGGGATAAAAAGCCAAAGTATAAACAATTTGTCCCTCTTTTGCTTCTAAGCACTGAGTCTCTTCACTTCTCTCTCTAATATCTTCCATTAATCTTGTTTAACAGATAACAAGTAAGCTTTGCTGATTGTTTTCTGTCTGGGGGAGAGAGAGAGAGAGGCTTTGAACCCCTTCTGGGTTTCTTTTCTTTGTCTGGGAGAGGAATTTGAATTTCTGTATTATTTATCAATTGCATATAATTGTAAATACATGTAAATATATGGTTATAAATTTAGCTTTGCTAGAAATATAGTCTTATCTTACATCTAAGCTCTCTGAGCTGGTCTGGTAAATTTTCAGTTGGAAGGAGTGGGAAAGATCCTCAACCCATTACAAAATTCAAGCACAACTGTTTTCAATGATACATTTTTGAAGTTGAAGCCATGAAGCTGTGGTAAGAAGTGTAAATCATGCAAGAGGATTTTGAATGAACAGGTCTGTGGTTGCTCCAGGGCCCCAGGAAAGGCTCTGTGTGCAGAGAGAGGAAGAAAAGAAGCACTATGCTTCTCATATTTGGCATTTTTACAATTCAGATTTGACACAGAAAAACTTAGTGGAATAAATACCCAGTTTGATAAATAGAGCTTAATCCGTCTCTAAGGTTATGCTAATGTAATTCATGATGCAGAGAATATAATTTATCTGAACTCTGTAAGATTCGACTTTAGGCAGAGCTTTGCAGCGCACCTAGATGGTACATCGTTCCCAGTAAAATTAGCAAAATGGAACCCAAGAGGGAGAAAATTAATTGCTTGCAGAAATGGGGAGGGGGAGAAGTTTTACTGACAGTTTTGTGTCAGTACTATAAGAATAGGCTCTCACTATAAAGGTTTGGTTTGAAAACAAAACAAAACAAAGCAAGTGAACAAAAAAAAACCCCAAACAAACACAAAAAGACTCCACAAAACAAACAAGAAACCCCATCCAAACCAAAACCCAAACCAACCAAACAAATATCCCACCAAAACCAAAGAACTCCACAAAGAACGGTTCGGTTTAGTACAATGTGTCAATTACACCTTTCGGTGGCTTCAACTTCAATCACGTTTGAAGAACGGAAAATGTGAGAACACAGGGTTTACTCTCCTCTGCTCCTCCTCTAAAATCTATTGGCAATAAAAAATACTGCAGTCTCATCAGTTTGCACCACCATAACAAGGTAAGGCAGGACCAGGACTTCACCAGCAATTGTGCACACTCAGGAGGACAGTAACAGCTAAGCAGAAAATACAGCCACTGTGTGAAAGCATACAGCGCTGCTCCCACTCAAAATCAGGTATAGAGAGACAAGATACATCCAGAAAGTAGCAAAGCATTAGGGTGAACTTCTCCTAATCACTAACTAGGTGAAAAGTATGAGATTGGGAAGTCTACATGCTCTCCAAAAATCATCATTTGACACTGCACTACAAAGTTAAAATTTCCTGTAGTATCCATCTAACATTTCACTCTTCTCTAGGTCAGCCTGATAGATATTTTTCTATTACTTGTTTTTGTTTTTTAATAAAATCTCCTATTTTCTGTCAGCAAATTGCTTTTCTTTTTAGTTTCCCTTAAACTTCTCCTACTCTTGTCCTCTAAACCTCTACTGCATTCACTTCTGGAGACCCCGTTACAAGAAGGATGTGGACGTGCTGGAGCATGTCCAGAGAAGGGCCACTGGGTTGATCAGAGGGCTGGAGCACCTCTCCTATGAGGACAGACTCCAAGAGTTGGGGCTGTTCAGTCTGGAGAAGAGGAGGTTCTAGGGTGACCTTATTGTGACCTTTCAGTATCTGAAGGAGGCCTACAAGAAAGCTGGGCAGCAACTCTTTAGGATATAAGGCAGTGACAGGACTAGGGGGAATGGAGCAAAGCTGGAGGTGAGTAGGTTCAGACTGGACATGAGGAGGAAGTTCTTCACCATGAGAGTGGTGAGAGCCTGGAATGGGTTGCTCAGGGAGATGGTTGTGGCCCCATCCCTAGAGGTGTTTAAGGCCAGGCTGGATGAAGCCCTGGCCAGCCTGATCTAGGGTAGGGTGTCCCTGCCCATGGCAGGGAAGTTGGAACAAAATGAACCTTGTGGTTCCTTCCAACCCTGACTGATTCTATGATTCTATACTCTTTTATTCTTCTTTCACTCACCAACCTTCTATCTTTTGTCTAATGATAGTATTTTACTAAAGTCCTTAATTCCCTGACATTTCCCACTCAACTTCAGAATGAAATGTGATTAAAAATCATTAAACTCATAATATTTGCCCTCAATACAGACTTCCTATTGATTTATTACATTAGCTTATCCTCTTCCTATCTCCTCCCCTTTGTTTTGTAATTGTAATTCTGTTTCCACACTACCTTGTCCTGCTCAGGGTTTTCAACACAAGCTGCACTATCCAAACAACAAAGCTTGTTGTTTGACAAAAAAAAATTACCTATTACAGTCCTTCTACCAGTAACTGCTTGTTATGGAGGCAGGGAATTAATGTGGCCGAGTCAGGAATTATATAAAAAATAGAGTTATTTTATTTCCCCGAAAACCTGCCCCCAAAACTAGATACAGAAGTTAATTTAGTTTAATTAGCAGGTTCCTAGTTGGTTGAGAATATCTACATGGATGTCACAGGTAGACTTGACTATTTTAGAAGTCAGAAGTTGGAAAAGGCTTGAGCTATTAAATATAGCGTTTCCCACTATCAAGATAAGGCTGAGCCAAAGCTACTCACAGCAGAATGACGCTGGCTTGAATGGAAGGGCAGTCCAAAGGCTTGTCCCTGAGGGTCTTTCAGAAGCCTCCGAGGGTCGTTAAAGAGCTATAAAGCTGCACAATGGGGGTGCTTAAGGTGAAGCAGACCTTAAGAGCTTGTCTTCCAAGCGTCAGGGGCTCCATGTGTAGAAGCTATCCAGGCGGGGGGAGAACTCCAAGGTAGGAACGAACTCCACGGCGGGATCCCCCCAAGGTGGAAACCCCAAGGCGGGAAGTCCCCCCAGTATTTATACCCTTCCTAGACAAAGAGCTGAGTTACCACTGCCTAGGCGCGAAGAACACACAGCCAATCCCCAGCCGATTCCAGCACGGGCCCAGCACGGGGCACCTCTCGTGCCGGAAGGGTCCCTCCTCGCTTCCCCCCTTCACGCCTGCAGGGCAAAGGGAGGGGGAACAGGTCTGTTCGCGCCTTTCAAACCACAGAGGGAGAGGAATTTTGGGGTATACAGGACACTCCAGGACACTGCTTTCCTTAAAAACTCCTAAACATACATACCTCTGAGAGTCCGGTTGAAAGCAGTAGCCATCTGCAACATAGTCACACTCCACCTCCATGTGTGTTAACCTCTTGGGAGTTGTAGCACTGCTCTTGGAAAGGCCTAGTAGGGAGAAAAACAAAAAGAAAAACAAACAAAAAGGAATTTCAGAAAAGGTTAATCTTGCCCTTATGAGTAGCTATGGCTATAAGATGTTTTGGGAAGTGTTGCTTCTCAGTGTTTACTTTGTTTGCTGTGTTACTAATGTAGTTCATGCCCAACTGGCAGCTGAGCCTCACAAGGACACACAAACCCTTCCCAACTCCTGGTGGGATGAGAACGGGGAAAAAAGGCCCTGGCCCTCTTAAACTGAACACAGTACTCTCCATCCACTCACATTACTTACCACGTGCAGCCAGGTGCTTGGGCAAAAGCAATCCTGTGTGTCAAGAGTTGAACTGAATCTGCTGATGCATATTCTGTACCATGCTGATATCACATCAGCTTCAAAAGAAAAGTGCTGGCTGGAGCAAAGTATTATGGGTCTTGAACTTCAGATTGTAATGTCAGAATCTTCCTGTTCCCATTGCTGCCTCCAGGTTTTTGGGGTATTGGTGTTTTTCGCAGTGCTGCTATGTGCTTGAATGGGGGATCCGTTTTATCTCCGGCTTCTGCTGCTTCTTCCTCCTTTTACTGCTCTTTACAGTAAATAGGCTATGGTAATTGTGCAGTGCATCATCTCAGTAAATCCCTTACCTCAGAGTTTTTTTAGTGTTACCTTCTCTCTGTGTGGGGGGAGGAGGCTTTGTGAGAATTTTGAATTATTTTTCTTCTTTTCCTCAAAAAACATCTTCTATGTCTCCCCATACAATGATGTCATCAATGCATTGCAGAGATTATGAAGCTCCACTCTTTTCCAGTACAGTCTGAATCAGTCCATGACAAATGGTGGGGCTCTTTCCACTGTGAGACAGTTGATTCCAAATGTGCTTGACAGTCATCCAAGTGAAAGCAAAATGGGGCCTGCACTCTGGTGCTAAAGGAATAGAAAAAAATACATTAGTGATGTCAGTTGTGACATACCACGTGGCTGCCTTTGACGCCAGTTGGTATTGGAACTCCAACGCAGCAATACTCATCACTGGTGTAACTTCAGTAAGGCCACTGTAGTCTGCTGTGAGTTTCCAGTCTCCATTAGAAGAAGGCGGCTGTGAGGAGACCTTATATCAGCCTTCCAGTACCTGACAGGGCCTACAAGAAAGCGTGGAAGAGAGTTTTCACAAGGGCTTATAGTCATAGGAATACAGGGAATGAATTTAATCTTGAGGAAGGTAGATTTAGACTAGATATTAGAAAGAAATTCTTTACGGTAAGGGTGGCGAGTCACTGGAACAGGTTGATGAAGGAGGTCATGGATGTCCGCTCCGTGGAGGTGTTCAAGGCCAGGTTGGATGAGTCCTTGAGCAGTCTGGTTGAGGGAGAGGTCTCCCTGCCCATGGCAGGAGGGTTGGAACTAGATGATTTTTAAGGTCCCTTCCAATCCAAACCATTCTATTAATCTATGAATCTACTAGAGCCTTATACTCCTGCAGGTCTGATGTGCCAGGCCATTGGATCCATAGAGATCAGTAAACCTGATTGTTCCTTTACTCCGCATGAGGCAGGGTCCTGATCAATCACTCACTTCTCATGAAAATGACTTTGAAGTCCCCTCAAGGGGATCAGAGTCAAGATCAGCTTGCCTACTGTGCCTGGGTAATTTCCATTGGAATCTGGAATAGCGTTCTTCGCAGAACTCCTGATCGGGATTGTTCTCCCTCGCAACACATGCATGTACTTGCGCAGTTCAGATGGAAATGGGCTTTTCATCCCACTTCCTCACATCTTCTCCATGACCACACAGCTAAAATCATAAGTTACCCCTAACAGCTGAGATACAAGACCCTACATGTGAGGAGTAGACATAGAATCATAGATGCATAGAATGTCAGGGGCTGGAAGGTACCTCAAAAGATCATCTGGTCCAGCCTCTGTGCCAGAGCAGGATTACCTAGAGCAGATCACACTGGAATGCATCCAGATGGTTCTAGAATAGCTCCAGAGAGGAAGACTCCACAACCTCCCTGGGCAGCTGGTTCCAGTGCTCTCTGAACTGCTATTATCTCTGTTCTCTCTGAACTGCTGAAACTCTCACAACAGTTTCACCACAGCTGAAAAGCAGGCCTGTACAGAGAAGGAGAGAATTCCTCATATTGCCATTGTTGGCCAGCCAATTCATTCACCATTTGTCCTTGGTTGTCTTTCCAGGATCCTACTGTCAATAAGCTGGCATATGATGGTGGTGCACTCCATAGAAACTTCCTCCACATAGCTGGTGTGCACAGGTTTTTGTCTGGTTCTTTAAGTAACTGCTCATCATCTAGATCATTACAGATCACCTTTTTCACAATTAATTCCTTCAAGTACTGCATACTTTTCTCCATGGTGGTCCATTTGCCAGAGTGACACATACTACCTTCCTTGAAGAGGTACCTTTCCTTCATGCCTCTCAAATGACCTTGAAAGGTTGAGGGCTTGTGCCTGTTTTCCAGTTACTTTGCCAAAGTCCCCTTCCCTAGACAGGAAGCCCAGCTGCTTGCCTTCCCTACCCGCTAATATCAAACTATTGGTGCCTTCACCTCAACATCAGCACAGCCAGGTGATAATGTGCTCACTTCGATGGTGGTCTAAATCCTTTCACATTTCTTGCAGCTCAGTCAGGGGTATTGATCATACTAAATATGTGATCAATAATATTTATACTGTAGCAACTGAACGTTCTGATACATTAAAACACAAGCATACTAACCATGAAGCAGCAGCAAAAAAGATTGTCATAAGACCCAACAAACTCCACTTTTACTCCATGGTTTAGATCTTGCAAGCAGTTTATGTCTTGTTCTTGTATTTATTGCAAGTAGTCTCACTGAAATCAGTAAGATGAATGGGTATATAAATCTTCAGCACAAAACAGACAAGGAGAGAAAAAGAAACATTAATCTTTCTTGGCAATTGATTTCTTCAGTCCAAGCAGCCGGCACCCAAAATGGAGATTGGGCTCTCTAACCCCTAATCCAGTGATTCAACCTTTCTATCAGTTTTCTGCTCTTCCACTTGAGACAAATTGCAAATTACAAAGAGCTTGTCTCCCAAGGAACTCATACAAAATACAGCACAATCAATCTGCAAAGAGTACCATTAGTCTACTTGTAGCACTATTTTCTCAGGTGAAAAACATGCTTAACCTGAATTACCTGAATAACTGACATCTTAATGTTCTAACATGTTGGCAATGGGCACTTACCCAATTCCAATTTCCAAATTCTTTCTTTTTCTAAACCTTTAAGACTGAGAATATATAAACTTACCTCCCTGTGAATTTTCTGTCTGATTCTCCAGACCCTAGTAATCTTGACTTTCCCTGCACAGCCATGGAACTCTCCCCATCCTGCCATGACCTCATGTCAGCTTCCTAGGGCCACCAGCCTCACCCCAGCAGCACCTTCAGTAGGTCTGTCCCCATTTCAGCTGCACCCACAGACCAGATTAATCCTGACTCCCTGGCCTGACTTTGGCCCTGCATCACCCTTATGGACTCACTGAGGCTGGGGCTTCATCCCTGGCTGCTTTGCTCATGGGCTGGGGATAGCAGAGAAACCTCGGGTGTCAAATTCTCCCAGACACTCACATGGATCCCTCCTGTGCCCCACCACCAGAGGGCTGACAACCCTCATGGTAAGTTGACAATGATTGTCTCCCAGTAGCACGAAATCATTGTGGAAGTAGTGTTGTTTTCCTTTACTCACAAAAGAGAAATTATTTTACAGAGTAAATGCCTTCAATTTTTCAAAGGATACTACTTTTTTACTGAATATATACTTTAAGGAGAGAAGGATAAAACAAAGTGCTGCAGATGGGCATGTCATGAATACCAAGAAGGGCAGAATGATCAGTCCAGTGCAACAATTAACACTTGCATTCCATTAGGGAATGTTCTCATTACAAAACTTGTCTATAAAGAAAAGCATTGCATAGGAAACCTGTAATATATGTCAGTACTTTCATTCTGCCCTACTTATCACACAGTAGTTTGAATTTCATTGAGAGTGCCCTATTAATGAATCTTGCAGTAGGCTACATGCAAGGAGTAACTAAATACTCCTAATTATTTTAAGGAAAATTGAAGTTCAGAAATCTATCCAAAACCAGTTCTTTAAACTATCAAAATGGTTATTTTTTATTACTTTGGAAAATGTCAAAGCAATACATAGTACCTTCCTGGTTTTTGTAGTTATCATTTAGTCCTCCTGATACAAGTAAATGATTACCTTTTCTCCACTCTGTGATATAAATAATTGCAAAAGTAAAATTCATTCATTATGACATGAACAAAAACAACAGAATTTCTTTTTAAATTTTAAACCAGTAAAATATAATTTCTCCCTTACTAGGTTAGTCCTAAAACATGGCATTTGCTTAGAAGAAAAAGCTTAAAAGCTTTCCTTTTTAATTCAAATATTTTTTTGCTTACTTTATCATCATAGCAATTAAAATATCTATAAATTTATTGCCTGCCCTGATCACCCTGCTGCCAAGTGTGGTTCCTTCCACTTTTTTCAGCAACACAACTGACAATATTTTGTATTGGTACTGACAGTATTCAGAGTTTTGGTTGGGTTTTTTGGTGGGGGTTGGTTTTTTGTTTGTTTGTTTGTTTGCTTGGTTGGGTTTTATTTACCATAACTCCAAACATGAGCATTTTCCACACAGAAATGAACTTACAAATAATAGTTTATCAGGATCTGCTAGGGCTCAAGGAGAAAATTATCTTCTGCTAAGAGTACAAGGTGTTTCTTTATCTTTTTTTTCTTTTTCTTTTTTCTTGTTTCTTTTTCTTGATTCATTTTTTTTCCCATGTGTGTGTGTGAAATGTTTTCTGTGTCTAAGCTAGCAATGACACGGGTAAATAAATGGTTCTCATCAAATTACCCGAATGCTCTTTGTATTTTGAGTAATGCCTGGAATATATCTGAGCATGGTATATAATGGCAAGGCTGTATCTTAAGAAGTTGGGTCTGTTTCTGAAGCTGTCATACATTATCTTTGCATTATCAGTAATTCACAATAGTTGTATTTACAGCTCAGCTGTAAATGAAATCAGGACTAATCTTGCAGCAAGTGCACTGAACTGATTGACTCTCGAGATATCTGAACTAAATGTATGCATCATTTGACGAAGTCTGGCTTTCTCTGACCAAGAGACTTAACTATATGAAAAACTTTCAGTGCCACGCAAATGTTAACAGGCAGTGAATCAGTCCCCTCAGGCTCAGTTTTTCAATAGGAGGAGGCTTTTTTTGCTATCTGTTACTGGTGCCACTGACATTTAGGGAAGCAGACATCTAACATATCTGCAAGGTCAGAGCTTAAAGATCTGTGAAAGGAAGAAGATACTACGAGGACTTTGTTGAGTGAAATGTTATTTTTTTCATATATACAATCTCTCAATTCTTTGGCTGGTATGGTTTGTGAGAACTTGGGTGCACTTACAACACTGATGCCTAGGCAAAAATACAGACTCGCAAGTTCTCATAGAATCATACAATCAACCAGGTTGGAAGAGACCTCTAAGATCATCCAGTCCAACCTATCACCAAGCCCTGTCCAATCAACTAGACGGTACTAAGGGACTCATTAAGTCTTTTCTTCAACACCTCCAGGGATGGTGACTCCACCACCTCTCTGGGCAGCCCATTCCAATGGCAAATCACTCTTTTTATGAAGAACTTCCTCCTAACATCCAGCCTATACCTCCCTTGGCACAACTGGAGACTGTGTCCCCTTGTTCTGTTGCTGCTTGCCTGGAAGAAGGGCCAACCCCCACCTGGCTACAGCCTCCCTTCAGGTAGTTGTAGACAGCAACGAGGTCTGCCCTGAGCCTTCTCTTCTCCAGGCTAAACCCCAGCTCTCTCAGCCTCTCCTCAAGGGCCTTGTGTTCTCGGCATGAGAACGAAGTATTTTAGGAAGCTTCATTTTGTTGGTGCTAAAGAAGAGATCATAGATGTTCCTCTTCCATTTCAGGAAAATGTCTGAGCTGTATTGTCTGGGCTGTGTTTCACCCATCATTCATCTTAGTGGAATACAAGTCAGCACTGCATTACAAGCCTGTTTTGTTACAGACTGTGCCTGATCTGCTGTCACCATTCTCCAGTGGTACTAACCCAGTTACAAAATTGCTGGAATGCTCAGAGTTTGGCAAAACCAAGCAAGCTTATGCTGCTGATCTTTTGCTGGCAAATACTAAATACCTTTAATTCCTTGGAAAAAATATTATCTTTTATTGGTAACAGGGGACTGATCACAATGGATCTCAAGCTCATCTGGAAACTGAAGATGCAACAACGGTACTTTTTAATAGCAAAGATGTATTTTGACAGAAAAGAGAGTAAAAAATTGCAGGACTGCTTGAGTGTAACTCAATAGTTCTATAATGGAGGGAAAAATAACTGTTACGCTTCTTTTTGGCAACAGGACTCCTAATGAATCAGACATCTTGACAGAAAGACATTTAGTAAAAATAAATGTAACTACTACACTTCATTAAAGTAAAAGTATCTTTACTATTAATATACAAATGGTGAAGAGTGACAAATAATTGATATACTTTAAGCCATACTTTCAATGTCTTTCATAAATACAAAACCAGCATCTGCGATATTACTTCTTTTTACAGTATAGAGATATATATATATACACAGCATTTCATAGGGACATAAGATTTTTAAACAATAAACAAACTAGCTCCAGTGGTAGCTAACTTATCAATATATAATTCAGGTGGTATATACTACAAGTGGGCTCTTGATGGGTGAAATAACAAAAATAATATACGGTATGCTTTAGCTTACACTGTACACAGCATACAAATACATACCAAGTGCTCATTGTAGTGGGAAAGCTCTTTATTATTTTTTTTTTCCTTAAACTCTGTCTAAAAGGTTCAGAATTCTTAGTGAGAGCTCTACATCACAAGCAACAAAAGTATTTTCCTGGGGGGTCTGATTGCTGTATAGGTGTGCCACTCTACAGACTCCGGTGGTTTGTTCACCCTTGGCCCAACCCTGCGTTTTAGGTTTAAAAATGTAGCCTTACACAGTAGAGATAAAGCATATAACAGGGTTAATGTTCCTTCCCCGGTTTTCACAACCTCCAGCACCCTGCCTTTTGGCAATGTCCTCCAGCAGCCTCTCTTCCCTCAGTAGCTCCCCATTTCCCTTGTCACTGTCAGGGAGAAAAGATTCCAGCATCAGCACCCTCTGCTCTCTCTGGCAATGGCTTTCCTGAATTCTGTCAGCACGGAATAGGTCATCTTGCCCACTCTCAATCTCATCTGTGACTTAAAAACTGCCAATACAAATTTGGCAAAAAATATCTATTTCACTTCTTTGGGTTAAAAATGGCAAATACTCAAATTTGAAACATCTAATACCTACTAAGAAGAAAGACAGACTGACTTCTCAGAACCTGATTCAAAGCTAAATTTGTAATAGAAAGGCTTCTTTTTGGCTCAGGTTCAAATAAAATCATATAAGAAGACATTTATCTATGCAGTGGAAATATTGAGGATCAGTTCAAACATAGTAAGTGGTTTCCTCCTACCACTACTGAACCACTGTCAAGTGGATTGCACACTCCAGGAAACTAAATGAAAAAGTCTGAAACATGGGGTGTATTTTTCCCCCCCAATATTTATTTAAACATGGTAGCTTTTCACTGATCAGCAAAAGTATCTGAAACAAAGGGATTTAAGTTAAAAATATCACTTCTTGCAATGTTTCCATCTTCACCTAAGAAGTATTCCAATCACAATTAATTATTTAGAGAGAGGTTTGTTTTTTTCTCCCATTCCTAGGTGTACAGTAATAAAACTGTGATGTTTTTACCAGTGGTTCCTGATCAGTATAAACTCCTAACAGAAAAACCTCCTCTGTGCCAATGAGAGCAAATCCCTGGCAAAACATTTAAGTTTTGCTTACACCTAGAAGTCCAATTCACTACAGTGACTTGATCAGCCAAAGACATGTAGAGCCTTGCTGAGATGGATGGATTAAATTCAGGACCCAGTGAATTCAGTTCATGTCCTAAAGCCCAGTGAGACTCAGATTCCACGGTGGCCCCTCTTGCAGTACTTTCAGCAACCCTCTCCCATAAATCAATTTAAGAGAGGGGTCTTGAGCTTTTTCAGCAAATAGTCTTTTTAGAGGCCTTTTAATCAGGAGTAAATGTCATCCAACAGACACATGAATTACTCTACAAAGATCTTACCTCCTGTGACAGCTTATACAGAGATGATGAGGCCACAAATGACTGTGAAACAAATACTCATGGCAGTTTTACTCCAGAGGTAAAATGGTAGGAATATTCTCCACTTCATCTTTCGGATTTGAGAAAAGATGTTAACATTTTATGTCTAAGTACCTAAATAGAAGTAAGGAGACTTTCTCTCTGACTCTTCAACTTGACGAATTGGTCAACACACCTCTACAACACCCCCCCCACCATGTGCTCACCTGAATACTTTCAGCAGTAATGCACCCACTATGACCCTCACTAGAATTGTGTCAAGAGATTTTCACAAATCTTCTGTTTAGAATTTTTACATGACTTGAGAATATTATCTCCAGTTTAATTTAGATCAGTGTTTGAATATATTTGAGCAGAAAAGTATGCAATGGCAAAGCTTTCAAATATTTTAAACAGGCTTTGTAGACAAATTATTGAAGATTTTTCTTTAATAAAGCAGAGTGGCATGCTATCAAAAGGCACAAATACATTTCCATTATCCATTCTAGGAAACAGAAAAATGCCATGATTATTATACTACAGTTTGATGCTTTGTACTTAAATAAATAATTATCATAAAAAGAAAGTTGGGTTTTTTTTGGATGAACATCAATGCAGAGGCTGAAGACAGCAGGTGGAATTTACTATACCAGGGACTGTTGTCAAACAGCTTTGTAGATGACTGTCACTGTGTAACTATGTTGTATATATCTATGAAGTGATAGAAAATAAGCCCAATCCTGCAAGCTTTCCTATGAAAGTACATCCATCCTCCCACTCCTGTAGACTCCCACTGTCAGTGGGGTGCCATACGAGAGGTGGGTTCAGCCACACAAAATTTCTTGCAAGACTGCAGCCTAAATAAATTAATATTTGTCACATTAGGCATTACCATCACCAGAATAGTAAATATTTTTGCAACCACAAAAAAAGCCTTAGAAGTTAAAAAAAACCCCAAACAACCAAAAAACCCAACCAACCAAAAAAAAAAAAACCCTCAAACAAATATGCAAACAAAACCAGAAAAAAAAACAACCCTCTTCAGAGTACATCTGTATACTAAATTGGAAACCATTAATTAAAAATTGTTACTATAGTGGCAAACTGGATTGCAGGTCTACTAAAAAAATATTAAGTAGCTCTAAGTAATTTTAATTAATTTTACTCCTCATTTTTTGTCGAATAGAGATTGTCACTGCCACATTCTGAATCATTAATGACTTCAAAGGCTTCTCCCCCCCTCATTCCCTGGAGTATGTTAGTGTAACAGTTCAGATTACTTTTACAAACAGTTATATTTTGTCAACTCTTCTGACATTTCATATTAACACTTAAAATTACTTTTAGACAGTAAAAGTGACATTTATACAGATACTAGGTTTTTTTTTTCCTTTTTAGTCTAGAATAAGAAAAGAAAATAAAGAAGTTGTGTTATTCCAGTTCTACACATATCTTACAAATTACTATATGCTGTTCCTCATTTGGAAATATTTGCAAATACCAATGTTATTAAGCATTTTTTCATAGTTACATTTTGGCTTTCTCCTGCTCATCACAGAGTCAAAGCCCAAAAGATTACCTATTAACACACAGACTAAAAGGTATGCTTGGCCATAAGTAATTTAGAACTGTGTGTTTCTCAGCCCTCACATAGCCCAACTGGCAGCAGACTTAACGGTAGGAAGAAAACAAATGCTCCTGGAAATCTGTAATCAAACACAGCAGGAAATGCTTTTGCTTCAAATATCAACATAATTTTGAGGTATGTTTTACTGATAAAGAGTAGCAAATAGATATTAATAAAATATGTGCTGACAAGATCTCTTAAATTCTCCAATCTCTTCACATTGTAATTAGAGGCTAGGAGGAAAAAGTCAACTAACCAAAGAAAAAACAAGCAACAACAACAATGAAAATAGAGCTATTAGTCCTGAAGTGTTTTTGTGCAAGACTTGGTAAGGTGTATTACAATCTGAAATGCCTCTACAGTTAAGCCTGGACACTGTTAGCTCTGCCACATTGTATAGGACCCTTTTTGTGCAAATGATCATTCTGGCTTCAGCAAAAGCACCATCTGCCTAGTGAAGTTTGAGTTATGTGAATGTTCATGGCACCACCTAACTTTGTGATGACAGGTAGGAGCAAATGTTTCCTACATCTGCAGGAATGTTTCCTACATCTGCATCCCAGTGAAAATACTGAATGAGGTGATGGGGCTGCGGATGTTTAAGCCACATCAACCACATTACTTTCAACTGCAGGAATTTTCCAGCTCCATTCCCTGCATTGGGGCAGATGGAGAAAGCACAGCTACAGATACATACTTCATAGCAAAAAAATATATAATCATATATGTAAGTGAAACAACTGATTCTCTTAATTATAGGTTAAAGGGCAGTCCAGCACATTGTGTATTAAGAAATAGGACAGAAATTTAATGGATAGGCGACTATTTGGTAGTACTGCCTGCTCAGTACATGGGAGCAACAGTGAGAGAACATGTCTTCATCTTTTCTTCACCCAAAAGCAGTACCTTAGCATTTAAAGAATGTTTTAAATGAGTGTCCTTCATGGCTTTCATCCCACTTTGCTACGTCTTCTTACCCATTCCTTTCCCTTTGGTAATGGTTTTGTGGAAACTTGGCCTCTTATCCTAACCACATCAGCTTCTGTCTTTAACTACTTTGTTCATTGTAGGTATTCCCAAAATTAAGGAAAAGTTGAAAAAAAACCAAACAATCAAAAACAACTGCCCCCAAAAAAACCCTATAAGTGATTTAGGTTTGAAAAATAAGAAAGACCTATGAATTACATATATCCTTATCATCTGCTATGTTCCTCAAATGTAACGACAGCCTCTTACATTTCACTTTCAGTTTTACACATAGAAGTCAAACATTTTCTGATGAGAACAAAATACCAGCTAAGGGTTGATGACATCCTCTGAGAAACTGGGAAGTACAAGGACTTCAAATACGGGTAAATTTCAGACATAGTGTGGAGAGGATGTCATTTGTTGAGTAAAGCTACAATTAAATCTCAGCTATGACTTAGATATGCAAAATCAGAATCAGAGAACCGTTTTGGTTGTAAAAGATCTTTAAAGTCATTAAGTACAACTATTACCCAACTCTATCAAGTCTGGTGCTAAACCACATTCCTTAGCACCACATCTATGTGCCTTTTAAACATCTCCAGGGATGGTTATTCAACCATCTCTCTCTCTTGGGACCCTTTCCAGCGTTTGAGAATCCTTTCAGTGAAGAAGTCTCTTTTAACACCCAACCTAAAGCTCTCATGGTGCAACTTGAAGCCATTTCCTCTAGTGTTATTACTAGGGAAAAGAAACTGACACCCACAAGACACTCTACAATGTACTGCTGACAAGCAGAATTTTTCACTCTAGGTTACTGCCTAGTTTAAATACTTCTTCCAAAGCAAGACTTTGAAGAATGTGGTAGGTGTGGATAAATTATACTGGAATGGAAACAAAATATATTACTCCAATTAGCTGGATGATTAAATCAATCATAATAAATTTTGCATCAAATATATCAGTCCCGTTTCAGAGTGGTGCATGTTAACCAGAACAGTAAAAAGGATTATCTTAAGGAAAGCTCGACAAGAAAAAAAATATATTTGGTCTATTACAAGATATTGTTAATTAATAATTTAAAACTGTTCATAACTATTCAGTCAAAATCATCATTTCCATCTATTCAAATGCATTTATTGTTAAGACAAAGGGTATGGAGTAAGTGCTACTTTAATAATGTCAGCTTTTAATATTTCATGTACTGATTTGTGGAGAAAATCTACCTACTACACTAAAATGCATTTTTTTTCCTTGACTGAATTATTGGAAGTAAAAGGAGAACAAGTATTTTATATGTATAAATATGCTGGGACAAATACTTTGAGCTTCTGTTAATTGTAAGATCCCATTTGAAGCCAAGATTACGATTGTCTTTTCACACTTTTACTGCACTTTAGTTCATATGCAATCTCCAAAACTTTCATATTGAAAACCTGAAGCACTGAAAATCCTGGAGGCTTTCCAAATCACACTCATGTAGCTAGAGTGAGGCCAAATATACTGCTATGAAATATTCAGAGAATTTTATTTAAATCTGTACATCATGGTTATTAACTTTTATTTTACCTAAGAACCCAGGTGGCACTGCAAGCGGAGCTGGCTCTATGTTGAAGGGTGCCTTTTTTACTCTTTTTTTGTACGTTTCAAGTTATAGCCTCAGTTGGAATTAAACTATTGAGTTTCTCAGGCAACATTATACTGAGACTGGTTTGTTTCTTTGTTTTGTTCTGTTTTGTTTTAAACAATCTAAACTTTTGTTTGATTATAAACAGAAACAATGCAGTGGTATATGCCACTTTACGTATGTAGCCTGCACTGTAAGATCTGGAGAGACCTGGTATGTTGTTTGTTGTTAGAGGTGCTTTGTAACTATTCTAAATAGACAAACTTTGTCATATAATAACTTACAGTCCTTACTCCGCAGATTTTTCAAATTTATACCATGGGACTTGGTGTCAGCAAAACTACATACTAAAACCATTAACAAAAATATAGAAAAGAACTGTAGACAAAAACCATTTCATCATATGCACACAGGTACTAAGTATTCCAAGCTTAAGTTTCCCAAGAAATTAAGGTCAGATGTAAAGTTTTGGTCACGCGGTTACGTCAATCCAAATGCATTATCCAGACAACTGTAGTTTATCTTATTATGCTTTGTTGTCATCTTCTTTTGCTGGGATGATGTCATTAGCAACTTTGATTTCTATGGTTTCTGGACTTAAAGCTTCTTTCACATTTTCCTCCTTTAGCGGCAGCTTCCTATCAGAAGAAAAGAGGAATCATGGTAGCACATAAATAGCACATCGTCTGCAATTTAAGACTACAACATGCTTACTTATAAAGTTCACAGTGTTTCAGAACACATAATTAACTGAAAATAAAATATAATAGTTGTATTATGAGCACTGAGTCTATTTACTTTTAAATATATTCATGATAACTCTTTCAATTTCTTTAAAGCCAGAGAAAGCTACATGGTACATGATAAGAACACTGCACCTGCCCAAAATGCATACAGAGGTATGTGTTCCCTAAGTCAAGGTGAAAAACTGTCAAGCCTTTTGCTGAATCTAAAGTATTCTTTTATTTAGTATCTGTTTCTGTATGTAAATTTAATTGTATGGGAAAGAAGACCTCGACTGTGGGATGTTATGTTGAGATATATAATCATAGAAACACAGAATCATAGAATCATAAAATGGTAGAGGTTGGAAGGGACCTCCAGATATCCTGGAGTCCAACCTCTCTGCCAAAGGAGGATCACTTAGGGCAGGCCACATAGGAACATATGCAGATGGGTCTTGAAAGTTTCTTGAGAAAAGGAGACTACACAACCGGGTAACTGACAATATACTGCCTGGAAATTTAAATAAACTGGTTTTGGAGAAGTGGAATTAAGGGTAATGCTTATATTGCATTTAAAATCCTAAGTGTAATTTGATATTATTCAAAATGATTTAACTAATTTTAACCTAAGGTTTGTTTTGTACACCTTTAAGAGAGCCATAATTAGAATGAATTCCACCTTGTACGAAAATTGCTTGCTTGGAATGTCCTTGAAATTTTTCCTTCCTGCAAGTTAAGCTTTTTCCCTTCAAGATCCCTGCTGCTCATTCTTGTCCTGCCCAGTGTGGCCTTTCTCACTGAAAGCACCAGTTGTTGACAATGTGCTTTTGTGGTTTTCCTACTGAGAGACTTACCCATGCCTTTTTACATCCTCCTTTTCTTTGCTAGCACCTCACCTGTACTTTATACTGATTCTGTGTTTCATCAGTTATGACCTGCATCTGTGTAGAAGGTCTTTTCCGTGTTCCCTTAGCATGAGGGCCCCTTCAGTTGTCCTGATTGCATGATGATCTGTTGATGGTCTCATAAGTGACACCGTCCCAGATCTGTAATTGATTTGTACCCAAGACTTTTGCCATTGGTTGTGGCTGAAGAAATTACCAAGAAGGAAATGATCACCACTATTAGTTATTTTTCTTGCCATTAGTGACTGACCCTTTCCCCCTCCTCTAAGACAATAACATATTTTTTATTTAACTTTCTCATATTTTACTGCTGTAAGTTGTTGTAATGCCAGGGACAAACAGGAATAACTGAATTTAACTTTTTATGGTATCATGACTCTTGCCAGATGCATATCATCATTGGTTCTCCTTCTCTGGAGACTTTCAAGGCCTGTCTGGATGTGTTCCTCTGTGATCTGTGTTAGATACTATTGCCCTGCTCTGGCAGGGGGGTTGGACTCGATGATCTCCTTGAGTCCCTTCCAACCCCTAATATCCTGTGATCCTGTGATCATTTATATTTGCAAGATACGGTGCTACAAATAGTCTTCAAGCATGAAAAATGTGGCCCTGATGCCTTCCCACTAACATATCCAAGGTCTGTTGGACTTGTATTTACAACCCTACTCCTCAGTGCTCTACAGTGCTCCTCATTACAAATGCTAACACGAAGAGCAGACACGTCACTAGTCATTCAACAAATTCCATAATAATTTAATTAACACAAGCTTGAACTCTTCAGTTACAGGATCTTCAAGGAAATATGTAGCTTGAAGTGCAGTTACTTAACACTCCTTCTCTCCCCTCATTTTTCTTATAAAAGGCCTGTCTTTTGAAATTCTAGATAATGACAAAGAATGCAATTTATCTGCATTGTCAGAAAGGGAAAAAAATCTTTTACAAGAACATCCTCTCCTTAAAATAAAACAACTGTGAATTTATCAAATAACCAACAGGACAGTTTCTACTTTTACTACAGAAGTGTGTTCATAATCCTGACAGCTTTAAAATCTCATGAAGGAGATTTTCACAACACATGAAAAGCTCTGGGTTCAAACCAAAGAAACTTAGCACTTTCTTTGATAATTTCAAATCAATCAGCTTTTGAGGCTCAGAAATGAAACTCTTGAGGAATCAGTTCACGTTCTTGAACATCACTACATAAGCTCTTGGTGGATGGAACAGTACTTTCATCACTTTTGTTGAAGTATGAGCTTCTCTTAAAACTAAATTTTCAGAAGGAAAAAAAAGCTTATGAGAAGCTCTCACTGTAATAGTAATCTAGAATCATAGAATTGTTTTGGTTGGAAAAGACCTCTAAGATCACCAAGTCCAATCATCAACCCAACAACACCATGGCCATGTCTCATCAGGGCCAGGCCTTTGGGTACAAGCTACTAATGAGGCTGGAGCTAATGTGGGGTTCCTGTTCCCTGAGCAGGGTGGACCAGTGGGATGGGGATAGCAGGGCAGGTGGTGCTGCCTGCATCACTCTGACCTGGAGTGAGGTCTGTTTTCACTAAAAGCACTGGAGGAGCTCTTAGGCTCCACAGAATCATAGAATCAACCAGGTTGGAAGAGACCTCCAAGATCATCCAGTCCAACCTAGCACCCAGTCCTGTCCAACCAACTAGACCATGGCACTAAGTGCCTCATTCAGTCTTTTCTTGAACACCCCAGGGACAGTGACTCCACCACCTCCCTGGGCAGCCCATTCCAATGGCAAATCACTCTCTGGGAAGAACTTCCTCCTAATATCCAGCCTAGACCTCCCCCAGCACAACTTGAGACTGTGTCCCCTTGTTCTGCTGCTAGTTGTCTGGGAGAAGAGACCAACCCCCACCTGGCTACAGCCTCCCTTCAGGTAGTTGTAGACAACAGTGAGGTCATCCCTGAGCCTCCTCTTCTCCAGGCTAAACAACCCCAGCTCCCTCAGCCTCTCCTCATAGGGTTTGTGTTCCAGGCTTCTCACCAGCTTTGTCACCCTTCTCTGGACATGTTCCAGTATCTCAACATCTCTTGAATTGAGGAGCCCAGAACTGGACACAGTAGTCAAGGTGTGGCCTGACCAATGTTGAGTGCAAGGGAAGAATAACCTTCCTTGTCCTACTGGCCACATTGTTCCTGATACAGGCCAGAAGGGCCTCAAGAGCAGAGAGGGCCAGAGAATTTTCCTGGGTACTCACTAGCATTCGGACAGGTGGTAGAATAAAAATATGCTACAGGGCTGCTGCTGCCATGGGTTTGCCATCCAGGGGCTGAAGAACGCCCAGATGTAGTTGTACTACTGGTCACAAAAAAACAAGCAAAACGTCTAGTGACAGCCTCAGCTGTTGTGAGGCACCACATTTTAGATCAATTATGGTTAAAAGAAAAATAACTAAACCAAACCCGTCTTGCCACAGCACACCGTTCTGGTGATGCTCCTACCCAGAGCGCAGGAAGGCCAGTCTGTGCTCACAGACAGGAGAAGCTGGGTGAAACTCCATGGAATGTCAGGCTACTTACTCAGGTTCTGTGAGTGGAGTTGTCTCATTTGGCTCATTTACTGGACTTCCATCTTCATGATTGGTATTTCTTTCATCCTCTGTTCTCATTTCCACTATTGGCTCTTTTGATCCATCTTTCCTAAAAATTATTAAAATATTCTTAGTCTCGTGTCATCACAATAACCACACACTTGCACATAACTAATTACCAAGATCCCTTCTCTTGAAAGGCAGCAAATAAAATGCAAAACTAATTATCAGTGACTAACACCACTGAGACACATTTAACAGCATGGTCCCAGTTCCTTGAAGTCTTCAAAGCATCTTGTATCCATGGTTACTTGTCTAACTCTCCAAATATCACAGATTAGCATCTCAAAAGAGCATTTTGATGGCATCTTCATGGGAATAGATGTAAACTAATAAATACAGGACTTGCTGGCCAATAATGCTTGAGTTTCTTTTGTTATTGCAAAGAGATTTTATGTTAAAACACACACTGCAGAAATGTAATTTAATCTCTTGAGATTGTGACAATCTCAGCTGCCAGAAGAGGGGAGAGCCTTTGTGTTGTAACAATGCAGACCCTTCTGCTCACCTTGCTAGAATAAAGTCTTTGGTTTTAGGTCATATTTCCCCCATTTCAGAAACAGCTGCTAGTCTTGCATTCAAGTAAATGAACAAACTTTCTGCTAAATGGACAGTTAAAAGGAAGATGGGGCAGTGAGTTTTGTTGATAACCACAGAGGCACAGAATGCTTTGGGTTGGAAGGGATCTTTAAGGGTCAATCTCCCTCAGTAAAGAAGAACATCTTCAAATGGAATAGGTTACTCAGAGCACCATTCAACCTGACCTTGAATGTTTCTAGAGCACTTACCACCTTTCTGGCCAACCTATTCCAGTGTTGTACCATTCTCATCTGTAAAGAGTTGTTTGAAGAACATTATTTGTCTCATTATTGTCATCAGGAATAGGGACCCCCTTATCTTCAAGGACTCTGACTAGAAGTCATGCTATGACCTTAGTATGAGTCTTTTAGTGGCCTACCTCATAATAAGTTACTGATTAAGTTGCTGTTCCCAAACAATGGAATCTGGTATAGATGCAAGCCTTTGTGGGAAGAAACTGATCTGGTACCAGTGGTCAGTACCTGCCACCTATGATGGACAATTCCAATGTTTAAGACCATTGCCTTGGAACCAAAGAATGGAGCTGCCATCATAAGAGACTGATGTTCTGGCATTGGTAAGGAAACCATGGACACAAGTGAACTTCGGTGATTATAATATCATTATAATATGGTTCTAATATCATTATAATACCAAAACACACCTCCTGGCCTCAGGCTACCTGCCTCCAAGGCCTATGCCTTGGGCATGCCTCCTTAGGACCAGATCACATCTCAGTCACTCCTCCTTGAGCATGCATGTAAACCTTACATTGTGGGGGGCATGGGGGGTGGAGAGAGGGGAGTTCAGTCATCAGCAGGTGTGAAGTCTAATATTAAAAGATGTCTCCCTAGAAACAGTTGAGCGCTTCAAGAGCTTCAGAGATTCTGCTTGAGCTCTCAACTTTTATCTCTACACTTCTTCTCCACACTTCACAACAACAGAAGACATCTTTTCCAGCAACAAGAAGAACAGAAGGACCGACAGGACTGGACCCTGGGACCAGAGAAACATCTCTGGGGCCTTCACATTGTTGGTAGGTATAGGACCTCTTCCCCTTTTCTCTCTTCACTTTTCCCTCTTTCTCCTCTCACTCTATCTCTTACAGTCCAACAATATAATTTCACTGTCAATTGAAGTAAAACACCTTGACCTGAGTCACCTGTGTTTTGCACTTTGAAATCACACTAATGAACCACCATAAGTCCACTGTTCAGACCATGACATCATAAAAGGTTTCTTCCTTAAATCTAGTCTGGATCTACTCTCTTCCACTTTAAAAACATTACCCTTTGTTCTATTCAACAGGCCCTACTAAAATATTTGTTCTCATCTTTCCTATAACCCCTCTTTAAGTATTCAAAGGCCATAATAGTGTCTTCCTCAAAGCTTCCCTTTTCCAAGATGAACAACCCCTAATCTCACACCTGTTCTTCACAGGAGAGGTGTCCCAGCCCTCTGATAATTTGTGTGGCCCTCCTCTGGACTTGCTCCAAGAGATCTATGTCCCTCCTGTAGAGAGGACTCCAGAGTCATATATAGTGCTCCAGATGAGGTCTCACCAGAGCAGAGAGGAAGAATAACCTCCCTTGACCTGCTGGGTACACTTCTTTTGATGAAGCTCAGGATACTGTTGGCCACCGGGACTGTGAGAGCACACTGCTGGCTCACATCCAGCTGTTCATCCATCAATATTCCCAAGTTCTTATCTTTGTGGCCATGATACCACAAAATCATAGAATGGCTTGAGTTGGACATCTACTAGACCAGGTTGCTCAAAGCCTTATCCAGCCTGGCCTTAAATACTTCCATATGGAAATAGCTGCTCATTGCTGCGTAAGTGTAAATAATATTAGTACTAAATAACTTGCCTATAATTTTACTTTCAAAAGGTAGATAAAAAGATATCCAAGATACATCTGATATTTCCAAACTAAAACCTCCTTCCCTCTGAATATTTTAACTCTACTCCTGTTATTAGGTCAAGAATCATACCCTGGAATTTCATTAACTGCATTCTGGAAACACAGAGGAACTCAGTTACAGATGGTCAGTTTTATATTTAACGGGCTGTTCTCTGGATTTGGGATGTTCTAGAGAGCAGCCAGACTGCTATGTGCCATAGCAAGGACCCAGTTAAACCCCTGTATAATTAATATCTCACATTTTCACAATTTGCTAAGAAGTTAACTGTTGAACAGGCTGTTACAGCTGCAACAATCCATCTATCCAGGAAGTACCTGGAGAACTCTATCATCCTCTGGTAGGTATCCTCAAGGAAAATCTTCGTAGATTAATAAGAGAGTAGCACAGACAATTGTGTAGTCAAGAAGCTGACCAGGAAAAAAAATTAATAGGTTGAAGTCTAAAATAGTCTGTTGCTGTCTTTTTCAAAATGCATGTGATACTCACTTCTGCAAATTAAGCTGTACTTTAGGACTTGCCAATGTATCCAATGCTCATTTCTGTAGATCATGCACATAACCATAGAATGAATCATAGAATGCACAGACTGGGATAATTTGGTACTGTTCATCCTGGAGAAGAGATGGTTCCAGAAAGACCTTATAGCAGCCTTCCAGCCTTGAAGGGGGCCATCAGGAAAGCTGGGGAGGGGCTGTTTACAAAGGCATGCAGCAACAGGATGAGAGGCAATGCTTTTAAACTAGAAAAAAAGGTAGATTTAGATTGGACTATAGGAAGAAGTTCTTTATTATGAGGGTGGTGGAACACTGGTACAGATTGCCTGTAACATAACATAACATAACATAACATAATGTAACATAACATGAACTGCTGTGGGTACTTCATTCCTGTGAAAAGATTATGCACCACAGTAGGACTTGTGGAGGGAACTGTAAGCTTTACCACTTGGTTTGTCTGTACATCTGCAGTCTTACAGATCAACATACCTTATTGCATGACCCAAAGCCTAAAATGACGTGAGGTCTCACAATCGTTCCCCCTTGTTCTCATGGGAGACTTCAACTTCCCGGGTATCTGCTGGAAATACAATACAGCAGGGAGAGAACAGCCCCGGAGGTTCCCGGAGTGTGTGGAGGACAAACTTCCTGACACAACTGGTGAGGGAGCCAACCAGTGAAGAGGCCTTCCTGGACCTGCCTCTTGTGAACAGGGAAGAACTGGTGGGAGAAGTAATGGTTGACCATCTGGGGCTCAGTGATCATGAGATGATTGAGTTCTCTGTCCTTGGGGAACTGAAGAGAGGGGTAGTAAAACTGCCACCTTGAATTTCTGGAGGGCAAACTTTGGCCTGTTCAGGAGACTAACAGATAAAGTCCCCTGGCAGGTCATCTTCAAGGATACAGGAGTCCAAAAATGCTGGACATACTTCATGGGGGAAGCCTTAAAGGTGCAGGAGCAGACTGTCCCTGTGTGCTGAAAAATGAGTTGTCAGGGAAGGCACATGGCCTGGCTGAATAGAGACCTTTGGCTGGACCTCAAGAGCAAATGAGTCTGTGGTCTTCACAAGAGGAGACAGGCCTCTTATGAGGACTACAAAACTGTAATGAAGCTATGCTTCATTCATGCTAAATTAGGAAATCCAAGGCACAGCTAGAGCCCAAACTAGCTACAGCCATTAAGGATCATAAGAAATGTTTCTAGAAATTCATTAACAAAAGGAGGACTAGGGAATATCTCCATCCTTTGTTGGATGCAGAGGGAAACATCAAAGGATGAGGAAAAGGCTGAGGTGCTCAACACATACTTTGCCTCAGTCTTTAGCACGGATCCAGCAGTCCCCCGGACACCCAGGCTCATGAACTAGGAGCCAGGGAGGAGAATCAGAATGAGGCCTTCACAATAAAAGTAAGTGGTCAGAGATCTGCTAAGCCAGTTAGGCCCGCACAAGCCTATGGGGCCAGATGGGCTACACCCAAGTGTGCTGAAGGAGTTGGCAGATGTGCTCACCAAGCCACTCTCCATTATTGACCTGAAGTTCTGGCTAACTGGGCAGGTGCCAATAAATGTGTCCAAAGAAGGGCCACAAAGATGATCAGAGGACTGGAGCACCTCTCCTATGAGGAGAGACCGAGAGACTTGGGGCTGTTTGGTCTGGAGAGAAGGCTCCGAGGTCACTGTATTGTGGCCTTTCAGTATCTTAAGGGGGGCTACAAGAAAGCTGGGGAGGGACTTTTTAGGATGTCAGGTAGTGACAGGACTAGTTCTTCACCATGAGGGTGGTGAGACCCTGAACAGGTTGCCCAGGGAAGTGGCTGAATCTCCATCCCTGAAGGTGTTCAAGGCCAGGCTGGATGAGGCTCTAGACAGCCTGATCTAGTGTGAAGTGTCACAACAACCCCAAGCAATGCTACAGGTTTGGGGAAATGTGGCTGGAAAGCTGTCTGGCAGAGAGGGACCTGAGGGTTGTAACAGACAAAGAACTCAATATGAGCAGTGTGCCCAGGTAGCCAAGAAAGCCAATGGCATCCTGGCTTGTATCAGAAATGCTGTGTCCAACAGGGATAGGGAGGTGATTGTCCCCTTGTACTCTGCTCTGGTGAAGCCACACCTTGATTACCGTGTTCAGTTTTGGGCATCTCATTACAAGAAAGATGCGGAGGTGCTGGAGTGAGTGCAGAGGAGGGCAAGGAAGCTGAAGAGCCTGGAGAATAAATATTAGGAAGAGCAACTGAGGGAGCTGGGGGTGTTTAGTTTGAAGAAGAAGAGGCTGAGGGGAGGCCTCATTGCTGTCTACAGCTACCTGAAAGGACATCGTGAAGAGGCTGGTGCTGGTCTCTTCTCACAGGTAAACAGTGACAGAACAAGAGGGAATGGCCTCAAACTGCAACTGGGTAGGTTTAGACTAGACGTTAGGAAACATTTTTTCACAGAAAGAGTGGTCAGGCACAGGAATGAGCATCCTGGAGAGGTGACTGAGTCATCAACCCTGGATGTGTCTAAAAGCCATTTGGATGTGGTACTTGAGGATATGGTTTAAGGGTGAACTTTGTTGAGTAGGGACAGTGGTTGGACTTGGTGATCCTAGGGGTCTTTTCCAACTGAAATGTTTCTGTGATTCTGGGATGAACAGAATTCACATAGGATTGAGGAATTATCTGTACAGAAAGTACAAACTATGTTAAGAATTAAGAACTCCACAAAAGAGTAAATAACCTGTAGGAAATGCATTATGCCAATTCTTTTCCCAGTGGCTATGTGTATGTTATATGGATTGTATCATCTACATTTGTTTTGTATGGAACATGATTAATGACTATATATATATATATCCTACAACCAAAATATAACAAAGAACTGTATCATAAACACACTCAAAAATCCAAAATGTGAAGTGACCTATATAAACCAGGGAAACGTCAATGTCCTTTAGGAAGTGGCAACTGACATCAAATAAATTCAAATTGTGACACCTCATGCTAGTTTTAAATTTTTAGCCTGACAGTTTATTTATGCAGAGACCAAGCTACAATAAGAACAATTCCAAATATTTTAAGATCTGATTAACTAAAGATCATCCCAAGAAGAAAGGAAATACGATTAAATAAGATAGCTGTTCTTGCAAAACAAGTGTCATACAGGAATTAGTATTAAGTGACCAGCTTTATGCTTTTCTGGGACAGCATGAAATGGCATTTGGGTACGAGATGTTTTTATCAAGGTATAAACTGTTGTCAAGTGACATTTGCCACTTTAGCTCCCTAAGGTCTATTATTCAGGATGTACACCAATTCACACTCGGTCACTTCTTGCATGGGAAATTAAAGCATAAACTGAAATGCTGTGCTCAATAGGAAATGACAGTTGAGTCAGCCAGAAGCTTCACATCTTGATTCTGTGGACCTGGATGTGCTGGCTTCACATAATAGAAAACATGCTATTATTCCTTCTCTTACTGTAAACTGTGGAGAATTAGGAAATGGCTCTTTTACAGCATGACTTTGTTTTTCAGAAACATTATTTGATGTAAATATTTTGTGTCTGCTTATGATTGGTTTTGTTCAATGGAGCTATTCCCAAAAGAACCCACCGAAGATATATAATCAAGCTACCTAAGAAAGACATAGTCAGAATCCCAATAGCCACAACTAAACCCCAAAAAGCCACTTACACCTCTACTAGAGACAACAAAGCAGCCCAATACTCCTAGGAATAATGATAACTATAAAATGTGATCTGCATTACAGGCATCTAGTGAAGGATGAGATCTGGGAAGATGTAGGAGAGCTACCTGTAAGGCCTGACTGTTGGGAGAGCTGGAGCACACAGAAACTTGACCAAAGAGTTACTTAAGCTACACTAAGACAGCATTCTCACAAATATTACGGTGTATGCATAAGAAGTCTATTAGATGAACAGAATGATGAAATGAAGCATTTTTTTAGTTAAAAAAAGGGAATTGCCTTGAGTGAGGGCCCACAAGTAATTCCCCAGCTAACCTTTTGAAAACCCCATAAATGGCAGATCTTTAAAGTGCTATTATTTCATGCAATCAGTACACAACTATTTTGCCAGAGATCTTACTTCCCACTCTCATCATGTAAGGGCATGTACTTGCACATAAATGATCAGTTCATATGCATTTGATGTAACAGCCATTACACAAGTGCACTTGTGAGAATCAGGACTGTTTATTCCTCATTTATCTTTAGCAATCATTGACTATCACTATGAAGAGCAACCATGCTTTCTAGCATGGTGTTTCTCACTCACATCCAGCTCAGTACTCTTATTTTTAAAAACCAACAATATCTTTCATTCCTAAAGTGTATGTATATGTGTATACATACATATAAGCAAGAAACAAGATTTTCTATCAAACTATACATCTGAGAAAGAAACCTCTTTCATGAATTTTCTGTAATACTAAGTCCTTCACTCCCAGGTCTGCTACACTGTCACAAGCACATGACAAACATTTGGGTATTAGCAGCCAAAAGATGGATTGAGATGAACCTCATGAAGTTCAGCAAAGGCAAGTGCACAGTCTGGCACCTGTGAAAGAGTAATCTCATGCACCACTGGAAAGTAGCTCCATGCAGAAGGACCTGGGAATGCTGGTGGACAACATGTTCACCATGAGGCAGCAATGCACCCTCACAGCCAAGAAGGCAAGTGGTATTCTGGGGTGCATTAAGAAGAATGTGGCTGGCAGGTTGAGGGATGTTCTCCTCCTCCTCTACTCTGCCATGGTGTGGGCCACACCTGGAATACTGTTCTGGGCCCTCCAGTTCAAGAGAGACAGGGAAATACTGGAGCTAGTCCAATGGAGCGCTGCAAAAATTATAAGAGGACTGGAGCATCTCTCTTCCAAGGACAGGCTGAGAGATCTGAGGCTCTTCAGCCTGGAAAAGAGAAGGGATCTTATCAATGCATATAAATATTTAAAGAGTGGAGACCGTGAGGATGGGGCTGGACTCTTTTCAGTGGTGTCCAGTGATAAGGTAAGGGAAAATGGGCACAAAATAGAATACAGGAGATTTCACTTGAACCTAAGAAAAACAATTGCTTACTCTGAGGGTGACAAACACCAGAACAGTCTGCCCAGAGAGGTTATGGAGCCTCCTTCTCTGAACACTTCCGAAACCCATCTAAGATGTTTCCCTTGCCACCTGATCTGTGGTGGCTATCATGTTACCACGGAGTTGGACTATGTGATTTCTAGAGGTCTCTTCCAACTCCTAACATTCAGTGATTCCATAACTAGTAGAAATGGAGTTAAAATGATCTGTTATGTGCTGCTCATGGACCAGTATGTATCTGTAACCATTACTGAATTATGATTTAGTTCCTTTGTCCCAATGCTGAAGGTAAAACTCTTCTTTGGTGTCCATTTTTCTTGTGAGGCAACATTTGACCACAAAGAATTTTATACATTTCACAGGAACATTCTTCCAAGTAATATAAACATTATAGGATTTTCCTTTGCCATACCACATAATAGCTAAAAAGTCAATGCAAGCTTGAGAGCCAACTTTTTCTTTTAATGAAGACCTTGAAATATGTGCTTAATACTCACAAGTAAGCAGCCTTTCCTTCTTCCAATTCTTTATTTTTTCCACTTGACCCACTCTTTTTCCCACAAATCCTCCTGGTGATGCACATCAACAGTCCACACTGTCGTACAAAGAAGCAGCTAACATCAGTCACAACCAGGATTAACAAAAGGACTGCCACTCCCAGGCCGATGACAGCACCAAGTCCAAGACCATTAAAAAGGGTGTCTTGAAGAAAAGAAAAGAAAATTATTAATAAGATTAATCCATAAAACTGCATTTTCTGAAGCTTTTAAACTGTAAGCCAGGAGACTGAAGTGAATTCATCAATGAACCACTCAGAAATTAGTGAAGACATACCATTTTGCAACTTGGTGACAAAAATCACAGAATACATCTTTTCTACATGGTATTTTCTCATTATCAAAATTCCAATATAGTCACAGAGTATAAATGACATTATTTAACAACACACACTGTGCTCCAAGACTGAAAGTTTCAGTATACAGCCTAAGAGAAACATTTTATATAGTCAACATAACAAACAGTTGATATCAATTGCTGTTTTCCACATTTAAAATGTAATTTATTACCAGTGATGCAAAGCAGAACTACTGAAAAGTTTAGAAGTGTCAGAACAGTATTTATTATTGTAAAGGTCAGGTTTTAAAATTAAAGTAGAATGAGAAAGTCTTCAAAGAAGTTAATTCAAGCTATCTCATCTGCAAACAGTTGCACACACCCAGTCTGAAATAAACTAGTATGAGGAAAATTATGCATATTATCAAATTATTATAAGGTTAGGAACTCATTTTGTATGGTCTTGTATATTGAAAATTAATTCATACACTTAAAAGACCCCATATTAAACACTTGATCTTGCTTTTTGTATTTGTATTATTAAAGGGGTTTGCTAGTTAATTTTACATAAATATCTCAGATAAAATGATGTGTTGACATTTCCACAACAGACAGTAATGTTAGAGTGCTTCAAACAGTGTGATTTTTCAGAACAGCAACTATTATACTTGTGAAAGCAGATGACCCTTATAAAGGAGAGGACTCACACCTGATCAATAAACTAGAGGGGAAAGAAAAAAACAAGGTCACCTTCATAATGGTTCATGCACCCAGCTAATTCAAGGAGTCAGAAATTGGCTACTGGCAATTGCCTTGTGTGATGCTATGCCCTGAGCAAACTCCTCAGGGAGTGCACCCAGGTTTTCGCACATCGGTGTTGCACATAAGCATTGCTTAGTGTTATCATTCACCGGCGTGATGAATGAGTCAGCAGTGAAGTGCCGCATTTCCATCTGTATCTATGCTTGTTGCCAAAATGAGAGCAAGATCTTTCTAACAGGACACTACTTTAATACTGTTGGTGCTCACAGACACCAAACTATAATATAATGTACTAGAATATAACTTTTTAAATAAGGATACTACTATAGTCTTCATTTTCTTTCTGTCCACCTCTCCAATATATTGCAGACTCTTCTCAGACTAAGAATAACATTCAAGACTTTGTATGTTCCACCTCTCCAGTATATTGCAGACTCTTTTCAGATTAAGAATAACATTCAAGACTTTGTATGTTCCACCTCTCCAGTATATTGCAGACTCTTTTCAGATTAACATTTAAGACTTTGTATGTTCCACCTCTCCAATATATTGCAGATTCTTTTCAGATTAGGAACAACATTTAAGACTTTGTATGTTCCACCTCTCCAGTATATTGCAGACTCTTCTCAGATTAAGAATAACATTTAAGACTTTGTATGTTTCACCTCTCCAAGATATTGCAGATTCTTTTCAGATTAAGAACAACATTTAAGACTTTGTATGTTCCACCTCTCCAATATATTGCAGACTCTTTTCAGATTAAGAACAACTTTTAAGACTTTGTATTTCTGCTTAACTAATTTTAAAGAAAACATCTATTTTACCACTTTAAATATCATTGGAAAATTACATTCTTGAGGACTCCTAAATCAGTACATGCTAACAGAAATAAATGCTTTGCTAATCCATGTAATAGAACTCCTAAACATAAAACTCTTTTCAAAAGAAAGGGAACATTTTACTTCCCATTCAATTGGTTTAATTCTCTATTGCATGGGTTGTTTTAGAATCGTTCTTCAGAATGTTACTATGCAGTAAGCCAGACTTCAAAGTATGTATTTGCACGAATGGATAGTCACACAGACAGACAGATATGATTAAAAAATTATTTTCCTTTCTCCAGAAAGATTAAAGAAAACCAAACCCACTATACAAATAGCAAAGCAATGGCACAGCAATGAAATAATGAATCATTTACACATTGCCCCATCGTTAATGGTGGAAGTTGGTATTTAACAGGAATAAATTTTCTTTCTTTTCTTTTAACATCATAAATGTAATATTTAATTATATATTACTGATACAGAAATTAATCCATCCATCCATTCGATGATTTCCTGTGCAATATCAGTCATTTTGCTTTAATAAGTTTTAATTATCATTTGTCAAAAACATGTTCCATTTCAAAGTATGTGCTTTTTGCAATGTAGCATGTGCTATAAATAATGTAATGCATCTTGCCATTACAATAAAGGTAACTGCTGGCTTTAAACAAAGCCACCTCTTTCATCCACATCTACATGTAAGTGCTTAGCAATGAATATTTCTAGAAATATAAGATTATGAACTCTCAGAAATGAAAAAAAAAAAAACAATCAAATGAAAAAATAATTTCATGTTTCTATAAATATAATGAGAAATCCTGGCAATTTTAAAGATGTTATTTATTCACTAAGTTGTATTACTAACTTCTAACAAAGTAACAGAATATTTCTGCACAAATCATTATTTGAGTGGGGAAAAAAAACAATTAAGAGCATTCACAACTGAAACAGAATTTCCCATTGGAATTAACTGGATATGTTTTCTGGACCCTTAAATGCAAATGCAGAGTGAATTCTTTTGAGGAGTCTATATCAGATAACTTACAGGGAAGCAGGTATAAAGAAAGAGACATCAACTACATATCTACACAGAATGTACTGATACACTTTTATACATGGAAAACTAAAGCAACTGCTTCATATTGAACATTCATATATTCAGACCGATGTAACATGAACGTAGGTTCTTTGATGTGACAAAATTTATTTGTGCTCTTACAGAGTCACATTGAATATATTCAGTTGCTGGCACAATAATCGCAAGCTTTATAGTAAGTACTCTCCCTCTGCAAAGGGTTTGAATGAGATGACCTCTGGAAGTCTCTTCCACCTCCAACCACTCAGTGATTCTAAGTTTTGTAGAAAAAAAAAAAAAGGCAAGTTAGCAGCTTTTTGTGCCTTTCTTCCCCTCCTCCTTAGCAGATACGGATTAAAGGAAAGATAAAAGACAGATGATTTGACATAGTCCTTAACCTTTTCCAGTCACCTATGTTTTTAAGGGAAAAAAACAATGATAATAAATACTTTCCTATGCTTACAGAGTGTCGCCTGGCAGCTGCATTTGAATGAGTGTGCAGAGATGTTATGCAGAAGTCTGTCCTTTCTTTCAGGACCTTTCTTAAGATAAAATAGTTGAACATTATGAGCTAGAGGATGAATTTGAAAATACTGCACTGGGTAGTGGCAGAAAAAAACATATTCTCATATTCTTGTTTATCGTCACCTTGAACTGCCCTGTTGTATTGACTCCTAAAAAGGCTGTCCAACCATGACCCTGACTTGTAAACATCTTGACTTCATACCTGATTTGGAACTTTTCTTAGAATCAAAGGCTTACAAGATGTATAAACATATTCAAAGTCCCCAAAAAGGCAGATCTTATAAATTAGCATCCATTGATGAGTGTCTAACCAAACATGATGCAGTGCCAAAACACCAAAAAGCTGTATGAAGTTTTTCTACCAATTAATAATATAACAGTGGAAGGTGAAGACAATTGAAAGAACAAGCACTGCCAAGCTCAAGACCTGGAGACAAGCATAAAGAAAGAATATACACCCAAACAAGAAGTATATAATGAGGATATAATAAGAAAACAGCAGCAGCAGCAGTGCAGTGAGGGTGCAGTGGGTGGGTTGGGGGTGCAGCGAGGGTGCAGCAAGTGGGTCAAGGGTGCAGTAAGGGAGTTGGGGGTGCAGTGAGGTTGCAGCGGGTGGGTTGGGTGCGCAGTGAAAGGGTCAGGGGTGCAGTGGGTGGTACTGCAGATACTTTTGGGTTTTTAATCATTGCAATTACTCATTTGTTGTTGTGAAATGCTCGTGGCATTTTTTGTTTGTATGGGGCTTGGGTCTTTTTGGTTTTGTTGTTTGTTTTGGGGGTGGATGTGTGCATATTCTAATTTGCACATAATAAGTACAAATAATCTCTCAACTGATATAAGTGAAAAAGAGTAATTCCTCTTTAAAAATAACTGTCTGATACCCACATTTCACTGTCTTTTCATGCTTTGCATTTTCTTATATTGAAAATGGATATATCTAAATTGTGGAACTTGCACAACTCTGCTCACTGCCCGTCAAAGCACCTTCCTCCTTATTTTTCCAACAGAAAATGTCAGAGTGGTTTAAATGGAGCTGTTCTGCACTCCAGCTCTTTTTCTGTGGGTAATCAGGATGCAAGGATTGTGTGACACTCTACAAATCTTGCATGTTTCAGGTACCCAAAACAAACCGTGTTTTGAGTAGCATGCATGTGCCCACCTTTTCTTGTGAGAATGGTGTGATGCTGGAATACTGTATTTACTAGAAGAGGAGCCATTTCTTAACTTTGTAGAAGAGCTTCTCATTACTTAAGCACTCCTGTTCCTGACTGAGATAAAAGCCACGTTGGGCAAAAAAGTGTGAACAGCCAATGGATCTCCCCCGCTACCCAAACAAGCTCTATTAATTTGGCTGCCACAGCCATAGGTGCATGAACTGTTTTTAGCAATCTGAACAAATAAAATTTAGGGTTTGAGTCAGGTAAGTGCCCAGGAGCTACTTGTCTACTTTCAATGAATTTAATGTATCAGTACAGATGCATCATCAATTAAAAAAAGTTATTATGATTCCATGCAACATTTACTGGGGCAATATATTATGCAAAAGGGACTATGACAATAAGTAATACTCTTTTCTAGTCTGTTTCTTAATACAAGAAGATGCTAACAAGGCTATGATCGACATTAATTTTAATTCTTTTTCTTCCCCAGTGATTTTTCCTGTAACTTTCTGCTAGGACAAATACTGCTGAAGGGCAATGTAGAAGCACACAGGGGTATGTGCTCTCTACTGCACGACTGATGACTGAGAAATATGTTCTGACAGATGCTTGACACACAGCTCTGAAAAAATAAGGGGCAGTATTACTGATCCTGATATAACTAACTGAAGGGAAGATTTCCTAACTTTCTTGACTTTCTTGTACCCATAAATGACAGAACTTCATTATCAACTGCCTGAACCCAATGGCAGTGGAGTTTTCAATGGTTTCCTTGCAAAAAGAGAACTGACAGTATAGACAATGAAGCACAGGATGGATACACATTCATAGTCAAAGGAATCTGTGGTGGCTGAAATGAGCATATCTAAAATGGCATCTATCAGAATAATTATGGTTAGTAGGGGAGCTTTTCTTTATCACAGAGAAGATCCACTTGCCAACAAGTTTTCTCAAATGAATTTTTTACTTTACATTTTACACAAAAAAGTCTTTTACTGTGATTATTTCTGGGAATGTAGTTAAGTAGGACTTGAGTTCCTATTTACTCTAATTGTCCTTTACAGCATTTTTCATATGAAGACATAAATGCAAAAGCTAAATAAAACAAATGTTATAATTCAAAGAGCAGCCCAAGTGTTCTGTCAACATCTTGTCTGTGCCTGCTAAAGGACAAGAAGGGAAAGGAAAGAAGGCTGTGTTTACTAGAAAAAAGTGTCTTGGGTTGTGAAAATATTCTTCAAAGTTGTGCTTTGTTATTTTTTATGCAAAGTTTTAACAAAATTCTGGCATCGTAAAATGATCCCTAAGCAGTCTTCAGAAGCATTTATAATGCGCCTAAGGAGTTATCAGGTAGCAAATGCACCTTCTTTCATGCATCTACTCAAGTCATCACAGTAAAGGGTATTTGTTTACTACAGCCTACTGCTATGGGAAGTCCCAGAGAAAAGCAGGCAAAGAGATTCCAGTCCTCCTATGCATTGAGAGGAGAGGTTGCACAACAATGGCAGCTTTGTGGAGCTGGTGGCATCAGCTCTGCACCCAGGTTTTAGCAAGACTTGGGAAAATAAGTAAGTTTCTCTATTCCAATCTCCTCCATTAAAACTGACAGCAGATTTACTGGACATGTTGCTTGGAGGAATTTCTAAAAACCTATCCAGATTAATTAAGATTGACATCAGTATTGAAAAGAGACTTACATGTGCCTTTGGTACTGCTATTACATGAAAGAAGAAATTATTTTAATTACGTTATTTAGAAGAATTCAACATCACACTGTGCACATACCACAGAGACATCAAAGACCTTTGCATCTTTATACTGGGTGATAGCTCTAGCCAGAGTACTGTAATCAGGAGACCTGAGAAAAAGGTGAACTATGTTGAGATTCTAGCGAACTGATTAAATATTTCAAGTGTGACAGCACTTTCTTCTAGCTCTTTAAAACATACTCAAATACAAACACAACAAATGTATTTTATAGGATTCGCTACAAAATGAGAAGTTTAATATGATGAGTGCTGCCAGTATATAGTGCACATCTTCACTTGAAATAATTACACTGCCAACAACTGCAAGTGTCAGCAGAGTTGTACTTGTATAAGAGTATCATGTGCAAATATAGCTTCTACAAGTATTAAAATCAGTAGTAGACATCGTCATTGTTTTCATTTCATAGCCCTTCTCACCAAAACATTCTAGCTAGGCTCAAACTAGCACACTGCCTCTTAGGATATAACAATTTCAAGTTTGTAGATTGAATCAGTATGGATCAAGCACTCAGGCTCTGTATTGACACAGACATTTTGCATACTTGCTCCATTATGGGAGCAGCATGTCAGGCACCTAACATGAACCAAACTACAAAAGGTAGGAATTTTAATGATTTTTGCTTGTTCTTTTTCTATTTGATTTGGTTTGTGGGTTGGGGGTGGTTTTCAGTTTTTTTGGTCGGTTTGGTTTGCTGTTATTTGTTTGGTTTGGGTTGGTTTTTTTGTTGTTGTTATTTTTGTTTGGTTTATTTTAATGTTCTCTATTAGATAAAACATTCAGGTTTACTAGCAAAACAAAAATATTGAAACTACACTGAAAACTTCTCTTCACTTACAAAATACATAATGCAGATAACATAAGAAATTATTAGTGATAAAGAAAATACAGATAGAAATGCTTTAAGTAATTTTTCTTTATTACAAAAAATGTAGACAGAATTTGCATAAAGTAAAATGAACTTTGAACAATAGATGAAAGACAAAGCTAAATTTTTTGACACTGTGTTTGGAAAGATGCTGAAGACCATTACATTTACACTAAGAATATATATTTTTCAGGGAGAAAGTAGAGATGACAGCAGATACTACATGCATGAAGGGAATCAGTGGAGTAAAAAAAGCAGGAAAACATGAACAAGATTAAGAAAAACAAAAGGTATTGTTTCACAAATCAAAATAAACTACTTTCATAGACTCATAGAATGGTCTGGGTTGGAAGTGACCTCCAAAGGTCATCTAGTCCAACTCCCTCTGCAATAAGCAGGGGCATCCTCAAGTAGATAGGCTGCCCAGAGCCCTGTCAAGTCTCACTTTGAATAATTCCAGGGATGTGGCACCAACCACTTCCCTGAGCAACCTGTTCCAGTGTTCCACTACTCTCATGGTAAAGAACTTGTACCTAACATCCGATCTAAATCTACTCTTCTGTAGTTGAAAGCCACTGTCCCTTGTCCAATGACTACAGGCCTTTGTAAACAGTCCCTCTTCATCCTTCTTCTCTAGTGTGCCTGGTTTTAATTCTCTTCCCCTTCAAACTTTTAAATCCAGATATTTTTTTTCTTGCCTTTCAGATTGTTTTTTGAAAAAAGAAACTTACAGAAACTGCAGTGCTTGTGAATTCTTTCACAGAAGTGGATTTTAGTACATTGTATGCATTTTCAAATGCATTTCTCTTGGAAACAAACAGTAAGATATACTTGGCTCATGTTACAGTTCGCTTAACATGTATTATAATCAAACACATGTGCAAATAAAATAGTCACCAGAAACTGCCTCTACAAATAGGTTAAACATGTGAAATAAATATACAGAACTATCAATATAATAGGATAGTAAGAATTAGTACTACAGATTCTTACTATTTTAGAAGATACAGAAATGACCAGAAATGGATATTCTTACCTCAGCTACTTGATCTAGGTGTTGTAAACCATCCAAACTTAACAGAGCACTCAAGCATACAGCTTCCATACAGCTACTGTTTCTCTACATTTGATATTGGTATATTTTCTACACTTGATATTTGATACTACTGGTTTTATTAGGATGTTGTTATTGGTGTTACAAGGAATACAATTTTCCTTGTGAGTTTCCACTACTTATACATAAGCCCAATAAATGTGTACCAAAGGAAAAAGTGAAGATGCCTGGAGAAATGGGGTGGGTGTGCTCTAGATACAGCAATGATTTCTGTGTGTCAAATTACTTCCTAAAAGAGTTTTCTGTTTTCTCCTAAAAAATCCTGGAAAATAAAAAGAGCAATTGGAAATCATCACCATACCGAACAACGGAGAGATGACTGAAGACTGTTAGTACACTAAGTACATCACAAATGGTATATGAGTCTCCATTACATCTAAAAAAAATAGAATGTCCTTTTGTTATTAAATAGTCAACTTCACAAGGCTTAACTGGATGTTAGGAGGAAGTTCTTCACAGAGAGAGTGATTTGCCACTGGAATGGGCTGCCCAGGGAGGTGGTGGAGTCACCGTCCCTGGAGCTGTTCAAGGAAAGACTGGATGAGGCACTTAGTGCCATGGTCTAGTTGACTGGCTAGGGCTGGGTGCTAGGTTGGACTGGATGATCTTGGAGGTTTCTTCCAGCCTGGTTGATTCCATTCCATTCTATTCTAACTAACTCTACATTTGCACACAGGGGAGTGGAGGCATTAAATGTAGGGAATGAGGTTTGCACGGTAAGATGTAGTAAGGCTCAGTTATCTAACTGGCTATTGGTCATACACTTACTTACCTAATGAAATTACTATATCAGTTTACCTTTATTTTTCCATTTTGCACAGCACTGGTTTTGCATCAATACTGGGCCTTATACTTCCTCCACAAAACCGACTTGAATGTTATTTTGTATGTTTTGTACACCTCATAAAAGAACAGGGACCTGTTTTGTTTCCCGTGTATGAAGTACGTGTGGTGTTGGTTTGTCTTTTCTGGGGAATATTTTTCATATTTAGCTAGACTGCCATTTACACTGTAATAGTCCTATTGTAAGAAACGAAGGATCTCATTTGAAGTTGTATTACGTGAAGACTTTGAGTCATTAACAACTTGTAAATGTTAGGAACTTGTCAAAACTCTGGGAACAAGAAGGACAACTAAGCTCTGATTATGAAAGAAGCTAGCTTTAGACTCAAAAGGTTATCATAGAATCATAGAATCATAGAATGGTTTAGGTTGGAAGGGACCTCAAGGATCATCCAGCTCCAACCCCCTGCCATAGGCAGGGACACCTCCCACTAGAGCAGGCTGCTCAAGGCCTCATCCAGCCTGGCCTTAAACACCTCCAGGGAGGAAGCAGCCACAACCTCCCTGGGCAACCTGTGCCAGTGCCTTACCACCCTCACTGTAAAGAACTTCCTCCTAACATCCAGTCGGAATCTCCCCTCTTCCAGCTTAAACCCATTCCCCCTCGTCCTGACATTACTAGACCATGTAAAGAGTCCCTCCCCAGCTTTCCTGTAGGCTCCCTTCAGATACTGGAAAGCCACTATAAGGTCTCCTCGAATCCTTCTCTTCTCCAGGCTGAAGAGCCCCAACTCTCTTATATGAATCAAAACATTTAAAAAATAACAGTCTTTAGAGAAATATTGCTATATCAAAGAGTAATCATTACCTCTTAAGTTTCTGTGCCACTAATTTGGATATAAGGCATAAATTCAGTGTAGAATATTTCAGGACTTCAGCTTACAGACAGTTGAATATTAGCTCTTCAAAACATGTGACAATGTTGAAAAAAAATGTAATATTTTACACTGTCAATCATGAGACCTAAAATCCTTTTTACAATTAATGTATTTAAAGGAACAAATTCACTTATCTAACATTTAAGTATGAAGGACAGCAGAATACTAAATTCAATTTGTGAAGGCATACTATTTTTATACAGTTTAAACTACAATTTTAAGTCTATACCTACCAATTATTACTAAATTCACAACTGTCTCTCTACATTTTTTTTCTCATTCTCATCTGTGGGAAGACAAGACTTTAAATAATCTTCTGTATCTTCCCATAGATCATACAAAATACTGTACAATAATCTTGCTCTTATTGTTTTTAAAGATATAATTATTAAGTGTTCTTAGAGAAATGCAAACAAAACTCTATTAGTTATTCATCTCAGGAGTTACATGACAACCCAAGGACATTATTCTCTTCTTTTTCTTCCTCATTACAGTGGTTTTGGGACACTGGCCAGAAATGTCTGGCTCTGCTGTCTCAAAATCCTTGTAATAGCTTAATTAATTCTGTTTGGACTGTGATGGGAAAAGTAGGGTCAAAAGAAAAGGGTTATATTCAAAGTACCTGATAACCTCAAAACGTGTAACAAAGAAGAGTATAAATCAGAGCAAACGTACAATTTCTCCCATTTAACAGTGAAAATGCAGGTAGTTTTCAACTGAAGCTACTGTCAGTTGGAAAAAGAGGTAAGCGATCTGACTTTGCCTCCTTAACCCACTGGCATTGTGACACTGAGGATTAAAAGCTAGCCTGTCATTTATAATGCACATTTAAGTTCTAAACTTTCTGAAGGCTTTCCAATTGGTCTGTCACAGTATGTTTGCAGAGTTCACAGTGTATCACTCTGTGTCCTAATTCCTATCTTATCTTCATATCTGTGTGTAACTTCGATGTTAGAATGACTTGATAATTTATTTATAACTGGCAAGGAGTACTTCAAATGTCTAGCCAGAGTAGAAAAATGACTTTGACATTTTATTTTTTCTGCTTTTTTTCATACACACCTATAGTAGTGCCCTATCCTGCTTAATTAAAAAAGTAAAAACAGAAAGAAGTATCTGACAGGCAAAATGCATAAGAAAATGTTTAGAACAGCTTTAAGGTTTCAAATTTTTGGCAATTATGAAAATGTTGCAAAACAATAAAACAGCAGAATCTGTAAAAACTTAGACTCTATTTTATGTTTTCTTCTATGGTGCCATCTAAATTTTGCTCAAGATCTTTTAAACCAGTGCTCATTAGCTGTGATTGCATCTGACCTTTGGTTTTCATTATTATTCAGAACAGCATGCAAGCTCTATTGTGTCCATAAGAGAAAATTCTATTTCCTCATAGGCATGCTATCCCTATTTTACAATGAGATCAGAACGTGGAGGGGATGTGCCTGCAGACAACAGCCTCTGAAAATAATTTGCCACTCTCTTTGTCCAAAAAGGAGTTGCACTGTTTGTGCACCACTGTGTTTCTGCAAACTGAGAAAGAACTTCTGGGAGCAGCTTGTAATGTGCTTGTGCTAAAAGCACACACAGTGGAGATAGAATTATTCTGAAATGAGATTTACAGAGGCTTCTAAAGAAGCCACATTTGGGCAGGTCCTCCCCCACAGAGTAACAGAAGCATCTACTTATGATATATTTGCTAAAAGTCAGTTCTCTCATCATAATTAGAGATGTACTTTCATTTGGTTTTGATTTGTTACCACAGAGTAAAAAAAATGATAATAATGACAAAACCAAACCTTTTTACTATCTGGATTTTAGAACTGGTCAGAAAAAAATAAAACCTCTTGCAAAAGTTCATGCCCGAGGTGGTTCTTTCCCTAAGAAAACATAATTAACATAAGCAATAGCACTTGTCAGAGTTGAAGTAGTCAACTGAAAATTGTTCTTACACCACTGTGATAACTAAAAGTGTAGATAGGAATTTCCAGTCCTCTGCATCACAGTACAAAAGCTTCATGAAAACTGACAATGTTATGATCCCTATCTTTCATTAATTATTGTCTATAGATTCAGTAAGTACTCAAGCATTAAACAATAGATTTTGTTACAAAAATAACATTTATAAAATTAAATAACAAAGTCAATGCATATACTCATACTATTTTTGCATGGAAAAATAGGCTTTCACTCAGCTGATTCTGGGAACTCAGAGTTTTGACTCTTAAAAAATTAGAACAATGATTTTCTTTCTTCACTATGCTATGCCAGGCGAATATCAATGTAATTAATTCCAAATGAATGGCATGACATTAGGTTAAAGTGACAGGACATAGTGGCAGGGGCTTTGTATCCATGGTTCTAGTTGCAGAATTTTTAAGCCACTCTCTTAACGTGTGCAACAGGGAAAAACTGCTTTTCCCACTGTTTTCTAAAGGTCAGAATTGAGCTCCCTATAGCTTTAAGCCCAATGAACGTCATGAAATGGCATGTTGCATTATCACAGTCATGAAGAGTGATGTTTATTGTCAGAGACCTATTTTATGTGCTGATAAATGGCTAGAGAAAAAAAATGTTTGTTAAAGTCCACTAGAAAATACAAAACATCTATATTACGCATAAAGTGTTAAGTACATCATGGAAGGAGCTACTATAATCACAACTCTGAAGAGGATCAAAACAGAAACAAAATATTCTGAAACACCAACTGGTGGCGAAAGCCAGGCAACTCCCAATGGTGGGTATCTTATAATCAAGCTATATTTGAGAAAATACAATCAAATCACGTTGCACACATTCAATAAATCACATCCTTCCAGCTGTGTGCAACAGAAGAGCCAAGCATCATTTGTTGCATTTGTCACGGAACTTAAAAGATTTCCAAAAAGCTACATGAAGGATTTTGCATGCACAGACTGACCTAGTCACAGTCTCTATGATCTCAACTACAAATGAAAACTCCAGAAGAGCTATAAAAATGTAATTTTTTTATGCATATCTGTGTTTATTTTCCTATAAATATGAATTTAAGAGGGAAAGGAAGAAAACATATAGCTTGCATTATCAACGGCATCAAAACGTGCACCAGTAAGTTATGACTACAATGAAATAGAAACCAGCAGCATTCAGCTGCAGGGACTGGCCTCCATTTTCACGTCTAGTAGATTCACAGCACCTGTCTGTGTGGATAGGAATTGTTACAGAAAACTGAGTAGGGAAAAAAAAGTAAATATGAGCAAACAAAGTGAAAAGATTGATAAAACATGAAAAATAAAGTGTTGAAGGGGAAAAAAAAGTGTCAGTGGGAAAGAAAAACAAGGGAAAATACAATTATTTTTTTACATTGTGTCAAATACAATCTCTTGAAATACATTAATAGAAACATCAAAATATGATTCAAGTGTGAATAAAAGGATAATCATCGAAGTTCTCTGGACAAACAGGGATAATAAAGTACTCAAAAGGTAGAAAGGATGTAGCCTAATAGCAGCAACATGTGCCTCTCCACAGAGGTTAAAGTGGTAAACTCCTTGGTCTAAATTTAAAACAATTTAGTTAAGCACTTAACCTGAAGCATGCAACCAACTCTCTTGTTTCCTCCAGAGATTAAGCTAAGCCCAACCTAAATGTAACACTGCATGTGTCTTTCATGTTGGAGGTACTTGGACCTCAATAAACTATGATGCAACATATATCAGAAATAGTGACTATTTGAAGCAGCTACAAACACCATCTCACAAGCAGAAAGAAGAAACCGTAAAAACCCCACAATAATTACATATAAAGAAGACTCTAATCATGCATGAGGATAAAGAAGAGACAAACTTTTTAATCTCTTTCTTCTTTCTAATAACGTAATCTGTTCCTGAACTATCATAGAAGCCCAGAATGGACCACTGGTAAATGGATCAATGCCAAAACTGGCATCAATAATATTGATGCAAGTCCACTTGAAATATGAATGATGAAAGCAATTAGCACAGGCAGCTGGGTAATTAAATACTGCCAGGACGTGATAAATCACTGTTGCTTTTCAAAACATGACATTTCTTACACAGTGTATATGTGGATATTAATTTAATTTGTTTTCTTTTATTTTTGGTTTCAGCTACTGTGATACAGTAATTATATGGACAGTGACTAATGTCAATATTAGGTTACTGTTTCAAAAGATATTTCAAATGAAATTCAAACATATTTCTTAATTTATATACTTTAAAAAGTGTATTTTAAGAAATTGAAATGAATCACAGAATCATAGAACCAACCAGGTTGGAAGAGATCTCCAAGATCATCCAGGCCAACCTAGCACCCAGCCCTGTCCAATCAACTAGATCATGGCCTCATCCAGTCTTTTCTTCAACACCTCCAGGGACAGCGACTCCACCACCTCCCTGGGCAGCCCATTCCAACGGCAAATCACTCTCTTTGAAGTAGATAGAAACTGCTAAGCCTCCAATTTTTCACTTAAACTGTATTATATCAGTCTCCTATTATACTTATTTAATCTTTAAAATAATTTATTGAAGGTTAAACCTACTGTAAAGGATGAGCTGTGACAGCACAAATATGTTGGGGTATGTGTCTACAGAGCTCACAGTCTGAACAGAAAGGATAGTGGCAGATAAATCATTATCTCTTTCAACAAATACATGATCAAGACATGCCAAATTCAAGGACTACTCGAAATCAAAGGATATTTAGGCCTTCATGATTTAGTATTTTAGCTTTTTTTGGTAAAACATCTCAAATTTAGCTTAAATCACAGAACTGCTGTTTTGTGGCTATGTTCTGGTGGGAAATTTGCCTTTAGGACATGGATGTGTAATATTTAACCAATGCACTATCCTCATATCATGCACAAAGAGACACCTGATTGTAGGCAACTATCAGGTAGAAAATATAAATACATGTTCTAGTTTGAGCCTAGCTAGAATGTTTTGGTGAGAAGGACTAGATTACAGGCTGTGGAAGGAAAACAAGGCTGATGTCTACCTCACTCACTGGCTTGCTGAGATGTATAAGAATCAAAACACTGATAAGGCACAAGCACTTCTCTTGCTGGGTAGCTCCGAGCTGCAACTCTCTCTCTAGCCTCTTTGGCTAATCCACTTTGCTACCTAACCCCCTCGCCAAACCTCCATTCCTCCTTGGGACTGGGGTAAGGTTGAGAGGGGTAGGGGGGAGGTGAAGGGGTGGTTGAGAGCCCCTCCTGGGGACTCAGGTTTCTGGAAGGGAAGTTGTGTCTGTATTACCTTTTACCTTGTATATTTCTGTATATAACTGTAGGTACTGTAAATATCTGCTTGTATATTGTGCTAGCTGTAAATATAAGCTTCATTCAATTTCCAGAGCTGGCTGAGCCTAGTCTGGGTGATTTCCAAAGTGTGGGGGGGCAGAGAGCACCCAAACCATCACAATATAACAATAATATAAATATAATTATATAAATAAATTAAGAGTTATGGGCTTCAGCCCACCCTCACACATATTTCTACTGTGGTATTTTCAATAACTCACATTTCAACCTGTTCAAATTTCACTCCTAGTTCTTTTTGCTAAGACTTAAATAGTTTGGTCCTTATAACAAAACAATCTGAGAGACAATAAACTTCCATAGCTATTTTCATATAATAGCTTTTAAGTATTTGTGGAGAATGCAGGTAATAATTCAGTCTCCTAATTGAGACATAGAGTTTCTAAATTCTAAAGCACCATAATGCAAGCGATTACTTATAACTTGTCCTCCAGACAAGGAAGACTACCACACTTGTAAGGTGTGGCCTAGTAATGAACATCAATATATGTGATAATTCGCTTTTTTCCTCCTAGCATTCCAAAAGATAAGCAAACTTATAGTCATAAGGTAAAAAATAAATTAGTTCCTTTTGATGCAGAAGTTCTGTGAATACAGAACAGTTCTTTGACTATTATTTGCTGGCTTTTTGTTGTTGTTTTTGATTTTTTTAGCATTCTACTGCTTTTCTAGTGTTCAGTGGGAGATAATCTTTTTGGTAGTTGCACATAATAAAAAGTATCTTTTTATTTTCCCCTTGCCTGTGGACATCTGACAGTACTTGGTATGTAAGCTTTTTTGTCTCTATTTCGGATTCATATTAAATACATTCTATCAATTTTAGTAAGTGATTTCTATCCCTTTTCATGTAAAAACTGTTCAGTCTTTACAGAGAATGAAGCAAACACAGATGGTTTTAGCCAAGAGCAGGAACATGCCCTATCACTTACAACAATGTTCATCGGCAGGATTTGATGACCAATCATTCTTACTCAGAACATTCTGTTACTAGATGTTGAAAAAAAAAAGAGGCAACTAGTTTTTTGTGAGGCTGTCATCCTGAAGTTTGGGATAGCAATTTATCTCATTGATATGAGCAACTCCTATTCACAAGGCATGAGATCTCAAAGACACATTTCATTTCTTCTACCTTCTTCAAAACCACGTAAAATAAAATCATTCTTTTTCCATTACAGCAATATTGTATTGCTGAAGACTGTCTTATACTTTTAGATCAGAATTATGACATGAACAGATATTGGAATTAAAAGAATCTTCATTTTCAAGTTCTGATTTTGGAATAACAATGCCTTTCATCAGGTAACCTCACAAAGGTAATGCTACAGCTCTTCCTTGCCTTGGGAATACGATCATATTTGGCTACTGCTGTAAAAGACAGGAAGAAATCTTTCTATAAATATATCATCAGCAAAGGAAGGGCCAAAGTGATCCTCCATCCTCTATCAGATGCAGGAGGAAACATGGTGACTAAGGATGACCAAAAGGCTGAGGTGTTTAATTCTGCTTTTGCCTTAGTCTTTAGTAATAGGACCACTTGTATTCTGTGAACTCAGCCCTCTGAGGTGGTAGACAGAAAGCGGGAGAAGAATGACCACCTCTGCTGCACCACATAGATGTACACAAGTCTGTGGGACCAGATGGAACCCACTCAAGTAATCTGAGTGAGCTGGCCGAGGTGCTCACCAAGTCACTTTTCATCATTTTTCAACTGTTAGGGCTTACTGGGGAGGTCCCAGCAGGCTGGAAGTTAATCAGTGTGACACTGATCTACGAGAAGGGCTAGAGGGAGGATCCAGGCCCGTCAGTTTAATTTGGGTGCTGGGAGTCACCATCCCTGAAGGTGCTTAAAAGACGGCTGGATGAGGCACTTAGTGCCATGGTTTAGTTAATTAGGTATTGCTGGGTGATAGGCAAGACTCGATGATCTCAAAGGTCTTTTCCAGCCTGGTTAATTCTGTGATTCTGTGAACAAGTCATGCAGTACTGGAAGTTAAAATAAAATGAAACAAACAAACAAACAAAGACAGAAAAACAGGCCTATGTGCTTCTTATTCTCGCTTTCCCACTAGTGTGGCAAGTTATTAATTTATAATGAAGAAAAAAATCTTACAATAAAACACAACTTGCAGCTATTTTTTCATGTATTTGCTGGACTTCCAGGGAAATAACACTAAGTGAATAAAAGCCTTTGGATGAAGGCACATGCACAAATCTTGTGCCACTAACTCAGAAAATACATCTAACACTTGCAAAAAGTATCCTCTTTTAACACCTCCCATTTCATCTTCTTTTAAGATTCTTTTAATGTAAAAGTGTAGATGTTTTATTAAGGTTACAATATAAGTGGTTCAGAATGGCAGCTGATTTGGACACATCTCTATCAGCTGCATGGTACAAAGAGAATTTCTTTCTCTGCCCTGCTAAGAAAGAGTAAATTGATGCATACAAATGGTTGTATTGTTGGTTATGGGGGTTGTGGGAAGTTGGCTGTTCCTAGCAACACCTAGTCAGAAGGTTTGTTATGGGTACAGTGGTTTAGTCTGTGCTGTCCTAACACTGATAAAGAACTAAAGAAGAGGCACATAGCCCTTTTGGGAATTACCTTTTCCTCACAGGACTAGAAAAAGATTGACTCTGTAGTGAAACAATATTTTCTAAAACACAAGAAATTAGTAATTAAAATCTAATAAAGACTTCACTTGCAGGCAAGCACAACAGTGTTAGAGCTGCACCTGACTGCAAGTAGTGACAACTAACATTCTTAACAAGATTTTGGGATACATAAAATGATACACTTAAGACTGCATTTTTTTCTTCAAAGCATGATTCTTAAATAAATGCTCCTATGCCTTGGTAAAAATTTAAATACAAGGATAGAATTGCTGACTGTAAAAAAATCACTGGAAAAAAGTAGTGATTTTATTATATATACATATATATATATGTGTGTGTGTGTGTACATGTACTCACACATACACACATGGATATATTTATATATACATAGGTATAAAGCAAAATGTTTTAAGGAGTGGGTTTGTTGAGTATTTCTCCAAGTCAGTGCAAAGTGCTATTGGTAAACTGATCAGGAAATCAGGAAAATTTTATTAAAAAAGATTACAAATTCTGAGGAACTAATCACAAATTTGAGTGACTCATTGAATGGAGGAACAATAGTTCTAGAGTTGGAGGCTGGGGAGGTCAGCCATGCAAACTTTAACAGAGTATGATGCCAGACAACGTTATGCAGCCCCAAGCCCCTTCCTAGACCTTGGACTGTTAATGGAAGATCATCATACTGTGTTACTACAAAATTGGACTGCCAACCAGGAGCTGTTACTTGCTTACACTTACCTAGCAAGCAGAAGTTGTGGATTCAGTACCCACAGCAGTTGTCTGTTCACTTGACTTTGGCATCCAGTCCCTGCCCTCAGGGATTACTAGTTCAGCTTCATATTTAATGGCTCTTGAAAGCATAAGCAAGCTTATTCTGCAGAACCAAGTTGTGACAACTTCCATTTCTCTGGTAAGCACCTACGTATCAGCAAATGTATCCTTGCCTCCATCTCCCCAGTTCTCTGATTAATTGCATTAACTTACACCTATTTTCACCAGAATAGTATGTTTAGTTAATCCTAAGCATACTTATGGGATCCCAAAATTCTCTTGAGATGGTAATATCCATGAGACTTCAAACACAGGATCGACATATATCTTGATTTTCAATTACGTTTAGAGAAAGACAGAAACGATTCATCTGAAGTGCCACAGATCTGGGCTGATGAAAACCTTCAGGAGTCTTAGAAGCTTTTTAAATAATTATATGAATAATCATGAAGGTAATCTCAGTCAACATAAGCTTCCAACTGAGCACAGGGTAAGTGAAGTAGATTGAATTCACAGATCTACCTAATTGCATTCCTGCTGCCTATCTCCTTTTTTGGACCTAGTTGTAGATATGTGGTAACAAATACCTATGCCTCAAAGCAGAAATACATGGCATCATCTAAGTTGACTGGTATCAGAGAGAATTAATCTACTTGAAGTTAAGCATTTTATACGTTTTTTATCTATCTACTTTTTAGTAGATTTTTATCTATTTTATCTATCAACTTTTAGAACAGTAAGTTCACACTTGTACAAGGCTATATATATTATATTGCAGCAGTATTATGCCATTTCAAAACAAGAAACCATACTGACTCATGCCCATTAATGTCCCACTGATTCTGAGTGCCTTTTGACATAGTTTAAATATTGCCCCCAGAATGTCCTTATGATGGGAATTTCATACTCTTTTCAGGCCTTGCAAAAACAGTTGTCAAGGAAACTAATTAGTTGCACAATCATGAATGCAATAACGATTCATATAACGACGTGATGTTAAATAGTTTAAGAGACTTCTCACAACTACTTAGAGATTATGGGAGAGCACTGAAATGAAAAAAAAACTTAAATAACTATAAAACTGTTCAGACAAATATGTTCTATCTTCTGAAACTAAATGCATAAAGCTGTGTGCTAGTTTGAAGCTAGCTAAAACGTTTTGGTGAGAAGGATTAGATCACAGGCTGTGAAAGAGAAACAATAGTGACATCTACTTCACTCACAGGCTTGATGAGATGTATAAGAACAAGAGTATAAACACTGATAAGGGAGTTCAACCACTGCCTGGGCTTTGAACTGCATTTCTCTCTAACTTCACCCTCCATCTCTCTGATTAATCTACTTGCTTCCTAACCCCCCTGGCAGACCCTCTAGTCTTCCTTGGGGCACAAGGCAACATCTGGGGTAAGGTAGAGGGGTGGGAGAAGGTGGAAGGGTGGTTGGGAGCCCCTCCTGGGGACTCAGGTTTCTGGGAGGGCTGTTGTGTTTCTGTATTACCTTTTTCCTTGTATATCTCTGTCTATAACTGTATATACTGTAAATATCTGCTTGTATATTGAGCTAAGCTGTAAATAAACGCTTCATTCAATTTCCAGAGCAGGCTGAGTCTAGTCTGGGTGATTTCCAAAGTGTGGGGGGGTGGGGAACACCCAAACCACCACAAGCTGCTTTCTATTTTGAAGTCTGAAGACCACCTAAATTTCCATTTACAGAGGCATATCATGTTTCTCTGTTACAGCAGCTTTGGCAATAATATGCAATACTTTAATCAATCATAACAGACTAAAGTAAGACTTCATTGCAAAACACTATTTGAATTTGACTATGGAAATTCCTTATTGAAATTCAAGAGCATAAGCCAAATATTTGTACTAGGTCTGGATCTGAGTCTAACAATGAATTACTCCATTCTATAAATGAAAGTAAAAATGCATCCAATACCAACAACTTGCTATGGAATATGAAAAAAAAAAAATGTGCAGAGATGTAGAGATAACTTCCCTGAAAAAACATTGGAAGAAAAACTTGCAATAGATGGAAAAAAACTAATCAGTTATTTCAAGCTTTTCCAGTGACAGTCTGTGATATGATCAAACTCATTGCCATTTTACTATGACCAATGTTAGTCAGATATCCAGGCTGAAACATGGGGAGGTTGTAGCCAGGTGGGGGTTGGTCTCTTCTCCCAGGCAACCAGCAATAGAACAAGAGGACACAGCCTCACATTGTGCCGAGGGAAGTGTAGGCTGGATGTTAGGAGGAAGTTCTTGACAGAGAGAGTGATTCAAGGTGTTCAAGAAAAGCCTGGATGAGGCACTTAGTGCTATGGTCTAGTTGACTGGATAGGGCTGGGTGCTAGGTGGGACTGGATGATCTTGGAGGTCTCTTCCAACCTGGCTGATTCTATGATTCTATTAATATACTTTACATTTTAATATATTGCCCATTATACTTATTTGGCAAGATTTCAGTTTTATTCTAATACTCTAAGAGTTCAATATAGAGCACACAGAAAACACTATTTTTAAAATAGTGAAGGTGCTAAGCTAATTTGTTTTTTCTTATTAAAGATACCAGCTCATAATTAAGATAAAAAGTTGGAAATCTCTTCCTCATAACATTTGCTTTATAAAAATTAAAATTACCCACAATATATCAGAAATTAACATCATATTTTGCTTATATTCTAAATGGGAAAAAAATAATTGCATTATTGCTTCAAAATATAACTCTGCTTTGGAAAGCATTATGACTTGATAAATTACTTAATGAAACACGCTCACTATTAACTACTACTCACTTTTCCTTAAATTTCAAACCTTCCTATTTACACAATTATAAATATGAACTTTACTACAGATTTCCAAGCTTCTAAACAGATCCAACAGAAATCCAATAGAAATCTGCATGCTCCTCATGTAAGGGTGAATGAGTAGGATGGCACCTAAGCCAGAGTATTTGAACTCCGAACCTCACCGATTCTAACACAAATATCTTTATACAGGCTGGGTGATGAATGGCTGAGAGCAGCCCTGAGGAAAAGGACCTGGGGGTCTGGGTCGACGAGAAGCTCAACATGAGCCGGCAGTGTGCACATGCAGCCCAGAGAGCCAACCGTGTGCTGGGCTGCATCAAGAGAAGTGTGGCCAGCAGGGCAAGGGAGGTGATTCTCCCCCTTTACTCTGCTCTCCTCAGACCCCACCTGGAGTACTGTGTGCAGTTCTGCAGCCCCCAACACAAGAAGGACATGGAACTGCTGGAGCGGGTCCAGAGGAGAGCCACGAAGATGATCAGAGGGCTGCAGCAGTTCTGCTATGAGGACAGGCTGAGAGAGTTGGGGCTCTTCAGCCTGGAGAAGAGAAGGCTTCGAGGAGACCTTAGAGTGGCTTTCCAGTATCTGAAGGGAGCCTACAGGAAAGCTGGGGAGGGACTATTTACAAGGTCTAGTAATGTTAGGACGAGGGGGAATGGGTTTAAGCTGGAAGAGGGGAGATTCTGACTGGATGTTAGGAGGAAGTTCTTTACAGTGAGAGTGGTAAGACACTGGCACAGGTTGCCCAGGGAGGTTGTGGATGCTTCCTCCCTGGAGGCGTTTAAGGCCAGGCTGGATGAGGCCTTGAGCAGCCTGCTCTAGTGGGAGGTGTCCCTGCCTATGTCAGGGGGTTGGAGCTGGATGATCCTTGAGGTCCCTTCCAACCTAAACCATTCTATGATTCTATGATTCTATGTGTATCTTGAAACATATGTAGAGATACATATGTTTATGTATCAAATAAAAAACTAAAACAACTAAGTTGCTTACAACAGATAGGCAGCACAATTTAAAAATGTATAGCAGGTGCATCTTAAATATGATTTTTCTAACTGTCAGCATCCTGGTTCAAGAGTCAGTATGTTTTCTGTACTTAGAAATTACTTCATTACTAGGAGAAAAGTAAGAAATAGGGCACCATTTGGGGGTTTTTGAATTGAGTATTTGCTGATAATAGAGTATGTGGTCTCATGTTCTGCCAGTTAAAGACTTCACTTAGCTTATATTCAACATCACACATTAGTGTACTACAAATACCAAACAATTAATGGAAGGAAAACATTATGAAATTAAATTACCTGTAATAATGTTGGGCTTCGGTGGCATGCTGAATTCATACAATGTTGGTTCAGAATAACCCAGTCTGTTTGCAGCAGTAATTTGTACTTCATAACCCATGGTCCACTGAAGGTGCTCTAAGACGATGTGATCTCTATTACCCTGCACTTTTTTTTCTAGCCACTGGTCTTCTTTATCTTTCTGTAAAATGCAAATAGAGGTTTAACTTCTCCAAAAAATCTTGTATTATTTGTCTAAGCTATGCGTGATGCACACACACAAAAAAATATGGAGTTTCATTTACAGTGCTCATGAACATCCAAATAACCCAACGTTGAAGTTCTGAGTACTTGACCTTTTTGTAAGTTTGAGCACTCCTAATGTTTTTTTCTACAATGTTCATTTACAGATTTTGTGGGCAATTTGTTTTAATCTTTTGGCTTTGATTCCCACTTTGCCCAAATACTGATGCTGATCTTGGGGAATAGTGGGATAATTATTTAAAAATGCTGGCAAGAATAAATTCTATTAAAGGTTTATTTTATATGAATGTTTCAGTTGCATTTTAATGAATATCCTTTAAAACAAACTTTCCATGAAAGGCAGACTTGAATTGTTCATGAATGCAAACTGTGCTCACATCACATGCTAGTTACATAAAGAAAATATATACTGACTGTATCAACATTTGGTTCTAAAGCAGCGTTTTGCAAACCAGTTTGTATGCAGCAACACAAACACCATTGAGAAAGTATGCAGTCCTCGCTCTCATGAGAGGAGATATTCAAATCATTAAAGATGTTCCAGGGAAAAATACAGGTCTGCATAATTCAGATCATTATTTAAGACATCTATACAAAAGAAACAAAAGAGGGCTTCCATTTCAGTCTTAATTCTGGTAATTCACAAATTTGGCCCTAGCTTCGCAATCTCTCCTTTTAGTGCATAATACATCTAATTGTTCTTTGCACAAACAAGAACTACAAAATAGCTAATAGGCAAGAGGATGAAGTAGCATATGCTGTTAAATGTAATAGCCATCTTGTTTAAAAGAGTCTCAATAATCAAGAATCCATGTGGTCCTATTCTTACTATACACTGAGGTATAATGAAGTCATAAAACTATGGCTGAGAGCTAAATCTTGGCCATCTGATCCACAGAGCAACACAAACCCAGTCAGCAGACATAGCATTTCTGGGGACAAAAAGAAAATCAAGTAGAGGGAAGCAGAAGTTTTGCTGTAGTCTATCGTGCTTCTCATCAACTTATATTCAGGCTCTTTGCTGAATCATCTAAGCATCTAACTCTTGACTGACACAAGTGTCAAAGACAACAGGACCTGAACTGGGCAGCTCAAGGCCCAACCATGCTTCTTATGCCTGTTTTTGAGGGTTTTTTTTGGTGGGCTTTGCTATTGTTGTGGGTGGGTTTTTGTTTGGTTTTGTGGGGGTTTTTTTTGCCCTTGGTATTCAGGAAACAAAGTGAGAGGCTGAACCCTCTTATGTGCAGTGCTGCAATAACTAATTTGCTATCAAGGCTGAGAACGATGGTTTCTCCACACTGACTTCACCTTTTCTTACAGACACATGATAGTCCTTTGAATTATTAAAACACAGTAAAACATCTTTTCAGGAGAAAGGTGAAGATGCCTACTTGGTGCAGTAGTAGGCCACCAAAAATCATCAGAATGGGCAGTCACATTGCAAGTCATGAAAAAGATCAAATACCCTGGAGCAAAAATAATTTACTTATGATGCACTGAAACTGATATTTTCTGTCAAAGTTATTTTCCCATATCCTTGTGGGTAATTTCTGTTGCAATCACCTCACCTTCTATTGAGTGAATCTGCTTTTACAAAATATAGGTATAAAAATTAATACAGATTGCAATGTGCATATGCAAATACTCCTTAATAACATTAGGAATAGCAATGTTATGTGTCCCCATATTTTAATAACCATTTAAATTGGTAAAGTTTGAGAGGATTTAGAAAAACAAAAATAAAATGAAACAAACAAAAAAACCCCAACAAATGACAACAAAAAGAAAAGCCCAAACGAAACACAAACCATTTAGAGCCTAAGGTCTATCTGCATGACAGAAAACAGAAGATCCCTACATGGTCTTGGAGCGTGTACATGTGCCTACACTGGGGAATTCCAAAGAAGTTAGGACCACAGAAGGAGAAAAAAATACACTGAATTCAAAGATAAATATTCAGGCTAATTAGGCTCCTGGGGGTGGAAAAGACAGCACTGTCTTTTGGACTACATTTTGGAAACGAAAAAAACAAACCACAAAACCAAAACCACAACCAACTGTAGAATTCTACATGCTTAATAGAACGAGCTTAAGCTTTGGAAGGAAAAGTGTACAGATTTCTTTATGAGGCTGCTCTGCTGCAGGTGTTTCACAGTTTGGTCAGGTGAGTAAGGGAAGAGTTGAAATGTAACAAGATACATACATGCCATATCACAGAAGTAACAGCATACATTTAGCTGAAAGTGAAGCCAAATTGTGTGGCTCAAGATAAACAAAACAATGTCCAAGCACTGATTTCAAAGACAGTAGTATGTTTTACCGAGTGAAAAACATAACTTAGGAGAAGAAAGGATCAAGAAAGCATCTGGAAAGTAAGTTACCTTCTTTTAATGATAAACAGACATACTCTGTGAGAATACACTCTGCTTTTGGCATCTAAAAACTAAAGCAAACAAACAAAACCAAAAAAACCCAAACATATAATGTTCTTAATTATAGTTGTTATTTCACATGCATTTTCAAGCAAATGCTTCTTCCTCCTGGCCCTCCTTATCTCTTCACCTTCTCTTTAGTCCAAACAATACTCTTCAAGGCTTCCTTCTAGATTTTAATTTTACTGTTACAGTATTTAGTGGTAACACAGCAGATAAGGGCCATTTACAAATATCATACACATTTTCCCAACAAACTACTTGCATAAAGGTTAACATACATCATGCAACACCAGCATCTCCTCATGTGTGCCTCAAGCTACTTCGATAGTATCACCAACTTTAATTGCACTTCTAGAGCACAAGTCTTATGAGGAGCAGCTGAAAGAGCTGGTGTTGTTCAGTCTGGAGAAAATGAGGCTCAGGGGAGAGCTTGATACTGTCTACAGATACCTGAGAGGAGGCTGCAGTGAGGTGGAGGGCTGACTGTTCTCCCTGGTAACAAGCAATAGGACAAGAGTTGCACCAGAGGTGATTTAGATTGGATATTGGAAAAAAAAAAATCATAACAGGAAGGGTTGTAAAGCATTGAACAAGGCTGCCCATGGAAGTGGTGAAGTCATTATCCCTAGAAGTATTTAAAGGATGTGCAGATGTGGTGCTGAGTGATATGCTTTAGTGGTGACATGGCAGTGCTGGGTTAGTAGGTGAACTTGATGATCTTAAAAGTCTCTTTAATCAGAACGATTCTATGTTCTGTAAGCAGAAACAAGCAAAGGGGAGCTTGAATTGGTCCCCACTAAAATTATACATTATTATGACAAATGTAGTTGGGCAGTTACATCCTGCATTGGACAACATACTTGCCTAGGGAATCCCCATCACTGCTCTTTCTGCTTAGCTATTAGGCAAATTGTTTCCCCTTGATTGCTCTCTCTCCTCCTTTCCTAAGGTAACTTTGAACTCAACATATGCTCTCAGCTTCAGATTCCAGTGAACCTTTGGAAGATTGTTTTGACTTTCTTTGTGCAACAGCATGAGTCAATTTGAGGCTGCTACTCCTAAGAATTGCACAGTATCTGCTTCTCTGGAATACAGAGAAAAATCAGAAGCTTCTTATTATCCAATTATAGTTAGCAAGTCCTGCCCATAATATGAATGAAATTATGTTAGGAAAGCAATATTTGACAGTATCAAACATATGATTTCCAGAAGAATAAAACTTAACAATTTCCCTAAACCTGGTTATAGTATTTCTGTAATATCTTAAAGGCTGTCTTCCTCCCAATTTGAAAGAACAAAAACAAAGCAAAACAAAACAACCCCCCAGCAAAGCAAATAAACAAAAACCCACCTGTTTAAAACTAAAATATGAGTGAACTGACTCTCAGGAAGACATAAGATGTTGTGGAACACAAAGAAGAAAAAGCCACTTATTTATAGCTTGTTAACTAATATCCTTATTCAACATGCAGGCAAATACACTGGTCCAGGTGCTAGTAATGAGTCTGGGAAGAATTATAGGAGAGCTAATTAAATATGACCAATGGGAAAGACAGAAGAGAACCAGTCATCAGATAATTAAGTCCTTTAAATAGCACCCATTCTTTCTAATTTAAACACCAAAAAGTTGTTGTTCTTTTGTCATTGTAGGAAGGCCTTTAATTTAGTTAAATAGCTTTTTCAGTTGGAAGCCTAAAGACAAATGGATTTCAGGTCCAGGTAAAAGCTATCTTCCTCAGTACCCTATTAACTTTCCAGTTACTGCTTAAACGGTGCATTTATTTTTCCACAGTGTAAATGAAAAACAATATTTATAATATTATATCTGAGTCAAAACATTAAATACTTGAGTTAGATCCAGAATAACTCAGTTTATTTAAATCACAGAAACATATTAAATTCCATACACTATGTGCATATACAATACCCAAACAATTAATTTTCTTATCTTCTCAATTATGAACACTTTGAGGCACTGTAATCTAACTAGGAAGATCAGCCCCACAAAACTGCATTGTAACTTGTGTTGCATATCTGCTATGTTCCTACCAAATACTATAGCCATAAAATTTACATCTAGAAGGCAGTGTTGAAGAGATAGCTTTTATGCCAACTGTACTCACCAGTCTGAAAGTCATTTAAGAAGATCAGCTGAGATTTAAGGATTAGTGAAATCAGAATAAGTGCTGGTTATTCTCGCAGTCTATTCTCATACGCTCTACCAAATTTTTCTCAATTGATTTTGAGCTACCAATTTTCTTTGGTTATAGTTAACTCAGGAAAATCAATTTATATACCAGGTGTAGAGAATCCCAGAACCATCATAAAAAAGTCACATTACAGGAAAATGTCCTGGCAGGGNGTGGTGGAGTCGCTGTCCCTGGAGCTGTTCAAGGCAGGATTGGACGTGGCACTTGGTGCCATGGTCTAGCCTTGACCTCTGTGGTGAAGTGTTGGACTTGATGATCTGTGAGGTCTCTTCCAACCCTGATGATACTGTGATACTATGATACTATGAAATCCCGCTAGACTAGTTTGGCCACTGCCCCTTCTTCTCCCAGGAGTTGAGTAGCAGACCAAACGAACACCGAGGGTTGAGTGTTTGGCGTCCTGTACAGACATGGCCATGCCTTACCCCATTTTGGGCATGTATGTATAGGCACAGAAGGCAGGACACTTTGAATTCATTGGCCAAAACTTCTGGCGCTTGTGCCTATTGGCCAGTTTGATTTTCAGAACACGTACAGAAGAGGGGAATGACCTGAAGGAAGCCTTTCAGCCTTTCTTCAAGCCTTCCTTAGACTGGAATGTTACCGTGATTCCTTCTGTGAATCCCCTGGCAGCTTCCCCCATTAGTGGCTCATTAGCTGGGTTCCTTCACGCAGACAAGCTATTGACACCAGCTAGGTGACTGGGGCAGTAGCAGCTCACAGTGACTCAGTTTCCTCTCCTTCCCTCTGCCGTGGAATATTTTGTATTTATCCCTCAGAATCATAATTGTGGTTTTTGAAAGCATCTTTATACAGGAAGCATACTCAGGAATCATAGAATCGTAGAATGTCAGGGGCTGGAAGGGACCTCGAAAGTCCATCTGGTCCAGTCCCCCTACAGAGCAGGATCATCTAGAGTGCGATCATACTGGAACGCATCCAGACAGTTCTTGAATATCTCCAGAGAGGGAGACTCCACAACCTCCTTGGGCGGCTGGTTCCAGTGCTCTGTGTGGCCGTTTGAGCTGATTTTCTAGCTCAGACATAGGAGAGAGGTGAACATTCCAGGGATAGGCCATAGAATGGCAACAGTGGATAAGTTAATCAAATTTCATTGGAGCATCAAAAGCTTTATGTCTAGAAGCACAGCTTGTTCTTTCCCCCTTGCTGGCTTCTGCTGCTTGAGCTGCACCTGACTGCTATCTTCCCCCACTGCTGTTTTGGCTGCTGCTGCTTTTGCTGCTTCGCCACCGCTTGACCCCTTCCCCATCTTCCTTAAGGTTACTATTATATATTTTTTTTCTCTGGTACTTCATTTCTCTTTAAACTGTTATACTTGAACTGTAAGAAATGCAATTTCATCTTTCCCTGACTTTCCAAAAAATAATCTGTGTTGTGGTGAGTTTATTCTACCGTGGGAGAGATCCACCCTAACCTGGGACACTCTGTCACCCTCACAGTGAAAAAAAGTCTTCCTCAGGTTCACATGGAATCTCCTATGCTTCACCTTCCACCCATTGTCCTGTCACCAGGCATCACTGAGAAGAGGCTGGCTCCATCCTCCTGGCACTCACCACATATGTATTTATAAACAGCACATCATGACTATTTGGGATCATTTGGGCTACTCACTGAACAATCATGTTTGGTCCACCTCAGACCACAGCCAGTGCTGCCTGTTGTGTAGTTAGAATTTTCCTGTTTTCTGCATTCCTATTTTCCAAGTTCTGATGGTTTAAACTGCTTAATTCTGTGTTCATAAATCCCCTTTGTGTAAATACTTGCTGTCAACCGAGAACCCAAGTGAATTTCAAGTGATCTGGTGAAGTTTTGAATACTAATAAATCATACTTAATATTTATACAAAAAAGAAATATTTATAATTCATATTTGATATTAACAGAAACATCAGAAGATGTGACAAAAATCCTTATTTTTAAATAAGGAATTGACTTTTCCTATTTGGGAACACTGAAGCGAGTTCTGCATTCAGTTTATGAAAGATTGCTTATTTATATTAAATAGAGTCCTCACTACATTCTGTTTAGCATGCTTAAATATCTGATTTTATATTCCTCAATCACTTTTAGAGTGTCAAAATGGGCATGTTAATCTTCTATTACATGTCTTTTTACAGGGTTTAGTCAGATAAAAACAGTACAATCTTCATAAAATAACACAAAGAAGGGTTTTTATTTGCCCTTTTATTTAATGTGCACTTCTGAGTAACTTCATTGCATTTTTCAGCTCTGTACTTACTTCTTCAACTTAATTTTTAAACATAGTGTACCAGGAAAGGAAGGATGCTTTGGCTACTTTAGTGATACTAATAAAAGTCCCATATTTTTAAAGTTTCCTTCAATTTTGGTTTGTTTGTTTTTAGCAAAAATAATTGTACAGAGCAGAGAAGCCTCTTTTATAAACTTGCCAGATTTAAAGAGAACATCTCCATGGACTCCATCTGATAGAAGACAAATAAACTCTGCATGATGGCTCTTAAAGAACTGATGAAAGTTCTCACAATTTCTCAATCATTTGGTTATTTTAAGGTGAGCCTTGGAATATAGGAAGACAGAAAATACGAAATGTGGTCAGATAATTTATCTTATTCAAAGTTAATATGGAGCACTGGAATACAGTTTTCTATCTACAGGATATTATCTATCAATATAGATGCATTTATAAGAGGTTAAAAATGTTCTGTTCAAACAACCCTTAGTTATGTAAGTTTAATGCCTGATAATTTACTGCACTTCTGAGAGCTGAACACAGGTGTTTCACATATACCACGTAATAAACAGAAAAAACAGTTTTCTTGTTAAAATGAACTTTCAGGTACACCTTTAAGAAGAGCAGGGTGCTTTTCTTTCTTATTTTTAATTTATTTTATAATCTAGGCTTATAAAGTAGTTAAAAAAAAGTACTGGACTATACAATTTTGCAATATGTAAAACATTCTGTAACATTTCCAATCATATTAACAGTTTTATCTACATTAAAAGCAAACAGTATGGAGAAAAACACACATACTTTGATTCAATGAAATACTCACACTTCTGTACTTGACAATATATTCCAAAATGGGAGCACCTCCATCATCTTGTTTAGTTATGCTAAGTTTAAAACTTTTTCCACTGCCTGGTTGTCCATGAATTGAAGGGGGGCTTGGCTCCCCTAAAGAAGGGAAGAAAACGATAGATAATAACTCAGCAATAGGATAAGTCTTAAACTACATCTGGGAACCTGCCCACAATACTATTGACTAAAATCTTTAACGTTAATGAGACTTCTGCAAGCACAGCAGACCATCCTTATTAACTGTGTTAAATATTTTGCTTAGGATATGTTCTAACCTAAATTATGTTTTTGTGTAACATCTGTTATGAAGTTTTACACCAGATCTCAAATGAACATGCATTGTCATAGTAAAGTGTCTCACCTTCAAAGTATCTATGAATTTGCATTCATTCACAAACAGTTCCTTTAGAAATACTGCAATATTTGTGCTTATCTCTTATCAAAGTAAAGCTAAACCTCAACATAGAATTTTCCTAGCTTTCTATCAGATAATGTAATTTTTAGCATTTTCTAGTTACTGTTCTATTAGGTGCAATATTTCACATGAATAACAATAAACTATTTGTTCCATCAACGTGGTTAGAATATGCATATGCTTTAATTAAAAACAAACTGGAAAGCTGATAAGTTACTGGGTTTGGGTGGAAGAAATGTATCAGTGCAAACAAAATAAAGTGACACAGCAATATTTTCTTATTTGTAGTTGCAGGACTTCTGGGTTTTATTCCACTGGGACCAGTATTCTGAGCTATAGTGAGAAATGTCCTATTCAGAAAAGTTTTGTCATAACAGATTTATTTGAGACTAGTCTAGTAATAGTTTCTGCTGTACTTTGGTATATCTGTTTGAATAGTATACAGTGCCATCTGGTAGTTTCATTGTTTTTCTTCTCTTTTTGTGTTTAATTTATTTATTACCATTTTTATCTAAAAATAATTTGAGAAAATTTTCATTACCTCTTAATATTTCAGTGTTACTTTCTTGCCTATAAAGACTACTAAAAATACAGAATTGGCTTTGCAGCATTTATCCTTTGAATGCTATAATTAAAACAATTTATATTCATCAATTTTACATATTTTAAGAGTTCTGTTAAGAGCTTAGCAACTGCAAAATTTGTGGCAGTACATTTTACTGAAGAAATGCCTCTAGAAAGGGCCAATTCATTTCTCACAGATATCTGAAATACTGTAAGTATAAATGAGAAAAAGGGTTAACTTTACATCATTCATGGTTTGTGTTCTTGGATATAAAACAAAGATTTCTCTGAGGTTGAAAAGTACAGATAATGGAGTAAATTCTCCACTTTAAATTCACACATACTACTTGGTGGTGAAGAAGGGGGAGTAAGAGGAACAAAACATGATTTCAGGGAAAAAAATGTAAAGACTGATGACATACACTGGGAAGTAGCATATAATAAAAATCATTATCCACAGCAAATCATATTTTAAATTTTTAGCTCATACAGAGATCAAATACTCTTAATAATCGTTTACATTTTCATTTATTAGTGTATTACTCACGGACAGGTAAGGTCTGAAAGATCTCAATTTTACTATACTCTCCTTGCCCTTTTCCATTTACAGCAGCTACTTTGATTTCGTATGTGGTATTTGGCTCCAAACTGCTGAGAACGACCATTGCTAAAAGAAATGAAAGAATAAATACAGGAAAAAAAAAGATGAAATAAAAATTTCATTAAAAATATCAGCCAGTTTCATTATTTGTTTGCTTCACTTGTAACTTGCAAGTTACAGTTTTCTAATAGTCTAGTAGTTCCAAACTTAATTTTCTTCTTGAGTGCCAGTAATCCCCTTCTTCTTCAATGTGTAAAATCATTCCCAGGGAATTTAATGTCAGTGTTATAGAAGTCATAGGCAGCAGTTAAGGACTTTGATGGCGCTTGGTACTTTATGTTCAGACTGTGAGCACAGGAGACATGAACCTTACAAAATTTTTGCTGGAAATGGGCATGTCCAAGCCACCTTCACACAATTCATAATTAGCCACTCTTCCCTCATGGAAAGCAGCATCAGCCATCCTAGAACTAGCAGCTATGTGCACATTAGTGGTGAATTACTGGTCCTGTGCTCTGCAAGTTTATTGATGCATTCAAGGCTCAAAATGACACATAGCTATGATAAATGGAAGAGTTCTGAGTTATCTAGGAAGGATCTGAAAAGTGAATTAGGTAGGTTCATACATATTTAAGAGATGTCAAATTACAACAATCAAAAAAAGTGATTTGGGAAGCAAAAGGGTTTGAACTCAGAACACTTTCAGAAATCATGACTAAATTTCCCTGGCAGCAATCTTTCACACAGCCTGAACCTATCTCTATGATTCTACCTAGAGATGCCCTCAGAATAAGAAAATAAAGCAAAAAAGCTTGCCAAAATAGGGTATTCCACAGAATTAAGAAGATTGCTGCCCTAATGTACAGCAACAAATCTAGAAATATAATCCAGGAAAAGAATGTTGGACTGTGGGAGTGCAGTATTCCATATTATTTTATGTAATTGTATATAGTATATAGTAGGATATATTACCAGTATCAGTTCTGACTATGCATCTGGAAACTTTGATTCATACAAAGTTCTTGGACCATTACCCCACATTTACAAGAAGGACTTCTCTTACTGTCACTAGAGCAATCGTCACCTTGCCGTTTGCCATCTGTGGGATGAGGTCTCCAGGTATCGGATCCATACTCAGGAATGCACATAAATTGGATGGATGTTACCTAAAGTAATGATGTGCTTCTTGTGCCCAGAAAAACAGAGGCTTATTATTATTGTTGAGAAGGATACAGAAATGCCATGCCTTGTAAAAGAGGCAGTACTCTCTGTCTCTAGGGGGCCCAAATTTTTTCATTATAGAGGAGTGTTTTAATAGTTGCTTTAGGCTTGGTTTTCAATTAATATATTTAATGAAAGCATAATTTTCTGTCAGTATTCTTATTCTTTTGAGTCCAGACTTATTAGAATTTCTATTTCTTTAGTTTCTGCAGCAGACAGGCATCCCATTACACGTGGAGTTATAGGGATTTAATGGATTTTGGAAAACCGCTAACTTCTGCATTTGTCACTGAAACATGATAATGCTTTTCTTGTAAACAAAACAGTAGAATTGTCTATCTTCAGCATAGTCTCAAGATTTAAAAATTTCAACCTACAAAGTACAACTATGTCAAGAAAAAATTAGAGTACTATCATGAGAATAGAAATAGAATTTGGAGAAGGGAAGGATTATTATATATAACAATCAGTCTTGGTAGGATGAAATTAAACCTTAAACCCAGCGGTAGGATTGTTTGACTTGCCTTTCAGCCATGATTACTTTCCAAGACTGAATAATTTCACTAAAAATAAACCTTAGGGCATTAAAAAAATATGTTACTGTAATTTTTTTTTTTTTTAGATTTAAATAACATAAAAGCATGACTATGAGTCTACATTTAATGAAATGTGAATCTGTTTACATGAAACCTAAAGACTTGATTGTATAGACACTTAAGTGACTCCTGGGGCCTATCTAAATAAATAGCATGTGCTAGTTTGAGCCTAGNGGGGAAGGTGAGGGGTGGTTGAGAGCCCCTCCTGGGGACTCAGGTTTCTGGGAGGGAAGTTGTGTCTGTATTACCTTTTTACCTTGTATATTTCTATATATGTATCAGTATCTACTGTAAATATCTGCTTGTAAATTGTGCCAGCTGTAAATATAAGCTTCATTCAAATTTCCAGAGCCGGCTGAGTCTAGTCTGGGTGATTTCTAAAGTGTGGAGGGGCAGGGAACACCCAAACCATCACATAGCATTACTTACATATGTAGTATTTAAAGAATTAATATGCACTTTAGGATAGTACTGTATGTCCAGATACTAGTATCTACATACTAGATACTAGATACCCCTGCTATATGTCTAGATACAACTTACAAATACTTACAGAATCCACCCAACTAAATCTGGTAGCATATTGTGCCTTCAAAAACAGGAGACCCTTGGTATCAGTGATGGTAAGATGTGGATGTCTTTTATACATAGGCAGAAAACTGTAACTATATCCTCCTTGAAAACAAAGTTGAGATCAGTTCTTCATCACAGTACTTTAAATACTCCAGTTGTAAATTAATTCTTAGGCTGATTAACAAAGATTAAGAATCTGTCCCACAGTATATTAAAAAAAAGTACAGGGCTTAAATGTGATCTAAGAGTAGTGAAAAATTCACAGCTTGCAAACATGGTGAAAATGGAAGAAAATACTTTAGTTATTTTTTTTAAGCTACATATCTATCATTTTGTATAAAATTAGTGTAGTCATCTGTCCATAAATAAGTAAAATTCTTCTTACAGGATTCCACAGCCCACAGCCCTGGCCACAACCAATGTTCTGATCAGTTTTCACTGATAACTTAAGTAAGTCATTGCAAAATTTATTTTTTAAAAATGGACTTTGAACACATGAACGAGAAAAATTTGGTCTACTATAGACTGTATGCACCAATTATGTCATAGGTACACTCCCTGAAACACATTAAGTCTCACATACACTGGAAGTGAATTGTCTTTATTTCTTTCAGAAGATGATTTTCTTTTTTCCATTCTTTTTCTACCTGTCCTATCTATCTGCCTCTGTTTTTACACTGTCCTTCTTTACTTGAAGAATTCAGTTTTGTAGACTAATTGATTTTGCTGTGATTATTTACAGAAAAACTGGTTTCATTGAGGACTGTACTCAAGGGACTACTCTCCAAAGCCAAAAAACCCAAAGACTCTTTTATGAACTCTGCAAGTATTGCTGGGCTCAGTTAACATGATGCATAACAGATCAGACCTTGGTGTTTTCAGTTTATACAAAGACAAACAGGGAGGATGGAAGTGATGTGGTATATCTTTGGAGGAGATCTTCAAACAATCTCCTGGCTATTTTGGTTTTGGTTAAGCAAACTCCATAGAGAGTTTAAAACAGAACTATCATTTTTTTTGACAGGGTATGCAAGAAACTATTTNTCTTCTCTTCTCTTCTCTTCTCTTCTCTTCTCTTCTCTTCTCTTCTCTTCTCTTCTCTTCTCTTCTCTTCTCTTCTCTTCTCTTCTCTTCTCTTCTCTTCTCTTCTCTTCTCTTCTCTTCTCTTCTCTTCTCTTCTCTTCTCTTCTCTTCTCTTCTCTTCTCTTCTCTTCTCTTCTCTTCTCTTCTCTTCTCTTCTCTTCTCTTCTCTTCTCTTCTCTTCTCTTCTCTTCTCTTCTCTTCTCTTCTCTTCTCTTCTCTTCTCTTCTCTTCTCTTCTCTTCTCTTCTCTTCTCTTCTTTCCTCTTCTCTTCTCTTCTCTTCTCTTCTCTTCTCTTCTCTTCTCTTCTCTTCTCTTCTCTTCTCTTCTCTTCTCTTCTCTTCTCTTCTCTTCTCTTCTCTTCTCTTCTCTTCTCTCTTCTCTTCTTTTCTTTCCTTTTCTTTTTTCCTCTTACATTTTTTTTTTCTTTCCCTTTTTAACTAACTAACCCTTTACATATTTATAAACACTGATGAGGTCATCTCTCAGGCTCCTTTTCTCCAAGCTAAAGAGTCCCAGATTCCTTGATCTCTCCTCATAAGAGAGATGTTCCATTCCTTTAAATGTTCTTCCAGTTTCAAACTCAATCCATTGACAAAGTCAAATCTAACTGAAGTAGCACATAAATTTATTTTGAAATGAAGTAGATAAGATATATTGTTGGTGAAATACCATCTTCCTTCATTGCCAAAAGACAATTCAGCGGAGAACATGTCCAGTCTAGCTAAATAGAGACCTTAGGCTGGACCTCAAGAACAAAAGGAGCGTCTATGGACTTTGGAAGAGGGGACATGTCTCTCGTGATGACTATAAAGATGTAGTGAAACTGTGTAGGAAGAAAATTAAAAGAGCCAAAGCACAGCTAGAGCTTAACCTAGCTACAGCTGTTAAAGATAACAAAAAAGTTTCTATTAAAAGCTAAAGGAGGACTAGAGAAAATCTCCATCCCCTATTGAATGCAGAATGAAACCTAGTGACCAAGGGTGAGGAGAAGGCTAGGGTGCTCAATGCCTACTTTGCCTCGGCCTTTAGGACTGGATCCAGCAGTGTCCTGGGCACCCACCTTTGTGAAGTCTGGGAGGGGAATCGGAACAAGGACATCACAATGAATGAGGAATGACCTGCTGTGCCATTTAGACATACACAAGTCTATGGGGCTGGATGGGCTGCACCCAAGGGTGCTGAGGGAGTTGGCAGAAGTGCTCACCAATCCATTTTCCATTATCTACCAGCAGTCCTGGCTAACTGGGGAGGTGCCAATGGACTGGAGGGTAGCAAATGTGACACCTATCGACAAGAAGGGCAGAAAGGAAGATCCAAGAAACTATAGAACCGTCAGTCTGACCTTGGTACTAGGGAAGGTCATGGAGAAGGGCATCTCAAATGGCATCATACAACCAAGGGATTAGGCCAAGTCAGCATGGATTCACGAGGGGCAGGTCCTACCTGACCAACCTGATATTCTATGACAAGATCACTCAGCTACTGGATGAGGGAAAGCCTGTTGATGTTGTATTCCTAGACTTTCAAAAACTTTTCATACTGTTCCCCACAAAATTCTTGTAGACAAATTGGCGACACATGGTTTGGATAAGCACAGTGTCTCCTGGATAAACTGGCTGGACAGGAGGGCCCAGAGAGTGGTAGTCAATGGAGTTAAATCCAGTTGGGGCTGGTCACTAGGGCTGTTCCTCAGGGATCTGTGCTGGGACCATTTCTTTTTAACATCTTTATTGATGACCTTGATTCAGGCATAGAGAGTGTCATCAGTAAGGTTGCAGAGGACACCAAGTTAGGTGTCAGTGTTGATCTGAATGAGGGCAGAGAGGCTCTTCAGAGGGACTTGGATAGGCTAGATCAATGGGCCAACATTAATGGGATGAGTTTGAACGAGGCCAAATGCCAGGTCCTGTACTTGGGTCAGAACAACCCCAAACAACGCTAAAGGCTTGGAAAAGTGTGGTTGGAGAGCTGCCTGACAGAAACGTATCTGGGGGTTGTAACAGATAAACAACTCAATATGAGCAAGCAGTGTGCCCAGGCAGCCAAGGATGTTCTGAGAAAAGACTGGAGGAGGCACTTAATGCCATGGTGTAGTTGACTGGCTAGGGCTGGGTGATAGGTTGGACCGGATGATCTTGGAGGTCTCTTCCAACATGGTTGATTCTATGACTCTATGATTCACAGTAGGAGGAACAGTATAAAAAGTGCTTTTCTATAGGAGCCTCAGAGAGTTAGCTCACAGAAGTGTTGAAAAAATGAAGTTAGACATTGCCACAGGAGAGAAATACAGGAAAAAAATAAAAAAGGATTTTGCTACACACTAGGCAAAATGTTAATTTATATACAGAAACAGCCAGACTGTCTCAGTTCCATCTGTCTGCCTTGCCCAAATAACAATTAATTTCATAAATACCGATTCAAGCATCTGGCTATAAGTGTCAGAATTCAACTAACACAAACAAATGAACTTTAATAATGACAATATTTCAAGCCACATATTATATGACAAAACATAATGGTAGGGAATTCTACCGCCAGTAAAACCACTGTGTGATGGTTTGGGTGTTATCCGCGCCCCTACCCTGACACTCTGGAAATCACCCAGACTAGACTGAGCCGGCTCTGGAAATTGAATGAAGCTTTGTATTTATGGCTTAGCAGAACATACAGGCAGATATTTACAGTATATACAGTTATATACAAGGTAAAAGGTAATACAGAAACACAACTCCCCTCCCAGAAATCTGAGTCCACAGGAGAGGCTCCCAAATGCCCTTCCACCTTCTCCCACCCCTCTCTACCTTTCCCCAGATGTTGCCTTGCGCCTAAGGAAGACTGGAGGGCTGGCCAGGGGGGTTAGGAAGCAGGTGGATTAATCAGAGAAATGGCAGGTTAGGTTAGAGAGAGAAATGCAGCCCACAGCCTGGACAGAGAGCGACTCCTTATCTATGTTTGGATTCTTGTTCTTATACATCTCAGCAAGCCTATGAGTGAAGTAGACATCACCATTGTTTCCCTTTCACAACCTGTAATCTAGTTCTTTTCATCAAAACATTCTAGCTAGCTTCAAACTAGCACACACTGGCATAATTTCCACTACTATATAGAGACATTATCAAGTCTGAAGTAATTTCCTAAAATATACACACAGAAACAAATGCAACCAGTTTCAAAATCAGAGAGAATAGCTCTGTCAGGAATTGCCATGATTCTTTGCACTCCAATGTCTAATTATTTTGGAATAAAGGTTCTAGTGGCTTAATTAACTGTGCATATAAACAATCACCTGTGAATAAAGATACATAGCAGGGTAAATCAGCTGTAATTAATCTCATCTAACATTCACTAACATGAATAATTTGCTTTATAAAATACTTCTTACTAGTTGATATAAAAGTGTACCTGGTAATAATTGCTTGACTATGTTGAGTGTAGCTCCAAAACACAGTTATCCTGTTAAGCTCCTTTTCTTCATCTATTCAATTTTCATTTTTATTGGTAGGATTCTGATACATCAGAATACTAATACTAATTGAACCAGAAGTAGCATCCCCGCCCTGGAGTCATTCAAGGGATTATCTTTGCTAGCTATTTTTATTTCAGTAAAACTAATACGAAAAGATTAAGTCATTTTTAGAACAAAATGTACAATGCCATAAAATAAGGAAAGTAAAGCAAGCTAAAGGGTAACACAAAGCTCCTAGAAAAGAGCAAATTTATACAGTTTGTAATACATTTAGTATATTGAATTGGCGTGAATACAGAAGATGTGGGTTGTTATTTAACATACTTAGGGTATAACAACTAATAGGTCTTCTTTAGAAGTTAATTTTCTAACTTGTTTAAAAAGTACCCCAAATTCATCTTGTATTAATCTAAATAACAACACAGTGTACAATTTGGGGAAAAAAAAACCAACAACATAAAACCCTAAATCAAACTCAAACAACCAAAACCAACAAAACTCCAGCAAAATCTTAGGAGAAACATTCCTGGAACAAAGGCAATTTACTGTGATGGATTATTGCACCAGTAAACTGTTCCCATAACCTCATATGAAACAGAAATGTGCTTGCATAAATTGCATACAAAATAATTCACTTACACAACTCAGCTCATGTAATTGCTTGTAATACTTTTAGGCTCTAGGCTTACAGAAGGGATTCGTGTTCCCATTAATCAGAACCCATATTGCCATATATTCCTCACATTTTTATGTTATATCAATCTGACAATAACATAGAATATTTTTTGAACAATTCAACCACTTGTCTTGGTTACCCTCTTACCCTATTAATCCTGTGTAACTATGAGCTCAGTTTGGGAGAGTTTGGTTCTTAGCAGCATTAAAGTCAAATTTATCTACTGAACACACCTTGTAACTTAAAATTAAGCAAACCCATGCCAATATTATTATCATCTTTAGCTGTCTAAAACGCTTTGCAGTTCTTCATTTCTACCACTATGTAGCAAAATCTTATTGGATTGCTATCCAAATATTTCTTGCAAATTTGAAGCAGTTCCTTCAGGTATCTGCTGTTCACTGAAGATGCAGATGACTCCAATAATAAACCAGTTGTCTACATAATTCAATAAGCTAAACTAGAAAGACCTACTGAGATCTAAACCCGCAAAGTTTACAGGCATTTCAAATAAAATCCTCTTTTGAATAACCTAGTCTTTAAAATACCAGGTACTTTCATTTTATTTAGTAAGTAATGGCTTCAGAATCAGTTTTTAAGAATGACCAGGGAGGTCATTCTGCCCCTGTACTCTGCACTGGTTAGACCACACCTTGAGTACTGTGTTCAGTTCTGGGCCCCCCAGTTTAGAAGGGACATTGAAATCCTTCAGCGTGTCCAGAGAAGGGCGACGAGGCTGGTGAGAGGCCTCGAGCACAAGCCCTATGAGGAGAGGCTGAGGGAGCTGGGGTTGTTTAGCCTGGAGAAGAGGAGGCTCAGGGGTGACCTTATTGCTGTCTACAACTACCTGAGGGGTGGTTGTGGCCAGGGGGAGGTTGCTCTCTTCTCTCAGGTGGCCAGCACCAGAACGAGAGGACACAGCCTCAGGCTGCGCCGGGGGAAGTTTAGGCTCGAGGTGAGGAGAAAGTTCTTCACTGAGAGAGTCATTGGACACTGGAATGGGCTGCCCAGGGAGGTGGTGGAGTCGCCGTCCCTGGAGCTGTTCAAGGCAGGATTGGACGTGGCACTTGGTGCCATGGTCTAGCCTTGAGCTCTGTGGTGAAGGGTTGGACTTGATGATCTGTGAGGTCTCTTCCAACCCTGATGATACTATGATGATACTTCTTTTCAAAATATTCCTTTCCCTTCAGCCATGACTGACCTGATGTAGAACTGGCACACACTTCTGCTTCAAGCAGGAGAATGTGTCCTGGTAGGGCATAAATCCTGCTAGCCTAGTTTGGCCACTGCCCCTCCTCCCGTGTTGTAGGGTCCAGGATTTGAGTTGAGGAGCAAAGCAATGGAGGGTTTAAAAAATCTCTCATCAATACTAACTGTCCCATGGCCAAGGTATGTTGCTGCAGTCATGGAGCTACCTAGAAAGCAGGTTACAACACAGGAGTTCTGCCTTTCATTCCTGTAATTCTTTCAGTTTTCAACTCTGGAGCATGTAAAGTGTGAGTAAAGAGACTCTACTTGCTTTATTATCAAATGTAGAATCTATCAAAAGCCTCTGAAGAATAAACGAGCTCCTGTAACTGCTTTCATCAAAGAGGCCATCCTTACAGCGACAAGCAAAGGGACTAAACAGTGACCCAAATGTGTGGTTTATGGTATTCAGTAGTGTGAAAAAACAAAGCCTTCAAAACTGATACGAATGATTTCAACAACTGTTGAAAGGTAATTTTCATTCATAACATTTTCTTTCTCAGCCTCACCCTAGTATCCTTTACTTATTGCCAATGGGAAAAAAAAAGGAAAAGAGAGAAAAACAGTAACAAAAAATTGTTTAATGATCTAGGATATTAAACGATACAGGATATTTAATGCAGTAGGTCAAGGAACAATGTCTGTAAGCTGGAACAAAGGAAGTTCCATCTCAACATGAGAAGAAACTTCTTTATGTTGAGGGTGACAGAGAACTGAAATAGGCCACTCAGAGAGGTTGTGATGCCTCCTTTCTCTGGACTTTCAAAACTTGCCTGGATGCATTCCTGTCTGACCTGCCCTGGGAGATCCTGCTTTGGCAAGGGGGTTGGGCTAGATGATAACCAGAGGTCCCTTCCAACACCTAACATTCTATGATTTTATGATACTGTGAAATGTAATGTAGATAATGCTATTCGTAACTACTCTGTCATTCAGTGACCTTGAAAATGCTTAAAGAATATGTTTTCCTCCAAGGGCACTTTCCTGGTTTGTATTACAAAATGCAGCATAAGTTTATATATGCGTAAATATTCCATAAATGTACTTTGCCTTTCTGTAAGCAGATTTGCAATGTAAAATAAATGCAGATGGTTACAATTCAGACTTGGAAGGCAAAATTTGCAGCTACACCATGCATCTAATTTATCAGTTATTTATTTTAAATAGTGCACTGCAACACTCTCAACAAGATTCACCTTAACAAGCCAAATCAGAAAGACCTTAACATCAAACCAGTACGCTTGCTGTAAATTTACTTAAGTGTGCCATCATAGAAAGTCTGAAAAGGTTTAAACACAGCATAGCCAGATGTTCCCAGTGGAACACAGGGTGAAACATATCTGGAAGAATTAATTTCCATTCATTTGCTTTTAAAAATAATAACTGCATAGTTCTTGCGATCAAAGTACCTTTCACTTGTTCTTAGAGATTCTAAGGTCCATGTCTTACAAAAAAAAAGACACTACCTCTACATAAATCATATTTTGCAATGAGTTTTGACTAAATGCAATGGCAAATGGAATTATAAGCTATTGAAAAGTAACCTCAGGTATTGACAGTGGTAATATCTGTATAATGCTCATTTGCTTTTATTTACAAACTCACGCTGTGAAGTTAATTGCCTGGGTTTTCTTCAACTCTCATGACATTTTATTCACCTTTGAGTATGAGAAGTACATTTCATTCTCCTAATGTTTATCTCTTTAGTAAGTACACCTACTTTTAGACCAAGATGACTTTTCAGGTTATTTCCATAGTTAACAGTTTCCATCATCATTTAGAGTAGCCTTTGACAATATATGCTAGTAAGAAGTACCTTTAAGATCTCCAAGCCCAGTGTAATCTATTCTTTTTTAACAAAAGGTCTCAGTGTTACAGCTGGGGGACAATGACATGAAGAGGAAAATACATGTTTGAAGAAAGTAAAATGTCTGAAAACTTCCAAGCAAGAAAGGAGAATAAACTGCAAACATTAAAGCAAACTGCACAGAAGGAAGGTGTGGGGAAATGCGGTGACACTATGAAGGAAGTAACAACTTTTTACTCAAAGAAGCTGCGTAATCAGTTTTAGCAGGGATGGCAGCAGAGATCCTAAATACCCACAATCTACTTCATAGTGCTGTTGTCTTCAAAGAGATGGCAGATATTTGTATTTGCCTGTCTACTCTAGTTTCATATAAATTGCCATACAATTCAGATATTGTACCAAAATTGTTCCAAGAAGTTCAATTCATGTTTACAGAAATCTCCAACATGAACTGTATATAACAACATAAAAACATACAATGTTTCAAAACTGTGCTAGTTCGAGCCTAGCTGGAATGTTTAGGTGAGAAGAATTAGATTACAGGCTGTGAAAACAATGGTGATGTCTACTTCACTCATAGGCTTGCTGAGATGTATACAAACAAGAACATAAACATAGATAACACAGTGGCAGTGGTTCTCTGTTGCAGATGATGTCTGTACTTTTCTCCCTGGCCTGCTTTCTGTGTAATTAATCCTTCTTTCTACCCCCGCTGGCTGATCCTCCAAACTCACCTCGCACGTAAGGCAAAGTCTGGGATAAGGTGGAAAGGAGGTGGAAAGGTGGTTGGGAGCCCATCCTGGGGAGTCTGTTTTCTGGGAGGGATGTTGTGTTTCTGTATTACTTTTTTACCTTGTATATTTCTCTATATATCTGTATCTATTGTAAATATTTGCTTGTATACTGTGCTAAACTGTAAATATAAAGCTTCTTTTCTTAATTTCCAGCTTTCTCTATATATCTGTATCTATTGTAAATATTTGCTTGTATACTGTGCTAAACTGTAAATATAAAGCTTCTTTTCTTAATTTCCAGCTCTGAGTCTAGTCTGGGTGATTTCACAAGAGCAGGGGTGGGGCAAGTAATACCCAAACCGTCACAGAAACTGAGTTGTCAAAGAAGGTAGAGCCAGCCAACTCTAAAAATTAGAAGATTCAGTCAAATTATGCATCTTTCCCAATGCATTAAGTTATCTTTTCATATACCTCACATTAATAGAGTAATAGGGAAGTTTAAAGGTATGGTAAATTTGTTCTCCAAAATTAATACAGGACTTTTTTCTGTCTGGGATTTATATTTAAATTAAGCATCTGTGTGACTGCATTATGCAGTTACTGGACTTGTTAATATTTCCCTTGCCTGGTCACTTCAGGTTTTAATATTTGGTATACTGTAGTTCTCAGGAGAGAACTTTATTGCCAATTTATTGAAGTAGTTACAAAAATGAAAGTCTCAAACTTGGTCTGAAACATAACGTGAAAATAAGAGAAGACAAACTCTAATGCCCATGAATGTGTATGGTGTGCAACTAGAGGAAACACACTGTCATTTTTAAATCTTCCAGTACTGAAGGAATTACAAGCTATAGTGGAATAAAATGAATGTCACAATGATTTACAGTATCACATTTATACATGCAGCTACTATGCTTTGTTAAGAAAAACAAAAGATGAACAGTCATTATACTCGTCTTTGAATCTAAGTTAATCACATTGTCCCAGCAGGCCATAAATCAGTTTGGCCACTGCCGCTCCTCCAGTTGCAAGATCCAGGGATTGAGATGAGGAGCAGACAAAACAAACATGGGGGTTGGCTCCAGTAAGCCTGCCCTAAGGGGCTGCAATTCAGCATCAGGTGTCTCGTGCAGCCCCAAACACATGCCTACGGCCTTTTTGGGAATATATGTGTAGCTGACATGGGGTACGACACTTTAAATCCATTGGCCAAACTCATGGTGCCTGTGCCTACTCTCCAGTTTCATTTTCAGAATGTATTTAACAGGGGAATGATTTGAAAAAGCCCAGGATTCTGCCATTCTTTGATTCTGCTATTCAGCTACTGCAATTTCTAGAGTGATTCCCTTAGTGAATTCCCAGTAGCTTTTCACAGAATCACAGAAATATCCAGGTTGGAGGAGACCCTTGGGATCACCAAGCCCAACCTATAACCCTACTCTATCAGATTCACCTGAAACCATATCCCTAAGCACCACATCCAAACCACCCTTAAACACATCCAGGGTGGGTGACACAACCACCCCGCTGGGCAGCTCATTCCAGTGCCAGATCACTCTCTCCATGAAAAACCTTTTCCTAATGTCCAATCTAAACCTACCCAGCCTCAGCCTGAGGCCACCCCTCCTTGTTCTATCTCCAGCTACCTGTGAGAAGATATCAGCACCAACCTCTCCACAACTTCCCTTCAGGTAGTTGCAGACAGCAGTGAGGTCTCCCCTCAGCCTTCTCTTCTATTTGCAGCATTGGTAACTTTTGTTTCTCATCAGCTACGAGTCTGGCACATCTAGCAGCTTTACACTGACTCAGTTCCCCTCTCTTTCCCTCTGCCTTGGAATTCTATTGTAGTTTACTCTAAGGATTATAATCACAAGTTTTGGAAGTGTTTCTATACAGGAGACATACCTGGGAAAACTGTGTATCACGTGAGTAATATTTGAGCAAGTCCTTATAAGGCTCCATAAGTTATAAAACTTTCCAAGTTTTTGTGTTCACTCAGCAAGCATGTTTGGCCCATTTTCTGACCACTGCCAGTACCACGTGTTGCATGTATATAGCATTTTCCTGTTTTCGCTTTCTATTTTCCAATTTCTGACTGCTTTAGACCATTTAATTCTGTGTTTATAAATACCCTTTGCTGTCAACTAAGAATACAGATGTAATTCACACTATCCAGTGAAGTTCAATATTAATAAATACAATTAATATTAATACACAACAATTAATAGTCAAAAATCATATTCCAATATTAAATCACATCACACACGTTCATTATAAGGTTCTTTGAAATAATCCTGTAATTTGGAATATACTCATCTTAGTGCAGAATTTTGTGCATGGCATCGATAGGTTGGACTGGATGATCTTGGAGGTCTCTTCCAACCTGATTGATTCTATTCTATTCTATTCTATTCTATTCTATTCTATTCTATTCTATTCTATTTATGGAATGTGAAAGGGAAGGAAGTAACACACGTTAGATGATTTACTACATTTTTTTCTTCCATCACTGTCCTGACAGCTGCAAAACCATTCACTTCCTGCTGTATAAATCATAAGACTGTCAGGATTGCTTTAACTTGTGGTAGCTGATAAAAATACCAAAGGGTAAGCATGGATGCAACAGATTATTGATCTGGTGAATACAGTGTGATAATATTACTTTGTATAAACATCCCGCTTCAGCATGTACTTAAAGAAATCTTATCTGAGGAGGCTTCTACACTTTTCTGCATTTAGAAAAATGAGAAGGAAGTGAAAAATTAGAACTAAAGTTTGTTGAAAAATATGTTATAGATATTCTTTGGAAAACAGAGCTCATGAATATTAAGATGTATGTAGGAAGGTTACTATGTAGCTCAAAATCAGCAATTCATGCCAAAGATTAAAGATTAACAGATTACTTAAAATGTCTTTTAGCTGCATACATAACACACATTCTCAAACTAACTCCTCTGAGATTTCTACTCTTTGAAATTTATCCATGCAAAAGCACTAATCATATATACTTGACTGAACAATAAAAATAGGCAAAATCATTTCAGATTTGTTCATCAAAAGTTTTCAAAACTAAAAGGTATTGGTTGTCTTTTACGAAATTAAATCAAGATTTCTAGCTGATATAAAAAGGTCTGCATTAACATACAGATGCAGTTACTGGACTAAGGATAACTGAGAAACAAAGACTCATATACATATACTGTGCCAGGGGAAATTTAGGCTTGAGGTGAGGAGAAAGTTCTTCACTGAGAGAGTCATTGGCTACTGGAATGGGCTGCCCAGGGAGGTGGTGGAGTCGCTGTCCCTGGAGCTGTTCAAGGCAGGATTGGACATGGCACTTGGTGCCATGGTCTAGCCTTGAGCTCTGTGGTAATGGGCTGGACCTGATGATCTATGAGGTCTCTTCCAACCTTGGTAATACTGTGATACTGTGGTACTGTGATACTTGTATTTCTTCCCCTTGATATTCTTTTCAGTTAAAATACTTGATTCAGTTAAAATACATTTAAGTTTTGCATACTTACTTTGAACTCCATGGGAGCGAACTATTTTCCAGGTTTCTGAAGATATCTCTTTTACATCCACTTGGTAATGATGAATGGGCACACCTCCATGTGAATCTGGCTTATTGAATGTAACTTTGGCAGTGGTTTGTGACAACTCTAAAATTCGGACTCCATAAGGATTTGAGGGTACATCTGAAAATGTACAAACATCAACTGATTAATCAGCTGCAGCCTAGACAGTTGATAATACGCTCTAGAATCCTGAGGGGAGAAAAGAAGAAAATGTAATATGATGCAATGATGTTTGCATTAGATAAACCACCTTCTAATACAGAGATAAAACAGCACTAAACTGTGCAAAAACATCTATTTAATAATCTATTTTTTAAACAGTCAATTTCATCATATATGCATGGAAGAGCTTGGTCTGTATATTTATGTAAAAGAGAATGACAAACTTTAAATCAAATTTAACAAGAATTGTTATGGTTAAATAGATCATTCAGAATCTGAATTCTTCTAAATGAGATTATGGCCAAAACCAGAGAAATAATTTGGCTGCTTATATGAAATTAAAATAGAGCTGAAAACAAACCCATAAATCGTTAATGTAAAGGTTTATATTGCTTTTTCAATTTAAGAAATAATTTGCAGGAAAGAAAACCCCAACAACAAAAAAAGGCAAGTACAAATATTTCAAAGTAGGAAAGAACTATGAAAATAGAGCAGATGTCTGTAAATACTGGTATGCCAGGTATGAAACAAAACCAGAACATTAAATCTGGGGTCAGTATATCTTTAAAAATAGAAACGTGATGTAGTTTTACAGTGTATGTCACAACTAATACACAGAAGACAAATGACTAACTTCCAATTGTCTTACATTTTAAATTGTTGATGTTTCAGAAAATAGCAGGAATCATTTTAATTCTGTGAACAGAACACCAGGGATTTCAAGCACCATTAAAATTTTCTCTTCTGATACATCTGGCAATTATTTGTATACCTGCTCATATATTTGACACTGCTTTTGTCTGCATGGAATGAAAAATATTTTTATAAGGCCACGAAGGAATATGATCCAAGGCCCATCATTTGGATAGTAGGTGCCAAATCATTTACATAGAATATGGTCTCTAATAAAGGGCTGTCAGGCAGCTGGGAGTGAAAAGAGAATCAATGTGATCTTCCTTTGGTACTGGTACTTGAATGAAAATGAGCTAAACAGTTCTATAAAATGAGTTTAAAAATATAACCTGCCATGATTTCTCAGGAAAAGGACACCTGCCAAGGCTGCTCTACAGGCTCTGATTTGCATAACCTTTTAATGCCTAATTTTTTTCCAGATAATTTCTCTAACAGTTAGCAAAGTCAAATGTCTTAATGCTAAGTAACTCTCTTGCAGTTAGCATATGTGAAAATAGGTCTCCTGAAATCCCCAATAAAGCAGGACGTATTTGGTTACACAGATAAACAATCTGAATATCTTTAACTTAAAGACACAACAGTACAAATCCATAACATTAAAGGTTTGAGTAGAACGCAAATCTCATCTTGAGGCCTTCAAACCCTCAAACTCTTTCTTATTCAAAGAAACACACATTTCATAAGGACATGGGATCTTGCAGGAATTTTTCACCCTCATGAGTGAAATTGTAATACTCTGCAGAAGGGAATTCAAGATTTCTCCCCCCAGTAGTGACAGTATCTCAAGCATCATTCTGTGGATTCTTCCTCTCCTTAGCAAAAATTACTATTCTGAGAAGCATGGGAAAAAAGCAATGTAAGAGTGTCAGCAAAGCAATCTAAGCCAAAGAAAAGCAGCACAGCACTGCTTGAGTGAAGTGGGTATCAGACACTTGGGAAGACAAATATAGCTCTGCACTACTACAGATGAATGCTCTTTGGATTTACGTGCAAGTTAAAAGCTGCCGTGGATAGCTATAAAGTTACAAACAGTCTCTAAACATATTTTCTGTTGTTACAAGCCAAAAATGAAACAAACAAAAAATTATGTGGAAGGTTGAATGAATTGCACTCAGGCTTTTTTTATGTTGGCTTGTGTATGCTCTTTTTCTAATAACACATTTTTATTTCATACCATTGACCAAATAATCATTTTGCTGCAAAGTGAAGTAACTTTGCAGCAAAACGATGATTTGGTCAATGGTATGAAATAAAAATGTGTTGTTTACGTAACCACTCTGTTCTTGACTTCCAAAATATTAAGGAGATCTCTTTTCCTTATGCATTTATGTCTGTGTATGATTATCTACAATAAACATGGCACGGGGTAGAAAACATCCTTCAGGAAGAACTTTATGTTCTCTCCTGCAAATTCAAGTATAATTTCTGCCAACAAAGATATGATTCCATTTGGTAGTAAACATAAAATGAAGATACCATGAAAACTCAGTAAAACATTTTGCATAACTATCACGGTGCAATATGTTTGAAACTCATGTAAGTGTGAAATACATCCAGAATATAAATATGCATCCCACATGTGTAGGTAACTTCCACAGAGTTTTCAGAAATGAAACAACAACCCCATGCAGAGATACAGGCTGGGGTCAGAGTGGCTGGAGAGCAGCCAGACAGAGAGGGATCTGGGGGTGCTGGTTGATACCCGCCTGAACATGAGCCAGCAGTGTGCCCAGGTGGCCAAGAGAGCCAATGGCATCCTGGCCTGCATCAGGAATGGTGTGGTCAGCAGGAGCAGGGAGGTCATTCTGCCCCTGTACTCTGCACTGGTTAGACCACACCTTGAGTACTGTGTTCAGTTCTGGGCCCCCCAGTTTAGAAGGGACATCGAAATGCTTGAGCGTGTCCAGAGAAGGGCGACGAGGCTGGTGAGAGGCCTCGAGCACAGCCCTACGAGGAGAGGCTGAGGGAGCTGGGATTGTTTAGCCTGGAGAAGAGGAGGCTCAGGGGTGACCTTATTGCTGTCTACAACTACCTGAGGGGTGGTTGTGGCCAGGGGGAGGTTGCTCTCTTCTCTCAGGTGGCCAGCGCCAGAACGAGAGGACACAGCCTCAGGCTGCGCCAGGGGAAGTTTAGGCTCGAGGTGAGGAGAAAGTTCTTCACTGAGAGAGTCATTGGACACTGGAATGGGCTGCCCAGGGAGGTGGTGGAGTCGCCGTCCCTGGAGCTGTTCAAGGCAAGGTTGGACGTGGCACTTGGTGCCATGGTCTAGCCTTGAGCTCTGTGGTGAAGGGTTGGACTTGATGATCTGTGAGGTCTCTTCCAACCCTGATGACACTTGTGATACTGTGATAGTATGATACTATATCAGTTCTAAGGAAAGGATGAATCACCTGAAGATCATGCACGAGGAGGCACATTGTTACTCAAAACCAAAGAGTAGCAATTCCTTTAAAACAGAATAATGTAACTACTGTCTCTTTCAGATTAGGCACATTTAGGACTTTTTCCTTATAGAAGATCATAAACAGCATAATGACCTGTAGCTCTCTAATGAGTATGAATTTGACCAAGCAAGCCCTCTGGTCTTGATCTAATTGTCCTCTATCAGCTGTTGGAGCATTGCCATGATTTTTTTTTTTCTGTTAGAATTGCAAGGCCTTTGACTCAATGTTTAGCAGAATTGAAGGATAATTTGCAAAGTTATGTACTCTGAAGTCTTTTTTTTTAATATATTATATTCCTGTCAAAACAAAGGATAATTTACTAAATGTTCAGCCAATAAATTCAGCAATTAAAAAAAAAAAAGTCTAAAACCTTCACTCAGCTTCATCTTCTTCCCGGTCTATTCCTCTGTTCAGTAGGAGACTGTACTCACACATAATGTTAAAGAATTCCTTAAAAATAAAGTTTAAAAACAATGTCCAAATAGTAAGTGTAAAGTTGCATTTGAGGTATTTTGTACTTGGTGCATGAAGCTATTTAACTTTGTGATACCTTGGCCTAAATTAAGTAGTATTAGTTTGATTTAATATTGCAGCTAATAGAGAAGCACACACAGAATTACAAGTACATATTTATCTCCACTGATATGCAAATGCTCTTTCAAATCTATTGCTGTCATTACCCAATCTATTGATGACCTTCATCATTGAGAATTTTCTTTTACAGTTATTTTTTGGACAGTTTTATGGAACAAAATATTTTTCCTTTGGAGAGGTCACCTGTCCTGGTGTAAATGGAGAAAAGAAAGCAATGAGGTGACTCTACCTCCTATCAGTATGTTCCTAGCACAGTTCTTCAGATTTTCCTGTCCTTCTATATCTGGCATACACATTGACTAGAAGTGACTATATCTAAACACTGAACATGACTAATATTAGGATCATGGCAAGGAAAGAGGTGGGTTGGGGAGTAGAACTTTGGAGTTAAAGATCTCCATTAAGTAGTTCATATTTACACCTTCTTAGAATGAAGGAAAAAAAATCTCTTGAATCTGCAGGTTTAGCTCAGTCTTTCCTTGACATCTCTCTCTGGGGAAAGTGGCAGTATTTTTTTTCCTTCAAAATCACTGTAAGTTATGGAAAAGTAAGGAATTATTTAGGAAACAGGCTGACAGGTAGGAAATAAAGTTCTAAATAATAAAGTAAAATATATGCACACAAAGCAAAATATTGTTACTGTGTTGATAGTTCCAGGCATATACTTATTGAAAACACATTGCTGTTTGGGTTTTTTAGTAAAACTCCTTCAGCTGATATTATGAAAGATAGAAAAAAAAAAAAGGCCAAAAAAAAGCTAGTAAGATCCCATGACATTGTCTTGGAACAGAGTATGTTTATCTTTTAATACATTATTCTCCAGGGAAAATAAAGTTCTTCTCTTTGATTTTAATTTGTTTAAATGAAAACATGGATATTTGAAGAAAAATAGCACAACACGCATTAACCAGCACCAAAGTGCCAGCGCCAAAACATCCACATTAGTAACCTGTTAATTTGATATTGTAGTGCTTGACAGTTATAGATCAATCTTACCATACTCTGAGTATGACTTTTTTCATAAAATAGGTTATAGGATATTATTTCTCTTAAGTTCAGTTATTGTCTTTTCCACATCTTCATTTGCTTTTAATGTTATTATTCTCCATCTCAACTGACTTTCTGTGTATGAAGGATGCTTAAAGTAAGTTTAACTAAATAAAGTGGCATGGGAGATCATAGCATCATGGTGTCATCAGGGTTGGAAGAGACCTCACAGATCATCAAGTCCAACCCTTCACAAATCTCAATATCTAATGACATGATGGAATGGATTTCAGTTTTGCTTTTTAGTTTTCTGCAATATTGCTATATAAAGGAAACAGAGAGTGTCTCTCAATTCTTTAAGTCATCTTATATATCACCTCCTATAAATGCTGTCAAACCCATGATGTTTTACAGTGCACTGTGGAAAATGCATAATTCATTATCAGAGTTGTATGATGCAGCTAATTTGCAAACTATGTCAACTGCCTACAAGTATAGTTTCTGCCAGCTGTTGATCCTGTTAACACTTAGTCACTCTAAGTCTCTATGTTGAGCTACAGTACTGGGCATAATGAGATAAGAATCTCAGCTTTCACCAAAAAATAAAGGATCTTTCCATGTGCAAAACCATTTGAAATGATACTGAGATCTCAACAAAAAAGATGCTACTTAGAACCTGTCATGGAAATCCAGTAGGCCTAAAACATGTCCTGGTTTGTCCCATCCTTCTGCTGATGAAGGAAGCAAGGGTGGGAGGAAAACAAATGCTTGGTGCCATTATGTCTCCTCCCAAAGTGATAAACAGGTACCCACAGGTGTTTATGCACTTGTTAGTGTCTTGCCCCAGTCAGGGTAAGCAAGCCCTGGTTTCACCTAATATGGTTGGTTTTGGCAGAGTGCCATTCTGATTGGTGAATCTCTGTGGACAAAGGAGCCACTACACTTGGGCAAATAATACAAATGGAGCTAAGGCGCGAGCAGTGTGCTCTGCCCTGACACTGCTCTGCCTGCTACATAACAAGTCCTGATGTTTGGGCTTGAACTACCTGGAAACTTGTCCTGCCTCATGTTTACCAGAAGAAGGCATTAAGTGCCTCATTACATGGTGAGAAGTGCCACTGAAATTGTGCTCTCTGCACATCTGCAAAACATCTTGCCAGCACCTCTGCAAACTAGTGTGCCAAGTCTGGAGTCCAAGAAGAACCAGGATCAGGTCTGAGGTCGTCTGCCTCTTTCCCAGCACCCTGTTATAGCCTGGGAAGATCTAGAAGACTCAATGGCTATTAAGGCACTGACAGAATTCCCTTCAAGTGTTCGGGTACTGTCTAGAAATTATAATTCAGTCCTGGGAATCTGGAGATAATATTTTGTGAGTAAATATTCAAAAGCCTCTGAAGTTTCTTTAGTGGTCAAGCGGTGTATCGACTGTAAGATTCTAATTCCTAATAGTTTAAATAATGTTTGTTATATTATTGCTAGTTATTTCTTAACTATTCTAGATTTCCTGTTTTTCCCTCTGTGAAATACTTTTCATGACCATACAAAGAACCTATTATTTAAAAATTGTGGTCTGTGGTGAGATTCTGGAATATCAAAATTAGTAAACCATATTAATTTTGGAATAAATGCCAAACATACTGTTACAGTACCATCTACCTGTACACTGATATTTCACATAGGCTATGACTAAATTAGTTTTGGGAATCTAGGAATATCTATGCTGACCTCAATCTCTAAAAGCCATTTGAACAATCTGCCAAGCCCACTTGGCTTGCTAAAACCTAAGCTTGTCACAGAGAAAAGAAACAAAACAAAATGAAAACAAACTCCAAGAAACAGAGTGTAAGTAGACTTCCAAAATAAAACTGTTCTTGTGATGTGAAGCAATTAATCTACAGTGGCAAGAAACAAGGAGTGTGGTTGGTTTTGTATTCTACAAGCTCCTTGCACAGTAATTTAAATGCCTAAGCAATTGAAAAAGGAGGTTGTCAACCATGTGGTATTTTTAAGAGTTGATCACCACAAATCAGACGGCAAGCACATCTAATTAACCTTTCAAAAACTGCTGAAGTTTCTCAGCATTTACCAGTAATAGCCAACATCTTTCAGTAAGAAACCTTAAACACACTGGAGTTCACTCAATTGAAGGATTTAAATGGAAGTGTCAGGAATTCAGGCTGATTCAGTAGCTCTATGTAATCCAAATGAAGAGGTCTAGTTTTCCTGTCATGCAAAACGGTATGGCTGCAAATTACGCCTAAACCTTTTTCTGTCATCCATAAGTCTAATTTCTTAAGGAGGGCTTCAGAAATAAAGATGATGGCATTGTGTCAGTATCAATGCTTTTTTAACTAGTTTGATTCTGCAGAAAACCAGTACAGCAGAAAAACTGAACAAAATATGAAGAAACAAGTCTTTCCTGAAGACTTCTAAGAGGAAACTCTTCAGAAAAATTACCATTATCTGTGAAATTTACCCTGGCAGCATATTTTGCTTAATACTCTTTCCCACCTAGCAGTAGTATTTACTCTTTCCTGACAGACTCATTGAGAAATTATGCTGTGCACCAGCATTAGTACCTACAATCAAAGCCAGAAGGAAACCCAGGGTGTATTGCAATGCATCAAAAAAAAATTACCAGGGTTTAATATGGTTAAACAGGGTTTAATCATAAGGTTCTTACCTAATTTATCAAAATACAGCAACAGAGGCAGTAAAAGAGGAAAAAAAACTGCATTTGGCATTTCGTATTTGTAGTTACTACGATGGATTTATCCTCCATCTTCCTGGCTGCTTTTAATTTCCAGCTAATGCTGGTTTAAATGCAGAACTTGTAACAGTGAAATGCATTTCTTAGTTGCTGGGTTTTTTTTTCCCCATAAAAAGTCTATTTTGATACAAATGCTAAAAATACCAAATTTTCAGGATATGGATATTACACTACTCGAAGTAATGCTTAGTATAATGCAACCCTGATACCCCCAAACCCACTGTTTCCAGCCAACAAAAATACTCCATTACAAATGGCTTCTATTAAGGATAGCTCTTCACCATTATTAGTATAAAATTTGTGATTGTTCTATTTTCTGCATTTCATATAATTAGGTGATATGAATATAGAGTATATTAATAGAGAATGTCCATATATAGATCATGTTTTATATGATAACATTGCATAATTCTAACTATACTCTGGTTTATGCTTTTATAACTCAAATATATACATTTTTTAAGTTCATCAAGTTTTCTGAATAACTGATTGAAAAATGTAAGGCAATCTGTTGCAAAAGTAAAATCAGTAAGCTCTTTTAAAACCTGCCATCAGTAACATCTCCGATATAGCTGTACTAGAAAGCCAAACCAGGATTACAGCCTGTATGAACTTATTTGTTCTCACTTGCATTTCCAGGGGCAGGGAATTAATGTGGCCGAGTCAGGAATTATAAAAAGAGAATTATTTTATTTTTCCTGGAACCCCACCCCCAAATTATACACAAAAAATACTTTAGTTTATTGACAGATTCACTTCGATCAGGAATTTCTTCCAAAAAATGGATATTATAGACTAATTTAGATATTTAGGGAGTCAAGAAATGGAAAAGGCTAAGCTATAAGCACAGCTTTACCCCACTATCAATCAGGCTGAGCAGAAGATTAAGGAAACAGCAGGTCTTACTCACAGAGGTGAGATAGGCATTCGACAATGATTCTTTGTTCAATTCCTCTGTGGAAGCAGCCTTCTGACGCTGCAGGCAGTACTCAATAATAGAGATCCATGCGGCAAAAGCCCGAGGTAAGTGGCAGAGTCGCCAAACCCAGAAACGTCTCAAGCACTTCTTCCATGAATGGGATGATGGTGGAATGATGCTGCCTTCACAGTGGCAGGAGAGAGCCAAAACTGCTAGCGCCCCCCAGTCTGGGAGGCAACCAGGTAGTCGGCTGCTGATATGGTCTGAGACGAGCCGGTCCGGATGTTGCCGGTGGCTCTCTCTCAAAGGACCCCAGGGCTGGCCAAGCCTGCAAGTTTGCACAGAAGGGTGCAAAAGTGGGGAGAACCATCCAAAAGCAGAGACAGGGTAAAACCAAGAGCCATACAAAAGTGAGGATGGTCCAGTCACAGCAGGAACCTGTCCTGTCAGGCACTCTTATCAGGAGCTCTTTTCAAGGTGGGGAACTCTGAAGATGGGACCTATCAAGGTGGGAAGTCTTTTCCCATTCCCCCTTGCTCTATTTATCCTTTTCTAGACAAAGTGTCCATTTACCATTTATACTGGGTGCGAAAACCCAGCCAACCACCAGCCCAATTCCAGTGTGGGCTTCCACACAGGTCAGCCCATGTGTGGAAAGGCGCCTTTTGTTGTTCTCCTTTAAAGCCCGCAGGGCATGGAGGGGGGAAGCAGTTTTCGTGCCTTCTTCTCCCATTCAAACCCAGGGGGAGAGAGAAGAAAGGTATCTGGGGTACCCCAGGACACTTGCATGTGAGAATTTGCCGAAATACAATGCATAATATTTTTTTTTAAAATAATGAGGATAAATATGCATTAATTACTTAGAGAGAAATGCAGATTCAGAATACAAAGAAACAGTGCATGTCAGTAACCACAACCTGAATTCCAGTCTCTGTTGGCATGATTGTTCTATTTTATCATCTTTGTGTATCTTGAAAAGCAAGGTATCAGAGGGATGCATTTTTCTTAAGTTCATAGAGTTAAAAAAGAAGTCTAGTGCAAAATATTCTTCTATTTGAGAAAAATCTGAGAAAATATACTAGTGCTTTCACGAGAAGCTCAACATGAGCTGGCAGTGTGGACATGCAGCCCAGACAGCCAACCCTGTGCTGGGCTGCATCAACAGAAGTGTGGCCAGCAGGGCAAAGGAGGTGATTCTCCCCCTTTACTCTGCTCTCCTCAGACCCCACCTGGAGTACTGTGTGCAGTTCTGGAGCCCCCAACACAAGAAGGACATGGAACCGCTGGAGCGGGTCCAGAGGAGAGCCACGAAGATGATCAGAGGGCTGCAGCACCTCTGCTATGAGGACAGGCTGAGAGAGTTGGGGCTCTTCAGGCTGGAGAAGAGAAGGCTTCGAGGAGACCTTAGAGTGGCTTTCCAGTATCTGAAGGGAGCCTACAGGAAGGCTGGGGAGGGACTATTTGCACGGTCTAGTAATGTCAGGACGAGGGGGAATGGGTTCAAGCTGGAAGAGGGGGGATTTAGACTGGATGTTAAGGGGAGATTTAGACTGGATGTTAGGAGGAAGTTCTTTACAGTGAGGGTGGTAAGACACTGGAACAGGTTGCCCAGGGAGGTTGTGGATGCTTCCTCCCTGGAGGTGTTTAAGGCCAGGCTGGATGAGGCCTTGAGCAACCTGCTCTAGTGGGAGGTGTCCCTGCCTATGTCAGGGGGTTGGAGCTGGATGATCCTTGAGGTCCCTTCCAGCCTAAACCATTCTATGATTCTATGATTCCATTTTATATTTGTCTAAACAATAATAGGTGGCCCTAAAAATACTAATAAATTCTGTAACAACTGGTTGTGGAACACCTCAGAGCTTAAATTAATTCAAGTCAGCACTCTGGGTCAAATTGCACTTTTAAATACTTCAAAGTGCAAATGAAGACAGAAAATATTTGCTGAAGCGTTTCAGTCCTTTGCCATCCTTGGTATATCAAGAAAATACCAAGAAGAAAAAGGAAAAAAAAATTCTTTACTAATTTTTTTGTTTTTTTTTATTGATTGCAAACTATGTATTTCTACACTTAAGTAATGAATATATACTGTTACAAATACAGGAATTAGCGTGAGCAAAGGGCAAAAAAGACTAATTTCATTATTTCTGATTTGAGGAGGCTTCAAAATTAAATCCAAAGAAGGTAACCACTCTGAGTGAACTGCCTTATCTTACTTTATATTGCAACTCAACTTTTAGATAAGTAAAATTAACTGTAAACACTGCAATGGAATAAAATAAAAATAACGTGACCAAACTTAAATAAACAAAAAATAAGAAAAGAAACAACATTTTAGCTTACCAGCTTGACCAAGTGTATACTCCTGGTATCTTGATCCTATTCTGTTTGTGGCTGTACAATTATATCGTCCAAAATCACTATCAGACGTAGGAGCAATCTTTAAAAAGAATACAGAGTTTTTAATCAAATATCAAAATCCTTTAAAATGATCACAAATGCAAATATATTGTCCTCAACTAATATGCAGATAGGTTCATACTTCAGCCTATTGTGCTGGTTTGAAGCCAGCTAGAATGATTTGGTGAGAAGGATTAGATCACAGGCTGTGAAAGAGAAACAATGGTGATGACTACTTCATTCACAGGCTTGCTGAGATGTATAAGAACAAGAGTTAAAACATAGATAAGGGAGTTTGAGCACTGCCTGAGCTCTGGGCTGCATTTTTCTCTCTAACCTCACCCTCCGTCTCTCTGATTAATCCACTTGCTCCCTAACCCCCCTGGCCGACCCTCCAGTCTTCCCTGGGGCACAAGGCAATGTTTGGGGTAAGGTAGAGGGGTGGGAGAAAGTGGAAGGGCAGTTGGAAGTCCCTCCTGAGGACTCAGGTTTCTGGGAGGGCTGTTGTGTTTCTGTATTACCTTTTACCTTGCATATTTCTGTATATGAATGTATATGCTGTAAATATCTGCTTGTATATTGTGCTAAGCTGTAAATATAAGCTTCACTCAAATTTCCAGAGCTGGCTGAGTCTAGTCTGGGTGATTTCCAAAGTGTGGGGGAGCAGGTAACACCCAAACCACTACATCTCTCTAATATATTCTCCAAGCACAGATCTAAATACACTTGCTTTCATGTCGAACTCCCTCTTCTCAAATTCAAATGACAAATAAAGGAAAACGATAAGATTGTTCATCTGTACAACTTTCATCTTTCAGACAAGAAAAGAGTCCAAGGAACTTCACTTTATTTTTTTTCCCACAGATGCTGTTTGCACAAATTTGAATGAAATAAGCATTGGAAGGTCTGAAAATTGCTGATTCCCATGGAGGCTGCAAAAATAGTATTTTACTTTTCATTGTTTGAGGATTCACAATGCTGAAGACATTCAAGGGAAAAAATGTGTAAGGCATATGGCTTAACTGTAAATTCAGGTTAATAAGGATTTAAGACAGAACAGAAAATAGATAGGGCAGGTTGCTAAACCCTTACTGGAATCCAGCTTGCCTGACCAACTGTTCAAGTGACAGTAGAACGGAAGAGCACTTAGAAAACCACAGACTGTCAGCATATTTTGGATTGTTAAGCTTTACTTAAAATAACTCCTCCTAAAGATAACTTTGAGAATAAGACTGTCTCTCTTTAAATATTCTCTACTACAAGAAATGAGGTTACTTGTTTGGACTTTAGGAAAAAAACAAACAAACAAACAAAAAAAAGTTGGGTTTGTTTATTTTTTTTGGTTGGTTAGTTGGTTTGGGTTGAGTTGATTGGGTTTTTTTAAGTTTTGTTTTGTTTTGTTTTGTTTGTTCTGAGCACTGGACAACTGTTGATTGGGATCTGAAGTAGAAAACAGACTCTAATTAGCTCTGTAGTTTCCCCTTGGCAACCGAGAAACTTATGCTTAGACATAAGTCTGGTACTTGACAGAGAATAACTAACTTCTTCCTCACCTGTGTGGTAAGACAGTATGTTGTCCCTGTAACAGGTGAGATTAGGGCTAGAGACACTGGTTACAATTTGCTGTGAAATATTTAACTAAGGACAATTATTTGCTATACACTATTGCCAGGGGTTTCACTGTTCAGTCAATGAATAAAGTAAATGGATAATCAGGGTTCACTCTTTGTCTTATCTCAGAACCTTAGAGGTTGGAAGGGACCTCCAGAGAACATCGAGTCCAACCTCCCTGCCAAAAGCAGGATTCCCTAGGGTAGTCTGCATTTCCAAAACCAGGCAGGTTTTGAAAGTCTCCAGAGAAGGAGACTCCACAACCTCTCTGGGCAGTCTGTTCCAGTGCTCCGTCACCCTCACCATAAAGAAGCTTTTCCTCATGTTGAGCTGAACCTTCTATGTTCCAGTTTGTAGCCATCGTTCCTTGTTTTATGCCCTTCTGCACTCTATAGCAGTCACAATGATGCAGAACTGAGGAAGAAATTAATTTACATTTCCATACTGATTTCCATTTTAAGCCTTACCTCTAGAATCAGCTTTCTTCCTGTACTGTAGGTCTTCAGATGTGTTGTATTTTTAAGTGGTAACACCAGTTTTCCTCTTCTCCACTGAACTGAAGCAGATGGATTTGCTAGCACTTCACAGGTTATATTGATGGGATTGCCTTCCCAAGAGTAATACATAGTTTGATTTGACACAAATGTTGGAGCATCTGGAAAAGGCAAGTAATACACAAATATTAGCTATTAACTGATAGGAGCTGTGTACCGCTTCCTATCCAAGTATGCATGTCCACATCGAAATTTCAATTGATTGCTGTACCAATTTTTTATGGGCCATGAAAATATCAGTATTCAGTCTCGAGTTCCTTGAGTAGCTTTTTGGTAGCTTTCTCTTCTCCTGAAACTGTCTTAGTGGAAATTCTCAAGAATATACTTCCTAATTTTATCTACCATTAGGCAACATTATGCCCTTGAAAGACATTGCTTCAAAAATAACAAATATATATTCCTGAGGATTAAAACCTCATCGGCCTGACCCTTGTTTGACAGAAGTGACCTAGGAAACACTTATATCATCTGTTTATTTGCTGACTTGATAGTGTTCTCTACGGAGAAGTTACATTCATTCTCCAAATGTTCACAGATGCGGCAAAGCTTCACAGATTTCTCACTGGAACTATCTTATAATTTATGAAATCTTTCTAAAGAGAGAGATTTATTTGTGTGAATAAAACTGGGAGGAAAAAAACGTTGCAACATACTTCAGGAAAAATACTGTGTATCAACACAATATTCAGGATAATCTTTATGCCCGTTCCTTATAAAATGATCACATTACAAATGAGAAGAAAAGGAGTATCTTCCTTACAAACCTGCCCACAAATGGCTACTTTAAATGTATAGCCAAACACTGAGTGACACAGAGGAAACTGCTGATTTGCAAACTGTGATCTTCAGATCACAATGCCAGTAGTGTGCCAGAATTATCTAGAGAAGGGCGACAAAGCTGGTGAAAGGCCTGGAACACAAACCCGATGAGGAGAGGCTGAGGGAGATGGGGTTGTTTAGCCTGGAGAGGAGGAGGCTCAGGAGTGACCTTACTGCTGTCTACAACTACCTGAAGGGTCTCTTCTCCTGGGCAACCAGCAATAGAACAAGGGGACACAGTCTCAAGTTGTGCCAGGGAAGTATAGGCTGGATGTTAGGAGGAAGTTCTTCACAGAGAGAGTGATTGGCATTGGAATGGGCTGCCCAGGGAGGTGGTGGAGTCACTGTCCCTGGAGGTATTCAAGAAAAGACTGGATGAGGCACTTAGTGCCATGGTCTGGTTGACTGGATAGGGCTGGGTGCTGGGTTGGACTGGATGATCTTGGAGGTCTCTTCCAACCTGGTTGATTCTATGATTCTATGATTCTACTCACTGTCTGCCTGGAGAGCAGTAATAGTTTAATGGTTTCTAGACAATGAGAGGGAGTAGCTCTTTCACTGCTCTTCAACTTTTGTTGTGCAAATCATATCTTTTGCTATTGAAAATTTATTTGTAATTAAAAGGACTGTGCTAATGACTTGATTTGATTGCAAGTCAGATGAGTTTTTATTTCCTAGTCATGGACCTGGAGTGATATTTCGCATGAAGAATATAACTCTGGATATAATTTTTATGGCAGAAATTAAAGATACTTTAGATTTCTTATAGAATAAAAAAGTGTATTATGCTTAAATGGTTACAGAATTAGCATTTATCAAACAGAAACACACAATACATTTAACATAAAATAAAGCATCCAAAAATAATAAACCTTAAAGTCAGGACTCAGGAAACAGAAGGTCAACCATTTTATGTCTATAAAATATGATCCCTCCATTTTTCTTGAATAACTAAGAAATAAATTAATAAACAGAAAAGTTATCAAGAAATTCTACAAACTGAAAATGAAGTACCACCAAATATAAATGAAGGTGGACTTGGCAGTGCTAGGCTAACTGCTGGACTAAATGATCTCAGAGGTCTTTTCCAACCTAAATGATTCTATGGTAGAGTTTAAGAGCTAACACTCAGTTTTGGTTAGAGTGGAACCTTCAGGGCATTCTTTTGAATACAGAGTGGATGAGAAGGGCATTAGTTGTAAAAAGAATAATAACTATAAAGTCCACATCATTCGTTGGTTTGCCAAGAGGGATGAAATGGCAATGTATAAACAATTGGCTTTTGGGTACTGGCTCTTTCACTGCTCCTTCATCCCTCTGACTCCTTCACACCGTGTACTAACCCTTTCCTGATAAAACATGAAGCCTTGATGGTTTTCCACCTGGTGGTAGAGAAGAAGGTGGCATTGGCCCCTTCTGGGCTTTCTTTGTCCAGGGAGGGGAGGATTGGATTTCTGCATTATTTCTAAATTGTAAGTAATTGTATATAATTGTAAATAGATGTAAATATATTTTGTATATGTGGTTGTAAATTCAGCTTGCTCTAAAATAGAGCTTTGTCTTACTTCCAAGCCATCTGAGCTGGTCTGGTAAATTTTTTTTGGGATATAATTTCTCAACCCTCCACAGACATGTTAAGAATAGTTACATATAATATATGTACTGTATACAGAGCTTTCATGCAGATCAAGGAAGTTAAAAACATTAAAAAGCAAAAACATGTTCTGCTTAGACGCTATGTAACTCAAGGTTTGTGTCTAACAAATGACTTCTAAATAATTGGAGACTGAATACACTCTATTAAAAAAAAAAAAAAAAAGGAAATGAAAAAATATTTATTATATCTGAACCTGCAGAATCACAGGATCAGAGGATGTTAGGGGCTGGAAGGGACCCAAAGAGATCATGGAGGCCAACCCCCCTGCCAGAGCAGAACGGCACAAAATCATGTTATTAGTACAGACACATAGAATCATAGAGTGTTTTGGGTTGGAAATGATGCTAGAAGATCATCTAGCCCAGAACTCGTGACATAGGCAGTGGTATTTTCCACTGGATCCGGTTGCTTAAAGTTCCATCCAACCTGCTCTTGAAGACTTCCGTGGAGCGGGCATTCACAGCTTCTCTAGGCAACATGTTCTTGTGCCTCACCACTCTCACCTCCAGAATTTTATTTCTTATATTTAACCTGAAACAACCCTCTATTAGTTTAAAACTATTACCCCTTGTCTTATATACTATAGGCTGTACCAAAATGTTTGCCCCCATCTTTCTTCTAAGCCCCCTTTACATGTTAAGAGAATGCAATAGCCCCTCTGAAACCTCCTCTTCTTCAGGCTGAACAATTCTGATCCTCCTGGCCTTTTTCCACTGGAGATGTATTCCAACCCTCTGATCTTTGTCACTCTCCTCTGCATCTGCTTCAACAAGTTCATGTCTTTCCTGTGCTTGAGACCCTGGAGCTGAACACAAGTTTTCCATGTAGAGGTCTCACAAAAGATGAGTAGAGGAAAAGAATCACCTTCCTCAACCCGCTGGACACAGTTCTCTTGATGCAGCCTGGGATACAATAAAATTCCTAAATAACATTATTGGCTTGAACAGTGAAAGATGCAGTATGATTCTGAAGATCTGAAGCAACTCAAATGAAAAAGATGCTTAGAAGTCACATAGACTCTATCACTAAGGTACAAAATTAAGCAAGACTATTCTACGGCAATATGATTCTATATGCAATCATAACAATGGCATTTTAGAGTAGAGGATATTACCACAGAATCACAGAACGTCAGAGGCTGGAAGTGACCTCAAAAGATCACCCAGTCCAACCCCCCTGCCACAGCAGGATCACCTGTACCAGATTACACAGGAACGTATCCAGGTGGGTTTTGAGTGTCTCCAGAGAGGAAGACTCCACAATGCCCCTGGGCAGCCGAACAGGTTGTGTCACCCTTACAGCGAAAAAATTCCTCATGTTTACATGAAACTTCCTATGCCTCAACTTCCACCTATTGCCCCTTGTCTTGCCATTGGTCATCATCAAGAAGAGCCTGGTTCCATCCTCTTGGCACTCACCTTTTACCTATTTATAAACATCAATGAGGCATTATGGCACCAACATCAGAGAAAGTCAAGTTATTCCTTTTCCCAAAGGGAAAAAGAAGCTGATGGGTTAGGATTCCAATTTGGAGAAGTGATTCTGGACAATTTGCATAAGACGACTACGTAAGAGAAGTAAAGTGACCTGAAAACAGTCTTTGGCATTGGATATCCTTGTTAAGTACAATGTCCAAGAACAGTGATTCAAGAACAGACTAATACATCATCTGATTCATCCAGAAGGTAATTCCATTAAGTTCAGAGATGCAGCTCTGGTGTATGTTTGCCATCACACACAAAATTAGATATGACAAATTACTTGATTCAGCAAACGTGTCCAGAAAACTCTAATAGTAAACTAGTTTACAGTATCAGATTTGCACTTCTTAATTTAAGGACATAAGGTTTCAATCTTTTGGCTGTTTGTTCCTCAAATCATTTGTTTTCCTGAATTATATAATGAAAATAAATGAGACTGTCAGGCCTAAGGCACTGGCACACCTCATGTACTATACTGTCAGAAGCTTGTCTCTTAGATAGTTAACACTGATGTAAGTTTCAAATCACCAAGGACATTAAAAATAAAACCCACATCCCCTAGTAAATCTACTACTTGTCATCCATTCTGTAGAGGTACTTTAAATTTTTGCAATTTCCCCACAATTTGGTTAATAGCCATCTATCTTTCCCGTGGATTTTCTCCCTCAGATCTGTTTAACAATACTTAATATTTTGGAATGAATCCTTGCAGATAAAGTACAAGAACCTCTTTAACAGGTACGACAACTGTAACTGTAAATAATATTAGAAAGACTTAACAAATTAAGTCAGACAACTAGATTTTAATATATAATCATCCTTAAAAGGAAGATCGGAACTACACGGCTTCAGAAATAGACTAAAAATCCAAACAGCTGCAATTCCCTTGTGTATCCAACGCCATTTACAACATGTGGTCCCTCTAAACGTAGACCTTATATCCCTCAGATCTCCAGTACAGTGTGCTCAAACTCATTCCTCTTCACATTAATCCTATGCTCCTCTCAATATGCCCTATGACAGCAGCTCGGAGGCAGGCTCTGTGATGCTGAGGGACCTGACCTCAGATACTGCAACCAGAGCCACATGCCTCAGGGCTAACCTAGTGACCTCAGGATGCTCTGACACAATTGAAGACTAATATTTAAAGACACTAACTTTGAGTAATGTCAAGTACTCTGCAGTTAAGGCAAGTTAATTGAAGGGGGGGAAAAAAGCTTGATTTGATTTATTCAAGTCTCAACATAACATTTATCATATCACTTGATTATTTTCTTCATAATTCTCAGATATGTCGGCTATGCTCTACTGGATCTCTCTTGAAGGCATAGAGAAGGACAAAAATTACATTGCCTTTTTTTTATTTACAGGTCATCATTGTAATATAGAACTTACTCTTAACATAGTATGAAATGACTTGCAAAACTACTGACATTTGGAAGTTTGAAAAACAATTTAAAATTTATGCATTAATTGTTAATATAAACCTTTAACATGTTTAGCCTGTAAGATCAACTCATGAAGTAGAACCATCTTCAAAGAAACATCAGATAATTCTTTCTGGACAGGACAAGAGGCAATCCCTTCCAATCTCAACCAGTCTGTGATTCTGTGTTTAGTCATGGAATGTTGCTACACTGATTTTTCTTTTAAACAGAATTCCAGTGGAGAGGATAAAAACAGGGAAAGATGAAGACTGTTCTGATAAGCAACACAATAGTATAGTAAACATAACCCAGTTTACACATAAAGACTAATTGCACATGCTAGAAGAATTTTTTGTTGCCATGGAATGTTGGTACTAAACTAATAATGAATATAACTACAAAATTCAAGTTTGGATAAAAATCAATAGCAAGGAAAAATAATCTCTTTTTTTTTGGAAGACACTTTTTTCTTTTACTCTTCGGTAATTGCTTTCTGAGAAATCATATTTGTCAGCCACTCATGTGGTTGACCTCATACAAATATGTACCATATTACTGAATGTAGCACGTTGGTGATAGCTGGTTATATCTCAAAACAAGAACAGTGTACAGCAAAGAAGAAAGAATTTTTGGGTCATCCAGCATATATAACAACTGTAGTATCAATAATGAAATTGTGGAGTTTTAACTAAACTGAGTGATGGGAAAACTGCTAACTGCAGCTACAGAAGACTGTATGTTAGGATGATTACTGGATATTATATGGAAAAACAGAGTTTTTTTTTCCAAGGAATGTGGCTTAACATATTTTCTCCAGTAACAGGAACATTCACCAAAGGAATTTGCCCATGGTGATACAGAACAATAAGATAAGTCATAATCTTACACAAGGTGTGCACGGGAGTATATAATGAGTGCTGCAAATACTTCTGACTGAGCTAATGGCAGTTCAGATACAATGAAGACAAAACTATAAGGGCAAGCAGAAATCCAGTTTTAAGGATCATAGACTGCTGATCATAATTGGCCTGTTCAAGTCCTTTGAAAGGCACCTGGTAACATTATATCTACCAAGCAAGCTGCAATTCACTGAGATGTGTACATTTAACTTCCTTAGGCTGTTCTGAAAACATCGTCTCCATGTATCTCCTGCTTTGTCTCATTTTTTATCTATTTCTTCATGTTTTTTATACAAGAAAATAAACAGTTATTTCTTTATCTATGATAAATATACAGGTAATCACTATAGACACATCTTAATATCCAATACCTAGTATACATCACATATGCCATCATTCAATTACTTCTGCTACTATTAGGTGTCCCTGCCTATGGCGGGGGGGTTGGAGCTGGATGATCCTTGAGGTCCCTTCCAACCTGGGCCATTCTATGGTTCTATGATTCTGTGATTATTATTATTATTATCCAATACACACTAGACTTTGTCTAGTAGCTAATTAAATACATTATTAAATAATATTTATAATGGTATCAGTCATTTCCATTTGTTTTTTATAGTCAATATAAGGAAAACTAAATATAACTAACCAGAAAGATTACTTTGCAGGAAGAAATCCTTAAAATGCCTCTGGGCTCTCCACAATTCACATCTACCTAGCAATTAATTCAGATGAAAGACAGGGTTGACTGTGCCCAGTTAGTATCATCCTGATAATCTCTTCCTGTCCTGAAGAACTGTTCTTATCATCAGAAGAAATCCAACGGAGAGCAAGGATAAAGTACAGAAACTGTGCAATCCTACTGACAGTTTAAGTCTCTGACAGGGGCCAGTAAGCAACAGGATGATACCCTGACATCAGAGAACTCTGTGTCTCCATTAGACTTGTTTAACTGCACATCTGTTTAAGGATATAGTGGGAACATGCTCCTCTCCTGACCACCCAAACAGTCAAATGTATTAAAACACACTAACAAAACTGCTCTCATTTTGTTATTAATTTTCAGAATGGCATAGGTGCACTGATTAGTCCTGTCAAGGAACTATGGAATAGTATAATCAATTATGTCTTGCTTCTTTCACATCAATTTTAAAATACTGAGGTTTATATTAGAATATTATTAAAATTAATTAAAAAAACCTGCTAAAACAGCTCACTAGTGATTAGGAAAAAACAAACAAACAAACCCAGAGCAATTCTACGCAAAATTCATTTCAAAGAGAAGAAACCCAGAACAACTGAAGTGGAAATTAAAATGTTATGAAGTGGTTTATGTAATATGCTAAATGAATATTTGGCAACAAAATTAATTACAATCAACATGCTGAAAAGGTATCACTTGGAAAAGAATACAAGGCAAGTCAAATAACGTATTGGATACTGACCTCACAGTATCTTACAACAGTTTTGCATTGCAATGACCTTCATGTTTGTAACAATTTGTATGTTTTGTAACAGCTGTAACAGTTGTAACAATTTCCATGTTTTCCCATTTTGCTATAAAAATACAAATTACTTGAACCTGTTCTGGTTGCTGAAAGCCTCTAGCCTGCAACTTAAGCAGTGAAATAATTGCAATAAAGGATAGCTGTAACTGTTGCTTCATAAAATAATGCATTTGTAGCTGAGAAAAGGTCTGTTATCACCTGTGACAACACAACATTGTATGGAAATGGTGATAATGAGGTGCTCAGATTCTTTGAAGAGACTGTTTCATTACAGATGTGCATGACACAGATTAGATGGATGGGAGATGAGGCTGGAAAGAAGACAGTTCCTTTTTAAACAGTCTAAGTATTTACCATTACACTACTGTATTCTTTGGTGAGCAAGACAAATAAGCTATAGTTGCAGTTCATATACTAGAGCAAAGTTGTTAAAAACCAAAACCAAACAAACAAAAATAAAACATCTTTTCCCAGGCAACCAGCAATAGGACAAGGGGACAGAGTCTCAAGTTGTGCCAGAGGAAGTATAGGCTGGATGTTAGGAGGAAATTCTTCACAGAGAGAGTGATTGGCATTGGAATGGGCTGCCCAGGGAGGTGGTGGAGTCACCATCCCTGGGGTGTTCAGGAAAAGACTGGATGAGGCACTTAGTGCCATGGTCTAGTTGACTGGATATGGCTGGGTGATAGGTTGGACTGGATGATCTTGGAGGTCTCTTCCAACCTGGATGATTCTATTCTATTCAAAAAACCCAACAGCCAAACTTCTCTGACTTATTAATCAGAATATGAATGAAACAAACCCATATTGTATCAGATGAAAAATATTTGCACTATAAAAATACCAGACATGTAAAGGATATGGAAAAAAGCTGTACTTCTGCTACTCAAAGAACACCTCTACCAGAAAAAAATATATTTGCTTTAAAACTTACTACTAGTGACAGTATTTTAGACTGAAAATTCTAGTTTTAGAGATGTCATAATTTTATGTTAGACCAAATAGAAATCTTGTGTTATTCATTAAAACATTTATACTAAAATGTGTGGTCGTGTTGATGACAGAATTATTTCTATTTTCTTTTAAAAACTCTTTTCTCAGAAGATTTCTGACCTGTAGAAAATTTTATGTTGTATCAAAAAAGTGTGTACCCCAAGGCATACATTCAGACTTCAAAGAATATGCAATTTCATTTTCTTATACATTATATTTGATTGTTCCCACACATACTCGAAACTGTCTACCATGCCATAATGGGAATATGTAACTTTTACATTCTTAGCATCTTTCACCTTGAAAGGTGTCTTAGACCATAATACTGTATCATATCAATCTAGAGCTTTTGTTGTGCCCTTTAAGTATGAATTCTGTGCTGGTAATAAGTTCTTAAATTCCAATTGACTATTTTACATAAAATGTGGTACATCTTATTTCTCTCTTCTGAATACAAAAGGTATACATGTTTAATTTAAAAACATAATGTATGCATAACCTCAATCAAATAATATATTTCAGATCACTGTGTACAGGAGGACAAAATTTTACAGAAATGTTATACAAACTTCACTGGACTTGCATTGTTAGCATTTTTGTTTTCTTTACACACATAGAAAAAAAGCCAATTATCAGTGCATCAGTGCAATCATTATAGAAACAATTACAGTAAATTGATATGTTCCCAAAAGATTAACATTTTGCAAAGTTTTAATTCCCTTCATATTTTTATTTATGGAAGAGTAGCTATGTCAAAATCATTAATAAATACTTAGGTCTTCTAGACAAGCAAATCTCTCCTTTCCTAACATTCAATAACAATTTCAACTCTTTCTCATTTTCCTTTTAGACTTATTTCCTGTATTACAATGCATTGCTTGCCTGCCAGTAAGATGGAACAAGCAACTGTATATTGAATTCACTTTCAGAACTCAGGAAATCATTTAGCAGTTTCAAATGGCTACTTATCTTTCTCTGCCACAGATCTTATTCTAACTTCGATCTTCCTGTTGGAAAGGTTTTCTTAATTCAGTGTCTCAATCTCAAACAAGCTTTATTAAGCAATATTGGAGATGCAGAACAAATATATATAGAAAATCTCTAGCAGAACCAGAATAACAATGAAAAGAAATATTTTTTGCTGGTTTTCATTTTTGAGGATTTTTGCTTCATGAATTTGAAGAACATTTTGAATAGATTTTTTTTCCAAGAATTTCTGTATATTCCATATTTATATTCCCTGGTTTTCTTCAAAAGCAACAGCTTCCTCACTAAGCAAAACTATTCTTTTTTTTTTCCCCTGGATATGATAAGAGTTTTGAATAAAGACAGTCTCTAAAAAAGATTGTCACAAACTTGTGGTCTCCAGGAGGGTTTATAACAGGAGCTAGAGTCTTGTTGGGAATTAGTAAATCAGAGAACTATAACAAATCCAGAGATTTTGTTGAATCATAGAAGCTTATGCTTAAGACTGAGCTGTTGCTCAAATCACAGAATCACAGAAGGTTTGCAGCTGGAAGTGACCTCAAAAGATCATCTAGTCTAACCCCCTGTCAGAGCAGGACTGCCTATACTAGATCACACAGGAAAATCAATTCTCCTCTTATCCCACTAAATACTTTTAACCCACAAGCAGTCTCCACTAGTCCAAGGATTTGAAGTTATTATGATTTGCCTTAAATTATGGGGCAATACCACTGGAATATGATGAGATTAAATCCTGTTCTGTTTAAAACACTGACAGGGGTATGCCAACTTCAGAAAATACAGAATTTCTCCACAAAATTCAATACCACTGACGACAGAAGGATATGGTTTGTTAAAATTATGCAAGTTTAAACATGAATTAGCAGGAAAAAACGACCTTCCATCGAGAATGTACTTTGCTTGTTTGCTTTTGTTTTGTTTTAAACAAATTTGAAAGAGAAAACAAAATATTAGAACTTACATTCAATATCAAGGTACATGCTCTTTTGGTGCCCACCAATTCTACTTGCAGCTTCACAGTCATATCTCCCTGAATCTGACAACTTCACATCTTTAATATGCAGTGACGATTTTCCATGCTGCCCTTTGACTTCTATACGGCCATCTGGGCTCTGTTTACATTGATTCAGGAAAAAGAAAGGTTTTATATATATGTGTATATTTATGTATGCTTTATATATTCAACATCATTGATAAGTACACCTGAAAGCATCTCTTCAACTACAGTGATGTTATTACTGACAGGTAAGCAACTTATTAAAAAAGCTCTGCTGCTATGCCTTGTAATCAAGGGAATAAGCACATGCTTGAAGGACCACTGTCAAGGTAGACCACAGGATGTATTAACTCATGACTGGAATAATGAACTAAACATTCCTTTATTTTATTGTGATGCTGCAGTTAATGAAAAAGCATCCATGTATGATCATAGTATCTCAGGGTCAGAATGATCTCTTTTCTCATTAAAAATGTAATTGTGAAACCGAACAGAAATATCTTCTCAAGCAACATTCAACACAGAAATCCAGTTACTGGTTTATTTTCACTATTCATATTCTTGTCAGATGTTCACAACTGTTAAAAAAAATTATCCACATATGTAGATGGAATTCATGGATTTTACTTCCATACTATAGTGCAGAAAAATGAAAAGGACAAAAATGAATGCTGGCTTCTGCTTTTCCAGAACATAAATGTTATATTTAGTAACTTCTTAAAAAGCTTATCCAGACCACCCTCTCCTCAAAAACTATTTGAATTTCAAGACTATAAAAATATTAGGGAAAACTTACAAAAAAGCACCCAAATAAAACTGAAAACCCAAAATGAACCAAAAACTTGTCTGCTTGACACTTCAACCTTCCTAGAGTAGCATACCTGATAAAAAGGTACTAGTATTTACCTACATTCATTATTGAGGAAGGTGGTAATGGGAAGGAAAGCCAGTAAGTATTTAATGACATAGCATTTAAACTTGAAACATACTTTAATATTCAATCCTATAAATATGTACACTTTTTACACTAAACACTCAGAAAGTGGCAGCTGATAGTTAAGTGAGCTTTTAACTCTGTACAACTGTTTGCTGAATACAGGAAAAATGCACACACTTTAGATCTTAAAATACAAGACTTAAATCAGTCATATAGAGCATTGTGTATATAATGATTTCTATGAAAATAAAAGTATTCTGATCCCACATCAGAATTCTGGAACACTGAATTTTGTTTTCTGTGAAAAACCTCTCAGTACTGACACAGAAAATAAATTAACGTAATTCTAATGCAAAAGCAAATCTAAACCCCTGTGGATTGGTAAAATTTAGTAACTATGATCACTTAGCTATCTCTCATGTGATTCCAGATGCTCAAAATTGTATCTTCAATATACCTTTATAAAAAGAAAAAGTCTGAAGGCACTAGTAAACATATTGCAGTACCTAATGACACTCTTTGCAGAGAGATCTTGGGAATGTTAGACTCCAGTTTGCTTAAAATAATTCTAATTTCTGATTTCAAATATTTTTTTACATGTCTGATACACAAAGCCCTTGTATTTATACAAACTACTTACATATACCACATAATTATAGATATATAAACCATATACATATATGTTTTACATAAATATGTCATATATATATATGTTCTCTCTATATGTGTTATATATAACATTTATATATAAATAACATATTTTAATATATATATACATGACATAGTTAATAACAGCTTTATTTACTTATGGATTCACTGCTTCTTTTTAAAAAACAAGCCATACGTAGTAAGAATGGTAAATCTGTATTATCCATACCCAAAATGTACACATGCTTCAGCAATTTCATTTCTGATTTTACCTTGATTAAAAATATTGCCCTGAGAAGTCACATTTAAAACTGTAAAAAGACATGTGCTGAAACAACCTGTGACTATGAATCACAAACACAGTAGTAAAATAAACAGTGATTCATCAAGACCTGCTCTCCTAAAGCACTAAGGCAGCTCTGCACAATTGTGAGTAGCACTAAACAGGTATCTGAGAAAAAATATTTTCTTTGCCCTTTCTTATTATGCGTTATAAACATACAACAAGGAGCCAAATTCCTTCTTAGTACCTTATTGCACAATGCAAAGTGTCTTTCTGTGAAATTATATTGACCTATAGCTGTAATGAAACATTCACAGTTGTCTCACCACGATTTTCTGGATTAGATCAGATTCACTTAGCTTAATTTTCTCTTTCCAGTAGCAGATTATTAGAGGAATATATGAAAAAGAGAGAAAAAAACCCAAATATATATATTCCAAATGGTAATGTTTTATTACCTGAAAAATAAACATGATTGCTAGAAAGAGTTAAATTATAACCCTCACTAAAGTCACTAGAGGTATTTATACAGAAGTAAAAAAAATGCAGTGTTATTTTGCATCTGATCACAAGAAAAAACTTTATCAGTTCAATATTAATCTCAAATACTATAATTCACTGTATAATTCCTATATATGTCACTATAATTAATTCCACAAATTGCAAAGCACACATATGAGTAGTAATTGATATCTAAAACCAAAACATCAAAAGGCTAATTAAAATAAGGAAAAAAAAAATTCCTTAAAATTAAATACCTTTTACAGTAACTTCTCAATCCCATTTTTAGTTTATCTACTTTCTAATACAGCTGGGAAAAATATGGCCTGTACACAAAATAATTCCATGTTCTCACATATGAGAAAAAATATTCAAATATGAATGATGCAATACAACTCAGACTTATAGTTTGGGCAAAAAAACAACCTAATAAATACTCTGGATAATAGGAGATGTTTGCATAACCATATTGTCTATTCTCATCATCAAATATACAGTAGGAAGCATTTTGAGAGGGATCCATCAGGTTAACCAAACCCAAAATACATAGCAACTTTAGGCAAGAAAATTTGGCCCAAATTATAATAAAAATAGGTATTTAGTGAAGCTAACTTCTACTTCTTAAAAAATGGTCTAAAACAGTTTACAAAACCCAATCAGCAATATAGGCTGGGGACAGAGTGGCTGAGAGCAGCGTGGCTGAGAGCAGCCAGGAAGAAAGGGACCTGGGGGTACTAGTAGATAGTAGGCTGAAGATGAGCCAGCAGCGTGCTCAGGCATCCTGGCCTGTATCAGGAACAGTGTGGCCAGTAGGACGAGGGAGGTTATTCTTCCCCTGTACTCAACACTGGTCAGGCCACACCTTGAGTACTGTGTCCAGATCTGGGCTCCTCAATTCAAGAGAGATGTTGAGATACTGGAACGTGTCCAGAGATGCTGGTGAAAGGCTTGGAACACAAACCCAAGGAGGAGAGGGTGAGGGAGCTGGGGTTGTTTAGCCTGGAGAAAAGGAGGCTCAGGGCAGATCTCATTGCTGTCTACAGCTACTTGAATGGAGGTTGTAGCCAGGTGGGGGTTGGTCTCTTCTGCCAGGCAACCAGCAACAGAACAAGGGCACACAGTGGCAAGTTGTGCCAGGGGAAGTATAGGCTGGATGTCAAGAGCAAGTTCTTCCCAGAGAGAGTGATTGGCATTGGAATGGGCTGCCCAGGGAGGTGGTGGAGTCACTGTCCCTGGAGGTGTTCAAAAAAAAGCCTGGATGAGGCACTTAGTGCCATGGTCTAGATGACTGGATAGGGCTGGGTGCTAGGTTGGACTGGACGAACTTGGAGGTCTCTTCCAACCTGGTTGATTCTATGATTTTATCTCTCTCTATTTGCTTATAAAATGATATAAAATATACAGTAAGATGTTTTCTGCTGCATTGCTCAGCATGATTATTATATTGTGGCTCCTTCATGAACATTTAAAGAAGTCTTGTTCCCTAGTCCCATTGTGCAGAAGGATTGGTGTACAGTGCTATTAGTTTTTTCTGCAAACATGGTATAGTAACTGATTAAAAATACATTGTCTGGCTGTCATTCCTGAATACAGAAATAGGTCACAGAAAACAAGAGTGCAAATATAAACCAATTCCATTAATAAGTAATTTTTTTGAAATAAATAAAAGAAAATGTTCTGAAGCTGTTGTCTATATGTGGAGAGGATTCCCAGAATATGTTTGAGTTAATGGATGCAAATGAAAAATGCTAGATACTATAATGAACTTCCACCAAGACTTAAAAAGTACTATTGTGGTTGGAATATATTGTGCCATAGTGTAACTCAGTTAATAGAGATCTGAGGAAACGAGTCAAGGACATACTGTGTTGACACAAAAAGAACAGTAACAGTGCCATCATGCTGAAGCACATAGCATTAGGAACAAATATTAGGAACACAGCTGAGACACTGAAGTTTTCATTTCTGGAACAAAAATGCACATGCAATGTTAGTCTGCAGTAAAAATTAAAACCATGCAAGCTATATTTTCCTGTTCTTGTAAGAGGCATTCTCAAATCTGGAATGTATCAACAATGCAGAATCCTGTATTCATACTATCCATAAATTAGTCATCTTATTTAGCTTTGAACAGCAAATACACAGTCACGAATAGGAGTGGCGCTAACCTTGGGGTCTGCACCCACCAGGCCTTTATTACCCTTGGTAAAATCTTACTGAAGTGTATTTATCTGTTGCACTAAGTATAGAGAGCATACATTAGCACCATGTGTGGCGCTGTAATACAACAAACCAAGAAGAGAAAGCAGACATGGGAATATGAAGTACACTGCACCAGCGCAGTAGTCCTCAGTGGACCTCCTCTTTCAGAAAAAAAGCTTTGGAGCTGCTGCTGGTGACAAATCAAAATGCCAATATAATCTCTATGAATTAGTAATGTCAGTATCCCTCAGGTCTGCCTGAAATAATAATGGACACCTACCAAATGGGAATATTATTCTTTTTCTCATTTTCTTTCAAATGTTATAGTGGAAGAAGTATAAAATACATGCTACGCTGTTTTCTGCTAGACCAAGTACACGTGTGTTTATTTCTTAGTATTAACAGAGTATAAAAAATAGACAAAACAAAAACCTAATCAGAACAATCTCTGTGAATCAATACTTCTGCTTTTGTTTCACCTGTATCGTCTCTCAACATGAAGCATGAATAATCAGTGAAGTCTGAAAAACATACGTACTCAATGCAGTTCCATACAGATCGATACGTTTCTTTACAAAGATCTATATGCAAGTGTGCTAGTTTGAGCCTAGCTAGCATGTTTTGGTGAGAAGAACTAGATGATAGGCTGTAAAATGAAAACAATGGTGTCTACTTCCCTCACAGTCTTGCTGGGATGTGTAAAGAAGAAAGGCAAAACAAAGATTACTGCACTTGCTTCTTCTCTTCGCTGGGGAGCTTTGCCTGCTGGGGAGAGGTCGTGGCTGCTGGCTGGACTCCATCTTGCTTTCTAACCTCACCCTCCTTTGCTTGGCTGCTTCACCTTGCTTTTAACCCTTTTGGCCGAACCTCCATTCTTCCTTGGGACTGGGGTAAGGTTGAGAGGGGTAGGGGGAAGGTGAGGGGTGGTTGAGAGCCCCTCCTGGGGACTCAGGTTTCTGGGAGGGGAATTGTGTTTGTATTACCTTTTTTACCTTGTATATTTCTGTCTATAACTGTATATACTGTAAATATCTGCTTGTAAATTGTGCCAGCTGTAAATATAAGCTTCATTCAAATTTCCAGAGCCGGCTGAGTCTAGTCTGGGTGATTTCTAAAAAGTGTGGGGGGCGGGGGACACCCAAACCATCACAGCAAGTATGTTAACAGTTGGTTATGCTTGAAGATGTTGGAAGAATAATGTCAATAAACAGAGCATCGTGCATTCTAAAAAAGGTAAAGACAAAGCTTTTCTGAAGTTATGATTTTACAGAGTTTTGGGAATAATAATAAACCCTTAAGAAATCAAAATATTTGTCATCATTAATGATAATCAGATAATTTAATAAAATTAATAAATTAAGGTGGGGTTTGAGGGGGTTTGGTGGCGGCTTTTTCCCCCCCATAGCCTCATCACCATCCTCACCTAAGACTAGTTCTACTGATTACATCAAATTAAACATATAGATTTTACTCTGACAAAATCCTCATCATGTTATGTATGTTATTCTTCTACTTGATGTTTTCTGTCTTGCTTCCCAAACTTCTCACACGACTTGGAGTTCCACACATGAATATTCCCAAAGTCCTGATGGGCTGATGGCGACCTGACTGGCTGATGCATAGCTCCAGATCCATGTTCCAGTGCTCTCAAGCAAGTACTAAAATGACAGTAGCGGTGTTTCAGGGGTTCCGTATGCAAAAAGATCGGGGATGTGAAAAGAACATCCACAAAGAGAAAAGAACAGTTTCTGGGACAGAATAACCTATTCAGGTACCATGGAGTATTCAATCTGTGCAATTCCATTGCCACTGTAGTAAAAAAAAATGTTTACAGAAGAGAAGCATTAGCTGAGTATATGACACTTAGAAATCCTCATTCTTTCTCATGTGTAGAAAGTGATACTTGGGGAAAGGTCGATGGTACGATCAGTGCCTGAGTTTTATTTATCAGTCATTTTTCCAGCTCTCGCTGAGGAATTGTAGCACCAAATGAGATGAAGTTGTACCACTGCCAAAATGTGCATTTTGAGCTGGCTGAAAGCAGGAGTGGGAAGGTGAGAACAGATGCAGAAATTTGTGACTTGTTTGTAGCTGGCAGTATTACTTGGTTGGTTATAGCAGCTGTGACCCCATGTTGATTATCTTCCCACCTACAGAGTTTAGCTGACTCCTTCATCCCTTGAAGTTCAGGTTCAAGACTGTAAGCAAAAAATCCTTGCATTTTAAATCTAGGCAAGTTGAAATAGCTTCAGTTTTCTTGCAATGTTTAAAGCTTATTTGTGAGAAAAGTGCTGTTACTGACCATAGTTAGACCACTCCAGGTCAGTTTTGCTTGTCATACATTTACCAAACACCTTCTGACATTTTGTGTTCTTCGGGACTGTTTTTGATATGCATTGCATGAGTTAACAGAAAAGATGAAGAGACGGTGGCTTAGCATTGAGAGTGTTGGGTGTTTTTGTAAAACAGCGTGCAACATACTTAAGAACAGTCACTCTGAGAACATACAACTTAAGCTACAACTGTAAGACTTTCTGAAGTTCCTCCAAAGAAGCTGCTGCAGATGTACGTGACAGAAGATCCTTGTGTTGCTGGGGCAGAAGCAGGGATAAAGGGAGGACAGTAAAAAACCCAAAACAGTGAATCTGTTTGAATTTTAGGCCTGCATCATTCTTCTTCACATCAAGTTGACAAAAAATTGCCAACTCGCTATGTTATCTTGGTCAAGTTCCAAGTATGCACCACTGAATTTTCAAGGAGAAAACAAACACTGAATAACAGAATCATCTTTGGAATTTCATGAATAATAATCTTTTTCAGGAAGCTTTCTGATTTCAGGTTGAGCTGATATTCACAAGAAGAAAACTTCAGATTACATACTTCAGGCTGGCATTTCTTACATGTGAGATTTTAGCCGATCATAATTGCCTATGACACTGTTCCTTGAAGCACCATGAAAGGACTTCAGTAACCTGACATGATGATACTAAATCAAGATAAAATTCCAGAAATCTATTAAATGTAAGTGACCAGCAATTCCTAGTCTGAAAATCTACCTTTGGTGATGAGAAAGGGCTGTTAGTCACAACAGCCGTCATCGTGTAGAAGCTGATGGAAGCTCCCTTCTGGATTATGGATGGTATATTCAGAATATTTCCCACTCTTCAGGTAAATGTATTCTATCCATGCACCTGTTGGAGACAGCAGAAAATTCCAGAGTATTGCTACGTGCATATGCCTTAATGTCCAGTGAATCAGAATAACGCTACAGCAGTGTCTTGGGCTTCAGCGATTTTTATAGCAGACCTTGTGATTCTTTTAGAACTGCAGCTCATTAAATATTTATGTCAGCATGCTGCAAATTCCTGCATTTGTTAGGAATCTGTTTTTTCCACAAGGAAGAAATTATTGAAGAACCTATTGTTTGTAGATCTAAAATGTAACACCAGGGAAGTCACAAAAATGAATCTTGAAGGAAAAAGAAAAAGGACTGTTGTTTTGATTTCCTGTTCATCTGCAGACATAGCAGTTACTTTTAAAGAATTCGGGTTGGAAATAGCAGAGGGTTACACGCAGGTCGTGAACAGTATGCATAATCTCAGGAACAATGCATTCTTGAAAGCTTCACATAACTTTTAGCATTTATGATGTGATATTTGATTGATTTATGCTGGCATTTCTTTCAAATTGAAGTTGTTAAATAATGAGATGACACAGGATGTCCAATACAACAAAACTACTTATTAAGACACGAAACAGAAAACTGAACTTCTGTCCTTGATTGGCTTTTACTCACAAAAGAGTATGAAAGAAAAATAATAAGGGGGGGGGAAATATGATGATCAGCCACTCAAGATTACTTCTGCTGAAGATGCAAACCACAAGAAAGTAATGGTTAATGGTTACTGGCAGAAATATTAGCATTATATGAAAAAGCTTGTAGAGGAAAACAAGCATTAATGTTGGCCATAAAAAATCACAACAGTAAACACAAATGAGTGTTTATAACAGAAATATTACAAACGTACTTTGCAATTAGAAGTTCTGATCCACTCATAAATACTGTTTTTAACAGTTTTATTCCTATGAATTTTGCTGATCTGAATCTATTCCAACACTGCTATGAATTTGTTAACATAAGTGACTCGGATTCAGAACAGTAAAATTCTCAGGAATAAGACCGGTAAGTACAGTGTTTTTATCCAATATACTCTTCACATAAAACAGCCACTAAAAATAACCATTTACTATACGGTTACACCTCACTTCAGACAATCAAATCCTACTGGAACAATTCTTTGGATAAATGGAAATGGGACACAGGTGACCGTACCTCAGATTTTTAAACCTTCAAAATGTTTGTGAGGCATTGGTAACTTCGGTGCAAATTGGAGTCACAAGGTCTTGAGAAAGATGAGTAAGGGACAACTCTAGCATAAATACACAGCTCTGAAAATGTACTGATTCTGGGATCTAGAACTGCTCAGATGTAGAATATTAACTTATTTGCCAGAATTTATTCTTCAGTGATTGCTCATTCTCTATGCATCTGATCAGGAATAATCACTATTAAATGTGTACAGCACCACTAGCAATAAGCATGACTATTCTGACTGGGAACCTCAACATGGTCCTGTTTCTGCCTGGGTCAGCTCCAATCTTAAGTAAATATTACTTCAGCTGTAGAAATAACTAGTACATAGAAACTGTACCACTGTACTACACCAAACTTCCCACTGTGAATTACAAAACTGTGAAAGAACAAGGAAATATCAAGCACTAGGATTCCAGCTTGCTTTCAAGAAAGTAGCCTAGTAAGCATGATTCTCTTATTAACTAGTAAAAGCTCTGCACTGTTCCAGGTTGCCTTGGTCTGAGGCCATTTCAGTTTGCTTTATGATTGCAGGTCTCTAGTCATCAGGGAACTACCTGAACTTCTTTCTGTTTAACTCTGTGCTAAGGATCATCTATGGCTAACAAACATTTGCTTGTTATCCTAACTGTAACTGGAGGAGGCAGTTCTATAATTTTAATAACAGATGAAAACAGTAAAATAATAATAATAATAAGAAAATCAAGCCAAAAATCCCCAACAAAACAACCTGTATCTGGAAACCCATTAAAACAAAGCTTGTAAGCTGAGTGGAGCACAAAATGGACAAAAATAACTTCCAGTTGGTCCAGGTCAGAGAAGTTTGAGTTAGGTTTCTTTTTAAGGAGTTGGGGTGGAAATTTTGTTTTTTCCCCTACAAGAGAATTCAAGATACTCACGAATTGTCAATCCTTCTCTCCCTTTTTGCTTCTTTATTCTCTTTTTTTTTTTTAGGAAAATGGGCTCAACATCAGGCCTCAGAGGAGTACTGGTCACGTGGGAAAAGGATAAAGCTGAGGTACTCAATGCTTTTTTTTTGCCTCCATCTCCACTGGCAAGGGCTCTAAACACATTGCCCAAATTACAGAAGGTAAAATCCACAACTGTGAGAATGAAAAACTGCCTACTGTAAGTGAAGGTCAGGTTTGAGGAAACCTAAAAAATGTGAAGGTGCAGAAATCCACAGAACATGAAAAGATCCATCTGTGGGTCTTGAGAGAACTAGCAGACTAAGTTCATATTTGAAATGTGATGTCAATCTGGTGAAGTTCCCACTGAGTGGGAAAAGGAACCTATCTCCTATTTCTATAGAGCGAAAAAAGGAAGACCCAGGGAACCACGGGCCCATCTCACCTCTGTGAGAAGCACTGACAACTGTGGGCTTAAATAACATCGTGTATTCCGTACTGTAACTATTATGTTTCTCTAATCGTAATACATGCTAATCCTTCTTCCCCTTGCCTACAATTAGAAGCTCTAAAGGAAGCAAATGTAGTTTCTGATGAGATTCTGTACTTATTTTCACATTTTCTAAATTAAAGCACAGAAAATATTTTTTTAATCAAATCCAAATGAGGCGTCTAAAATGTACAAACTATTATTTATTCAGTTTGGAGCTCTTGAGCTTTCAGAAAATTGTATTCTTAATTAAAATTTCTGTATTAGCTATTCATTTCTCTATACAGATTTAAAATGAACAGTTAGACTGGACTGTGTTCATTAAATATTTTTATATCAAGTTATATAACCCTGAGGGCTTCAACATTACACATCAGCTACCCACAGACATATTAAAGTACACTAGATGGTCATCCTCCAGTAAGGTAAAGATTGCCAAATGATATTAATTCATTGACCTTTGGCATAAACATCACAATTTTAATTGCAGAAGCAGAAATTTATGGAAAGACAAAAAAACACCTTACTGTTGATACCATTATTTATGTTACTGCAACATTAAAAAGTAGTAACAAGCTGCACTGGTAGTGTAGGAAACACTGGTCCATAAAAAGTTCCTGATAATTCCAGCTTTAATTAGTGTAACAGATGGACAGATGACTAAATGGAAACAGGTAATGCTGGAAGGGAAAGAAATGTTATTTCCAAGCCTTTATGGCTCTATTTCATCCAATAAATGCAGCACTATAACCCACAGAAAGTACCAAAATAATCATAGAATCATAGAATCATAGAATGGTTTAGGTTGGAAGGGACCTCAAGGATCATCCAGCTCCAACCCCCCGCCATAGGCAGGGACACCTCCTACTAGAGTAGGCTGCTAATATACTCTTGGTGCACGGGAACTACATAAACAAATGGATTAAATGGGAGATAAGTTTTTAAAGTTGAAATATAAATTAAACAGAAATAGGATTATCCATTGACAGAATGGATAAAAAATATATATTTAATTTAAAGCATCATGTTAAACAATTGCTTAATTTAGTGATGCTCCTGAAAAAACACTTCTTTCTGTGGATTGTTTGGGCTTTTGATACAGAAGAGGCATTGAATTTTACATTTTATTGGCTTTTAGTCATCTTAAAAAAAAAAAAACCCACAACAACAACAAAAGAAAAACCAAAACAAACAAAAACCCCCACAAAATAACAAGAACAACAAACTTTGTCTCATGGAAAACTATCTTGAAGTTTTACTGAAAGGAAAAATTTGCATAAATGGAAGAATTCTGAGCTAGTGTAATGTCAGTACTGTCATTCACATAGCAAGACTACACATAGGGACTGTAGAAGGTGTGCCCACTGTAGTACTCTGCGTAGCGGAGCATTAAATTTCTCTCATAGAAGAGGAGCAAATCTGAACTGCCCTCTGGCCATGTTGCTGAGTCTCAGTATTGAGTTGTCAATACGGTTCATTACATGAAATTTTAACCTTAGTTTTGGATTCATTTGTGTATCACTTCAGATACTGTTACCTAAAGAAGAACATGGAACTCACAGAAGTGATTGAGCTCCTTAAGGACTTTGAAATATGCGCATCTGACTTGCAGATTTCCTCCTGTAATGCTTCCTCTGCTGANAGTAGAAGAATTTATTTTGTATGTAGTTAGTAATAAAGAGCATCTTCCCTGGGTCAGCAGAGGAAGCATTACAGGAGGAAATCTGCAAGTCAGATGCGAGTATTTCAAAGTCCTTAAGGAGCTTCTAGTTGGCTAAAGATTTCTCTCAATTCCATGAGTGTAAGCTGAGCAAGCCATAGAGAAGATAAAGGAGCCCCAAACCATATGTAGGTTTCCATGGATCAGATGACTGATGAGGGTATACAATTCAGTGCTCCTATGTGTTCCATGTTTTGCATATGCCACAGTGTATGAACTTGTATATTCTCAACAGCATTCATAGAATCAACCAGTTTGGAAGAGACCTCCAAGATCGTCTAGTCCAACCTATCACCCAGCCCTAGCCAATCAACTAGACCATGGCACTAAGTGCCTCATCCAGGCTTTGCTTGAACACCTCCAGGGATGGTGACTCCACCACCTCCCTGGGCAGCCCATTCCAATGGCAAATCACTCTCTCTGGCAACAACTTCCTCATCACATCCAGCCTATACCTTGCCCAGCACAACTTGAGACTCTATCCCCTTGCTCTGTTGCTGGTTGCCTGGCAGAAGAGACCAACCCCCATCTAGCTACAGCCTTCCTTCAGGTAGTTGTAGATGGCAATGGCTTCACCCTTGAGCCTCCTCTTCTCCAGGCTAAACAACCCCAGATCCCTCAGCTTCTCCTCATAGGCCTTGTGCTCCAAGCCTCTCACCGGATTTGTCACCCTTCTCTGGACACCTTCCAGTACCTCAAGATCTCTCTTGAATCGAGGAGCCCAGAACTGGACACATTAATTATGTAATATTTAAGACAACTTTCCTGCTTTCTACTCACTCTCAAATTGTTTACCTTCTTCCAGTCACAATATTTTTCCTCTATTTCATAGTCTTACTGTGTGAAATCCAACAGGATTCATTTTGGGGTTACAAACAAAATAAAAATACCCCAACTCTTTGATGCCTAATTGAATTGTTTAAAGACTGTCTCAAATGGATAATTAAACACAACTGCAGCTAGCTACACAAACTGTTTAAGCCATAGGAATGTGCTAATATTACGACAGCAAAAATATTCTGTGATATTGTAAGCAGAAGATGTTTATGCATCATGTAGGTGAAACAGGATATTTTCTTTTTTGGTAAGACTAGACTTGTCCCTTACATCTTTTCAGCAATTCAAAGGAGAAAACTTTCTGAGATTAATTTGTAAAGAATGGGATTTCTGCAGCTCAGAAAAGAAAGAATCCTTCTGTAATCACTTAAAATACCCTAGGTACATCTTTTGGGGTGATTCATTTCAAATAAAGACCTGATTTTGATAAGCAAGAATGTAACACAGCCCTCATTACTATCTCAAAAGAAACGCAATTTGCAGACTCTGTAACACTACTTCTACATGTGCAATGACAACAGCATACACAAGCAGTCAAAACATTTTCAGATTCTTTTTATTAGAGATTGTAATAGATTGAGTGGAGTTAACAGGGATGGGGATAAAACAGAGTTGACCTTTCAAAGAAAAAAAGTACAAAACAAACCCTAAGCTCTACTTTATTGCCTGATTATGAAAAGTGCTAAACTTTCAAATAGTTTTGATTTGCTTGCCAATATAAAATGAATTCAAACTTGTTAAAAAAAATATTCCTGGTCTTAGCTCTGTATTATTTAGAAACAAGGTCACAGGAAATTCCACGGGGACATGCAGATTGTTATTGCAATGGTAGGTAGATGGAAGGAAGCAGAACTCAATCTTTCTCTGCAGTCTTCTTTATAAAGTTAAAAATCAGTGATTTCATTTTTTTTTTTTTAACTCATGAATCATAAGAAATATAGTGCAACTTATTTCAAAGCAAATACAGTATTATTTCATACAGCTTAAATTCAACATCCAGGTTGCAAATTCTCTCTCTTATTTCCCTATGTTTGTTTTCTGTTTGCTTGTTTATTTGCTTGTTTTGATAACCAGTCACCCTAGAGAGGAGGCATTATCAAAACTGAGTATTAGATACTTGACCATGATCTCTCTGCATGGACTTCTTTAATTCATTTGACATGTACGATCGTATGTTCTTCAGAGTAAGAATTGCCTCTCTGGACACATCCTGCATACATTGAAGCTATTGTCTCATCTGAAGCCCCATCTGTTATTGTCCCTTTTATTTGAAGAATCTAATAATGTACAACAATTGCAAGTATATAGTCCTGCACCTAGAGAGGAATAACCTCATGCGTCAGTACAGGTTAGGGGTGGATCGGTTGGAAAGCAGCCCTGAGGAGAAGGACCTGAGAGTCCTAATGGACAAGTTAAACAAGAGCCAGAACTGTGCTCTTGTGGCCAAGAAGGCAAACTTATCCCTGAGTGCATTAGGAAGAGATCAGGGGAAGTTCTCTTTCTCCTCTACCCTAGTGAGACCACATTTGGAGTAATGTGTCCAGTTCTGAAATTCACCGTTAAAGAGAGAGAAAGACGTATTGGAGAGATCCCAGAAGTGGGATACAAAGATGAGGAGGGAACTGGAGTATCTCTTTGCAAGGAAAGCCTTAGAGGTCTCAGGCTCTTCAGCCTGGAGAAGAGACAACTGAGAGAAGATCTTCTCAGGGCTTATAAATATCTACAGAGTAAGAGCCAAGAGGATGGGGTCATTTTTTTATTGGTGCCCAGTGAAAGGGACAAAAGGCAGCAGGCACACACTGGAACACATGAACTTCTATTTGAACAAGAGGAAAAACTTCCTTTGAGGGTAACAGAGCCCTGAAAAAGGCCACCCAGAGAGTCCGTGGTGTCTCAAGTCTCCTCTTCTGGAGATATTCAAAGGCTGCCTGAATGTGGTCCTGCTCTAGGTGAAGCTGCTTCAGCATAGGGGTTGGATTATCTGCGGAGGTCCCTTCCACTCTTAGCCTTTCTCTGATTCTGTGTGAATCCAAAACAAGGCTTGAAATGGTAATTACAAACAGCATTAGTCAGCTTTCACATTTCAGCTAGAATTAGATTCTGTGAAATAGATTCTGTGAAACTCTAGTCTCTTAGTTCTGCAATACATGCAGGAATCAATGACAGTTTTGTATCAGAGTATCAGGATATGCTCTTCTTCAGCGGTCTGTGTAGATATGTATGTGCATGTCCAGATCCATTCTAAAAGTGACTACAGTAAATTCAATCCAATCACTACCTTTCCATTCTATAAAAGAAAACTCTTCTGCTGCCTTGTCCTCTCTGTCAGGCCTGCCAGATACACAGAGGTCTACAGGAATACGTAATTTTTAATCACGGCTGAAAGGAGGATATCTAGGTTGGCAAATGAGTGAAAAGACATGCAATGCTGAAGTGTCAGGAGCTAGAAATAGAGTTGCAGAGTACATGCACTAAGCAGAGAATTTTGGATTGACTGTGCAACAGCAGCTGAAGGTCTTGGACTAAACCTCCATTACCACTTTCAAATCTTTAGGGGTCAGCCGAATGCCTTCAGCCATGCATGGAAGTTCATTTACTCAGGCTTACTCACTATCATGTTTTTATGGCTTATAAAGCCATAAAAGCATTATGGAGATCATCTAATTTTACTGCCTGGAAAACTTTCCATTTAAACTTCCAAGAGAGTTCATAGGAATGGGAAGGATCCCTTTATTTCAAATTCTTGATGAAAAAGAGACCACACACTGTGCATAATATTTTTTCAAAGTCTAAACTGATAAAAGGAAGAAAGGAAAAGGCTTCTTTGCTTCTGGTTTGAACTCACTTGGAATCAATTTTCAAATACACACTTCTGATATACTGAAAATTCTATATCAAAGATATATTTTCCTAACAGATAATTATAGACCTTCTTACTCATTAACATTATCCTCCTTAAGCCCAGCAGGGTTATTTCTTTGATCTATGACTTTGGTACGTATTTTCCATTCTTCTGGACATAATAACTTAAAAACTCAGAAAAGCCTATGTCTAGATTATCAGACCTGTCTATTGTTTGAAAGAAAACATTTGGAATCCATGCAGGATAAGACTGATGTCACATTCAATCTTACTTATCCACATGAGGTATACTTGCATTTAGTGAAAGAAGAATAATATTATTGAGGAACTATATACTGGAAGTCATAGAAGTATAATAAAAAATTAAGAGCACTTTCTGTGAATTTTGATCATCAAGTTAGCATTATAGTTAGAACAGTTCTTCCACTTTTTACGAGAAAGAAAAATCATTCCTGACATGGATGGTGTTAAATAAATAAAAATTATGGGTATAGTACAGTCTATATCAAAACATGATTAAAACTGGTAAAAAATCCCCAAGATTAATTCACTGAACATTTGCAAAATTTTAGACTCACGCAAGTATGTCTGGTGATGGAACATTACTCCAAAAGTTATTACATATAAGCAACAACAATTCAGTTTACAACTATGCAACAAACTCTTTCCCTGCCTCCCGTTTCTTTGGTTCACCTTTTCTGTGTCTTTCTCTGTGCAAAACATTGCTATAATACTCAAGAGATATTCAGTAATTTAATCACTGCCAGTTTTGTTCCCTATTCACCTAATTTGTTATGAAAGCAAAAGCCAAGGCTTTGGCATCCTAGAGCTGGAGGACTACAGAACAAATGAAGCAGTGTATTTTATAGCTCAAGAACATACACAACATTTCAAAACATTTATTCAACATTCTGCAAAAACTTGCCCATGAGCAATATACATAGAGTTCTTTCATTGGCAAGAACAAAAGAATACTGTATAACTGCATTTATACTGACTCTTTTTATCTTCCACATACAATAGATCAGCACACTAGTAGAAAGTGAATACAGGTTGTAGTTTGGTTGTAAATATTATTCAGTTGAATCACAGTTCAGAGAATGCTACAGCAACAGGTGTAGACAGTTTAAGCAGATGCAGATCAAGAATGCAATACTTTCCTATTTAAGCAATAGTAATCAATTCATTTTTCAACTGGACCAATGTTTTAAAACTCGTTTCTGTGACTAGCTCTCACTTCCAATTTTGGATACGATAAAGTTACTTCAGGAACATTCCAAATTTAAGTGAAAGATTCTATGCTTGTAACCTTTGAACCAAGCATAGTCTTTGCTGGTCAGAAAGATGACCTTTGGATTGAAACACTTAAGGAGGACACAACCTGCTTTGGTTTAACACAAAACTACTGGAAAAAAAAAATACACAAGTTCTATTATGTTGCTCAAAAATGGAAATCACAGAGTAGGAAAACAGTAGACAGAGGATCACATCAACTGTCAATTCCAGAAGAGTTCAAATCAAAGACTGCACCAGATGCAACATTCTACTTCAGAACACAAATAGCGGAAGGACTCCTTAACATTCTCCACACAACAATTTCCTATCAAACAAGTGATTTACTATTTATCTAAATCCCTCCGTGGCATGATTGCTGCGTAGGTTTGTCATTTGCTTTTTAAGCACAGCTATGAATATGCAAACATCTGTAAGAAGATTGTATTTTGATATTTGATTATCTGGAGTAAAAATTCTGAATTAGCTATACAGAAAGAGAGAAATTCTGTAGGTTATGTAATGAAATTGAGAATGCTAGTTCAAATACTAAAATTAAGAAAGAAAAAAAAAGCCCTGTAAACTAGTTGCTTTCATCATTCCATCTAACTGCAGCTCTTATTCCTACAGTAACTGACTTTCCTTGCTGTCAAACTGTGACCTTTCTCTGCTCAACTTACTTTTGTAATAAAACATGAAAATGGAACAACAAAATGGGAAAATAGGCTCAATTTGTAGTTATAAACTATTTGTTCTTTGTGAGGAAAAAAATACATGAAAATGGAAAAATAGGAACAAACCCCATAAGAGGTGGGAAAAAAAGAACTCCCAAGTATTTTTTCTTCCAGATTTCTATATGCTCCACTGTACTTTGAGAAAAACTAGACAGAGTCCAAACACAGTCAAGATGTGCTACTGTCAGTCATTATGGTCAAGATGAAACTGAAACCCTTAGCAGGGATTGTGTATGAAAATTTAATCCTGATGAGATGAATTACTTTTCAACTCTTTGTTTTTCATTGGATTTTTTTAAATGTATAATTCACAATCTCTACATCTTTCTGATTACCTTGGAAAGCAGCAATTCCTTTAAATTATTTAAGAATCCAGAAATAATTTATCTCTAAATCAATTTTCTCCTTACAAAAAGATTAGCCAGAGAATACAAATTTAGGTATTTTAGACATTAAAGGTTGATTTACCTTGTCACCTTCAGAAAAAGTCATTCCATCAATGGCCCTTTTCCAAGTAATCTCTGGGATAGGTTCTCCTTCTGCTTCACAGATGAGGGTGGCTTTCCCATTCTCAAAAGTGGTTTCGTTTTTAAGTTGTATTATTTGAGGCTGTACTGTTAAAAATACAAATCACATTACTTATTCTGCACAAAGAATATAATCTCAAAATATAGCCTTTAAATCCCTCTTTTTTGTTGTTGCTGTTAAAGCATGTTCATGTAGGCTTTTTAATTTTATTTAGGATTAACATTACCACCTGTCAGAGCAGTAAAATTTTCTAACTTCAAGTTGCAGAACAATCATTTCTGTATGTCTGATGACCTGTACTCCTGACTCAGCAAGGCTGACACTGTTAGAACTGCCTGCCCCCTCACTAGGGTAGAGTGGGATGAATCCTGTCTGTAGATGCTCTTGCACTGGTACATGTCTTTGTGTGCTTCCCTCCTAGCTTGCTGTCTCTTAGTGACCAGCCAGCCCTTGCTGCTCTTAGTCACTTCAAGAATGAAGCAAAGATTCAGTGATGATGATCCTGCAGCTGGGCAGGAATAATCATGCACCAATGCAGGCTGGCTAGAAAGATTTATTAATATTCTTGAATTTTGATCTTTAACAATTTCTAATGGCCTTGCACAAACTAATGATTTTAAGAAACTCCTCTGAGAATAAACATATTTTACTGGTATTAACACTACTAAGAACTGAAAAGTCCTTTGATGCAAAGCTATTTATCCATACTTCTTGAGAAAATTTATGGCAAGCTACATTAAAAATCCAGATACTATTTACATTCTTCACTCAATCTACACTTTGCCTTGTTATTTACCTACGTGATACTATTTGTGTTACATGTGAATATTTAGATTTAGAGGACTTACCTGCACAACATCATACAAAAGCTGTCGTAGAACTATGCATAGAATATTACTCTCTTCCATGGCATTCAAGTATTTTTAATAACATTTGGTTTGGTCTTATATATTCACTATAAAGAACTGCTAACAAGTTTCCTTGAACCTATTCACTTTACACATTGAGACACTCATTGCACTGGAAAATCTAGCATGTAATGAAAATATGATTCTGTATGCTTGCAGAAGCAAGTAAATTCAGTTTACATGATTCAGTTACATTTTGGCAGCTTTTAATGTTGACTTTGTCAATTCTAAGTACATTTGTGGAAAATAATGTATTTTCTTTGTAGTCTTCTGAAATTTTGCTTTTGAGGAAGCATACTTTAATATGTCCTATATGAAGCACAAAGTAAATGGAGAAATAACCTAATTTCTATTGGGGTTACTAAAGCAATGCTATGCAGAACACTAATACTGGCTTGCAAGAAAGAAAATCAATCAAGTTGGAAGGGACTCCAGGAGGCCATTTTTATCAACTTCCCAGGACATCAACACAAAAATCAACAAATCCTGTTCAGATCACATTGCTCAAGGATTTGTTGAACACAGTGCCAATAACAGAGACTGCATAGCCTCCCTCATCATCCTCTTACAGAGCTTGTCTGTCCTCATGGTGCAGAGCATTTTATTTATGTCTAGTCTCCTTTCTCGTTTTATGGCCACTATTTCATTTATGGCCATTGTCTCACAGATGCTGCATGCATCACCAAGAAAAACAAAATCAGGTTCAAACTTGCTATATCCAGAAAAATCACCTACCTCTCCTTTATTAATTTTGATCGCACTATTCTTGGTCTCACTTCTAATTCCTTATATCTATACTTCTGTTGCTTGTCTATTACCTGTTAGCTCTCGACTGTTACAAAGAATTGTGTACCGACTGCATGTATTTTGCCTAATGAAGCACTGAGCTAACATCCTGTATCATTAAGGTATAATCTAGGCTAAGTGAAATTGTGTGATAAAAAAAACCCACCAAAACACCCTGAGTGATCTAAGGCTTTTGAAATGCCAAAAACATCTAGCTTTATTGGGCACAACAGAAGATAGCAAGCAAAGCACTACAGCACGAATGGATGAAAAAAGCTGGAAATTTTCTCAGTGCTACAGGAAGGGATGGCAGTTGAAAGAACTAGAAAAGAAGATTTTGAGGTAAAAGATAACTAAGTTAAACTTCAAAATAACTTCAATTATTACTCTCACTACAATAATATCTGTTCTTTCATTTTCTGTAACACAGCACCTGGAAACAAGGAAAAAGCTGTGGCAGATACACCACTCATAAAAGAAATAAAAAGCATCATAAATATTATTTTGTGTCAGAAACTTTAAACATTTGGAATTGCATTGTTTCTGACAGAACAAGAGAATTTCTCCATAGGAAGAACATGACAAACAACATGACTTACTCAATATGTTGCACATTCTAAAATATATAACTAATACTATTAAATTTTTAAGCTTAGCCTTATATTCTCTATTTCCTTAGGCTTCATTCAAAGGGATCACTACAAGACAAAAAGTTTCAGTGTGACATTTTAGTCGCGAGTAGCTGACATTTAACAGAATAAGCACTGAATAATTATCAAATATATCTAGCTGACACTTATTGCTAAGAGGAAGAGAGCTCATATTTGGGATATTATTTAAGTGCTTCAGTTTTGTAGGTCACAAGTCATAACTTGCCACTGACTAGAGGTTTTAACCCTGGCAACTTGTTTATGACATGTTTAATACCAAGCAATATTAAAACAGCTTTGTACATGCAAATAGCAGCATTTACTTCCGAATGACAAGACTGTTAGAGACAGAAATATTTAAAAAGTCAGTCCACTTTTCCTCTAATTCTTTAACTGTTCTTTCTGAATTGACAGACATTATTAAAGTGAATTCTTATTTGCTTGCTGTATGCTAGCAAATATAAAACCAAGTGAAAATATAGGGTCTTGGAATGTAAATCCAGGGAACCTATAGGTCTTTCTTAGTTTATTCAGTCATAAATACTGAAATATTGGTATTACAATGTACTTAAAAATTGTAAACTGAATGCCATGACTGAAATTAAGAAAAACTTAGGAAGCTTATGCTTCATTATATTTATTTTATTTGGAAGATAAGGAACTGCATATTATGAGAGATGCTTTTTTTTTTTGTTAATAATAACGATGATTCTGCCAAATAAATAACATTTACTGCTTGGAAAGCTTGTTCTCTGATGTGCTAGTTTGAGCCTAGCTGGGATGTTTTGGTGAGAAGAACTAGATCATATGCTGGGAAATGAAAACAATGGTGAGGTCTACTTCGCTCACAGTCTTGCTGAGATGTGTAAAGAAGAAAGCCAAAACATTAGATAAAGTCACTTTGCTCTGCACTTTGTGCTGGGCTGTTCTCTTCTGCTTTGCCTGCTGGGGAGAGCTGAGGCTGCTGGCTGAACTCCATCTTGCTTTCTAACCTCACCCTCCATTCGCTTTGGCTGATTCACCTTTGCTTAATCCTCTTGGCCGAACCTCCATTCTTCCTTGGGACTGGGGTAAGGTTGAGAGGGGTAGGGGGAAGGTGAGGGGGTGGTTGAGAGCCCCTTCTGGGGACTCAGGTTTCTGGGACGGCTGTTGTCTTTCTGTATTACCTTTTTACTTTGTATATTTCTGTCTATAACTGTATATACTGTAAATATCTGCTTGTAAATTGTGCCAGCTGTAAATATAAGCTTCATTCAAATTTCCAGAGCTGGCTGAGTCTAGTCTGGGTGATTTCTAAAGTGTGGGGGGCGGGGGACACCCAAACCATCACATCTGAGCACAGAAGATTCAAGTTATGTTCTGTAACATTTCATCAATGGACAAGTTTCTCTCAGATCCTTTCTGGTTTTGTCTCAGATGAGGGCTAAGCCCATTGTTGCTTACCTGCAGCCTCCCCAGGGATAGCCACCTGAGTTTCTAGATTTGTTACTGATGGCTTGCAAACAATTTATTGCAAAAGGTACACAATTTAGTGAATTCACAGACTTCTACCCATACCTTTGACAGAAGAGTTTCATCAGGCTTAGTATGTGGCACATGCACAAACCTTGAGATAATCTTGATTATATTTCATCAAAAGAATTGGTTTGAACTTTACAAGCATGGATTTACTGGAGAAAGGCTTAGTATATGTCTGTATCACTGCCTGATAGGATCTCTTGATTAATATGAAATGCAACGAATCATATTCTTATGCTATCTTCCTGCATGGCCACATATGAATCAGACAACAAAACTACAACTTCATCCACCTGGAAACTGATGGTACAATTTGGATTTAGTAACAAGGCAGAGCCCAAAAGGAAATATCTAAGAAGTAAGACTCCTGAACCTTGACTCCTGACATTATAAGGATTCAAACACACACCCCTATGAAATGTTGACTTGATTCAGTGCATGATAAACCTGAGTCTTTGTACACATTAAAATGATATTACAACTTCACATTCAGAGGCATTTAAGACTTGTCTTCTGAGAGAACTGGCATCACTGCATTTGTAGAGTGCATAATTTTTATTAAAAAGAAATAGAGAAGTGTTTCTAACATGTAAGAAGAATCACAGAAGCATTTTTTGTATTATAAGGTGAATCAATGTTATTTCCATTGCTTTGGGGAAGAAACGATGAAGAAACGAATGTTCAGGTCTCAGAAAGTAAGGCAATGTATGAAGGCTTTAAGGTATTGAATTTTCTTAAATGGTCTTAAACAAACCACTTATTATTATATTATTTTGTAATAACATAATAGCTGTAACAACTCACAGCTGAAAAATGTTATTTTGTAATTCAGAATGCTAATTAACATGTATCTAAACACACAGGCACACACATATATGACTTATTACATCTTAAAAACAATCAAATATAACAATGAAACTGAATAGTATGGGTGAAAGACACATGAAAAATTAGATACCAAGCAGGGACAAGTACTAAAAATACAGCTCTGCTCTGGAGCACTGGAGATGTCATAGCATACAGGGCTATGAAGAGCTTCTCAAATAGAAAAGACAATAGAATGCACACAGACATAGCTAACCTGTTCACTTGACACTGTGGCTTCAGCCTCAGGCTCCCAATTTATAGTATCATCCAACCCAACAGCTTTGCTCTTCCAGTGCACATGATCAGATTACCCTCTCCTGTTAGACTTATTTCTCTTTGTGTAATTATTGCTAGTTTCATCTGTGATGTAAAAATTAATTTCCTATGGTCCCAAGTACATGCTTTAGCTGTTCAAATATAAATAAATGGTCATTCTCTCTACAGCAACCTATAGTTGATCTTAGAAAAAAACAAAACAATAAACAAACAAAAAGAAACAAGCAAGCAAACCACCACCACATTGCTCTTTTGTAGGGATTTCACATGTAAGCTACAACCTGTCTAATGATTCTGAGGGAAGTGTTCTCCATTCTCACAGAGGCCTGCTCTCACAAGGTTACATCTATACAAAACTTCAATGAAATTACCAGCTCTATGCAAAGTAGAGAACAACGAGCACTGATTGGGCGGTAGAGCATAGTAAGAGAAATAGGAGTTTTCATGTCATTACTTTTATCCTTTGAATGTCAGCTCAAATGGTATTTCTCTGATTACATTTGCAATCATGCACTTAAAAAATACAAATCGAGAAAGAAAAACAAATTAAAAAAAAATCAGGAACACATCTGTATGGTGTCTTCTTATAAAGGAAACACACTGCTTAGAGGCCCAAATAACCTGGTTTTTTATTCCTTTCAGAATATTCCCCTCTTTCTCTTCTTCATTTTCTTGCAAGCTACTAACTTTTAAAGGGAAAGCAGTGTGAATTAAAAATTTAACACCCCATTGTACTTTATCTGAATAGTAGAAAAGCAAATGCAGAAGATAGCCAGAAGATAGCCTTTTCAAAATTACATTCAGCTCTAAAAGTTAAAGTAGTCAAGAGGGAAGAGAAAGCTAAAAAATTGTATGGAGTGGTTTGCTGCAACTGTAGACACTTTGCAGGAACACTGCTCCACTGAAAACTAAGAATTATCACCTCAGTTCCCCACTGTTAATGTTTAAAAAAGAAGGATAGATCACACTATGCAGTACTTACCAAAAACTTGAAGGAATGTCTGCTTCTTATCAATTCCTGCTTTGTTTTTAGCATTACAGATATAAGGCCCTGCATCAATGTTTTTTATATCTCTTATTGTTAGTTCTGTATTGCTTCCTCTCAGAATGTATTTTTCATTTTCTTCAATAACTTTACCATTCCTACAAAAATAAGAACAATGCATAAATCAACCAGTAAGTTTGGAATTCTGTAACAACGTGCTATGGAAGCACCTTTATGTTGAAAACAATCTCTGAAGGAGGAGACTGCTATTATGCTGTCCTCAAAACCACATTAACTCATGGTGGCATAATGCCACCACTAATGGTGGCATAAATGTGAAGCATATACAGAAGGGATTTGATTTTAACAGGACAAAAAACATTCTGCAGGATCACGGTGCTTTTTCCTTAAGTGTGCACATTTTAGGCACAAGAAAAACATCCTGAACTGCATTGTGATGTTCAAGACTCCAGATTCAGAATTTTAGTGTTAGGTTCTAAAATATGTATGTATTAAAAATACTGTAAGATATGTATTCTAAAAGGCTCAGTATTGAATTCATGTTATGAAACTGCTTGTGAGTAAAACTCTAACACAGAGTTAAATTCAAGGAAGGATAGAAGGAAATCAGGGAGTCAAATATGTATCTGTATGTGACAAAGATTTAAAAGCATATTTTCAAAGAGTAACTGTTGCAGTTTACCTCAGGAACAATGTAGCAACATATAAACTGTATTTTAAATTGCAAACACATAAAGGCTACTGGCAGATAAAGAATTTTCCAAATTACTTCCTCTCAGTTGTTGTTGGCTAGCCACAACTTAGCAAGCAGGCATGTCTCTAGATGTTTGAGCAAGTTCTGACCAGATGGCACAGAAATAATAAACCCAAGGACTAACTGAGCTTCGACCTGTTCATTTGAGCACCTTGGCTTCCACACAGTTATCAGAACAGCTTCATTTTCAAGAACACTGTTTTAGCACTTTTTTTCTTACTCAGTTTCTTCTCTTTCTGCTTATTTTGCTGTAGGATTCTTTTGATCTTATTTCTGTTGAATCATCAACAGCCTCTTTTCACAAGCACTGCCTGATTTTCATGAGCACTGATAATGACTCTAACAATGCCAGCTTCTTGAAAACAAGCTCTTTGTAAAATAAACCCAATATGCATTATTGAAATACTCTATTCTATTCTCTTTAGCAAATTTAGGACATTAAGTTTTATTTCAAGACTTGTACAAGAATAATTTTCCCTTCCTCCTTACAATGCTGATAAATATATGTATTTAATATTTTCTAAAATACCATCTTCCCTAAAAGCAGCATCACTACTTCTTTCTTGGCAACATTGGCATCTGTTAATAGGATCCCCTGGCATCCACAGAGCTGGCACTTTAGTTACATTTTTGTAAATAACTGTAGTCCACTTTGCTGTCCTCTTCAAGGTGCTGTTCTCTTTTTCTAAGCAAAGCATAGAGATTGTGTCGTAGAACAGAAAAGGTCAAATCTTCCACATAGGTGATTTCACCAAAAAAAAAAAAAATAGTCTAGTTATTTCTGTCAGGAGACAGAAGTCTATATCCAAGGTCAGGAATAGTTTTCAAATGTCTGTAATCATAAAAATCACATGTATCTATGATAATTTCTAAGCAGAGATGAGATTATGAGCATTTCTCTGAAGCCTCTAGGGAACAGGATAAACTCAGAGTGATGCTGATATTTGAGAACAGGGAAACATGACTACCACATTAAAAGAGGATTATTTCTTTTGTCAGATAATTCTAAATCCTGTCAGTAAAGATAAGAAGATTGATCCATCTTAACTTTACTAGTGTAAATGATCTCCACAGATGTAAACAATCATCATGTTTTCAGTAGAACTATTCACAAGAATAACGATTTCCAGTTCCTGACTGCACATTTGGATCCTTATATTTAAGTCCCAGCTAATTTCATTCTGTGAGGGTCTTTCTTTTCTGAAGGTTATGTTTTACAATAACACAATACCAGTTTCAGTAGAGGTATCAGTTAAGTGGTGAAACAAATATATTTCCTCAATCCATGAAATATCAACAAAGTATTTATGCATATTAAATGCAGCAACAATTTAAACCTTCCTGACCTTTCTTCTTGACTAGGTATCTCAAACTGATTTGTAAATTAAATCAAAGCTTGACACATTAGTTCAGGTTCCTCCACTTTAAGTTGACAAAGTCTTAAATAATGTCAGTACCTGGAAATAACAAGGGTCGATGCAAACAGCTAAATGTTTTGCCACATTAGTTACTGTCTTAAAGAGTTTAAAGCTTGACACTACTGTTTTCTCCAGCATCTTATTTACAGTCAGTAGTTTGCATCATTCTAGACTTTTTTCCTTAGCCCACCTATGTACTGAGAAAGCAGACTTCCATTAAGTCACTTCATTACACACTAATGCGAGGTAAATTGAATAAAATTACTGCACTAACATCAATAAATGGTACAGTTGGAAATAAAACTGACTATTTGCTGTAACTAAAGGTTCTAATCCTTCCAAATTCAGCATCAGCACGTAATCAAATTCAAGATGTAACTTGACTTATTAAAAAATAAGCATTTACTTAAAACTGAGTTTAGTATCAGCTTACATTTAACATCAAAAAATATTCTGAGCAGGATGAAATTAGGACCATAACTCCTTGGGCATCAGTTCTGGTAAATGGTCTCAATTAGGTTCTCAATGTATGACAAGTGTATTAAAACTGGAGGAATCAGTTCTCATAGACTTTCCTATCACCAAAAATGCTTTCTATCTTTTTATCAAAATCAAGAAAGATTACATTGATTTAGTTTTTCTATGCTAAGTATAATTTCTAATGAACAAATATCTGAAATAGTCTAAAAAATTAAGGTCTTTATCTTGGCATATCTGTGAGGGGAGGACGTGGGGAATATACCAGCTGATTCTGAATCCTTTCAAATGGCTACCTACGCAAGAGTGAAAAGGGACCTGAACAGCTCAAAAAAGACATTTCAGAAATTTGATGCACAAACAACTCAGAATTAAGTTTCATTTCTCTAGAAAAAATAATACAGCTTCTCCCATCTCTTTTCCTCTATTTGTATATCAATCATAACACCCTGACACAGCGATCAGAGGCCTTTTCCAACTACCACTTTAAAACATTTCAATGTAAGCAAGTACTAAAGCCACCCCCCCTATCAGAGCAGGATCACTTAGACTAGGCCACACATCCAGGATGGTTTTGAATGTCTCCAGGAAAGGAGACTACACAACCTCTCTGGGCAGCCTCATCCACTGTTCTGTCAACCTCACAGTGAAAAAACTTTTCCTTATGTTCCTGTAGAACCTCCTATGCTCCAGCTTGCAGGACTGCTTGCAGGTCTTCTCACTCTCTTTTTTGATTTCCTACCCATTGGGAGGGAGGCTCTGATCTTGAGCTTGAAAGAAGTAGTAATCCTTCAATATTAACCAATTATCTTGGGCCCCTTTACCTTCTAGTTCCCCATCCCATGGGATTTCTCCTTGGTCAAAGTTGGCCCTGCTGAAGTCCAGGGATGTGATCCTGCTTGGTACTCTGTCCCTACCACGCAAGTTTCTGAACTCCAGCATTCCATGATCCCTGCAGCAAAGGCTGCCCTCCACCTTCATCGCCTCAGCCAGACCCTCCTTTTTAGTGAGTACAAAATCCAGCAGCGCTCCTCTCCTAGTTGGCTCATCGACCATTTGCATCCAGAAGTTATCACCAATGCGCCGGAGGAACCTCCGGGACTGTGGCTGTCTGGCTGAGCAGGCCTTCCAGCAAACCCGGGTAACTAAAACCTCCCCTGACAACCAGCGCCTGCAACTGCAAGGCTGCTATCAGCTACCTGCAGAAGGCCTCATCAACTTCTTTGTTCTGATCAGGTGGCCTGTAATAGACACCCACCACAGTATCACCCACAATAGCCTGCCCCTTAATTCACACCCAAAAACTCTCAACTCGCTCCTCAGATGTGTCTGGAGAGAACTCAATACATCCTAGTTGCTCTCTCACATAAAGAGCAACTCCACTACCTTGCCTTTTTGACCTGTATTTCCTTAGAAGGACACAGCCATCCAGGAGCACAATCCAGCCATGAGAGCTGTCCCACCATGTCTCTGTAACTGCCACCAGATCATAACCCTTGTCCACACACAGATTTCTAACTCCCATTTGTTCCCCATGCTGTGTGCATTGGTGTGCAGCCATTTCAGGGAGCAATCTGAGCATGCTGACTCCACCCTAGAGGGGTGGGAGGCCTTCTGGTCTTCACTGATGCTAGAACACTGCCCCACTGGTGCAAACCCAGCTACAACCTCATACCCCTCAAAGTCTAGTTTGAAGCTCTATGAATGAGCCCTGGGACCCGTTTGTCCTTCTGTCTCTTGTTCTGGGACCCTTTCCCCCCTGTAAGATCACACCTATTGTCTTATAAAACCAGCCATTCTCAGGCCCTCCGTACCCTATAAAAGTGAGCCAAAAGTGAGACAAATACAACACTTCCCTTCTTTCTTGTGGAAGACATCGTCATATGTTTGGAAGGCCTATCTGACCATGGTAAGGCCTCTGGTACAGCTGCCCATCATTCACATCTCCATTAGACTGACCATCTTCCAGCAGGGCCTCGTATTTATGTCTTATAGGTACATGGCCAGGTGAGGTAGGCAAGGAGGGAACTCATCTTCTGCCATGGACACGAACTTGTCTCCACTCACCCCTTCCATTTGGGTTTCTGTTTTCCACCTGACAGGGGCAGGACACAGAAACCCTTTGATCCTGCATTCTATCTGGTGGGTGCTTCCATTTCTGTTGCAGGGAGGGCAGAGTTTTGCTCCATCAGTCTACCTGCTTCTCACACTCCCTTATAGTGCTCAGCCTTTCAGCCTGCTCTTTCAGCTCAGCCACTAGACTGAGTATACCATCTACCTGTTCACAGCAAATACAGGTGTTTTTCCTGCAGTGCGCTACTGCAAACGAAAGCCTTTGGCATGCCCTGAAGCCAGAGGCCTGGACATCTACCTCTTTATGTGGGACCACTGTCTGGGTAGTCACACTTCTTTTGCTAACAGCATTTGTCCCAGTTGCAACCATAGCTGTTCCTGTCCACATGAGTAACTCTGCAAACTGCTGCAGCATGCCCTCACGGCTCCCCACACTCCCTTCTGTTTGACTTTGTTTGGTGTGTTTAAATAGTCCGTCGAGGCTGTGGCTCTGCCCAGGTTTCTCCTGCCTTTCTCATGAGAGTGGCTGGCCTGATGAGGGGGGCTACTGTGCTCGCCACATGTACGCCAGCTTCAGGAAAAAAATATTCCCCATTCACCGGTCTCTGCAGCTTTGCCAAACTGCCATGGGAATGGTTTAGTTCTGGAGGAACTGACCTTTAGAGGGTGTTTGAATAGCCTGCTGAAGCTGCAGCTCTGCTCACACCTTGCTCATCTCTCTTTTCCCCAAGGAAGGTGAATCTACCACCTCCCTGGGCAGCCTATTCCAATGCCAGGTCAGTCCTTCGGTAAAGAATATTTTCCTAGTATCCAGTCTAAACCTCCCCTGGTACAACTCGAGGCCATTTTCTCTCATCCTATTGTTAGTTACTCTTGAGAAGAGACCAACACCCACTGCTCAGCCTCCTCTTCTCCATATTAAACAATTCCAGTTTCCTTTTACTTATATTGTTTTTGAGATATGGACTCCTTGCTTCACTTTTCTTTGTTTCTGTTCAAATACAAAGAAATCATGGTATTTTAGTTACTTTTCACATGTATTTTACTTGGTGGTGACCTGAGTGCAGCTGAATTTGTCTAAGTTTATTCATTTAATGCTGAATCCAGCTTCAGAAGGTAGAACAGAAATGGACAGAAAATGTTCTTAAAATTCCATACAGAAATTAGAATTGCACAGCTTAACGGATTGTGATAGGAAACCATGACACAGTAAAACAACGTGTGTGCTTCAGACTGAACTTACCTATGCCAACTGATTTCAGGTGGAGGTGATCCAGTGGCTCTGCAAAACAATGTTAATGCCTCTCCTCGATCTGCAGTGGCATTAAAGGTTTTCTGAAGCAGAATAATCACAGGGGGAACTGAAAAATAAAACATTATGCCCCATTAATGGAATAAATAAGTTATTTTCTCTGTTTCCAGATAAATTTAAAGGACAGGATAGGATCTTTTGCTAATTTTGAATTAGTGGTCACACTTAGAGATTAAGTTGCAATATCAATCACTAGTGTTTCTTCTCTTAAAGACAAGATTTTTAATATTATCAGAGTATTTATAACTCTTTTTTTTTTTTCAGCAGCAAACCAAAAATTAATTACAAAGACTTTCTCACCAGTTCTTCAGTTTTCTTACAGAACTTACAGAACAGTGACTGAAGTTACAGCTAGCATGTATAAGACACAACAGAGTTATCATGGGCACTACTTTAATTATTTCAAATGAAAATGTATCTCTAGCCCTTTTTCTCATGGGTCAAGTTGGAACATTTGCTGCTGTTATTCAAAACCATCCTGCCTCATGCTAGTTTCAAAATGAAAGTGTTAGCTGGAGCAAAGTATTGTAGCATGAAAGCCTTCCTGTTCCAGTCGATTCATTTGCGGTCCAGGTTTTGGATGTTGGCTTTCTTCTGCTGGGATGGCAGCGGACAGGGAGGGATGGAGGAGTAGTTCACTTCTGCTTTCTACTGTACTTTTTTCTGAAAACAGGCTAAGGTAATTGTGCATTGTATTATTATTATTCAGCAAACTCTTATTTATCTCAACTCTTTATCTCAGCCCAGAGGGATGGGGTTTTTTTGGGTGTGTGTTACTTTTCCCTCACTTCTGTGTTGGGGGAAACAGACAAGTTAACTCGTTATAGTCTGCTAACCTGTTACACATTTGACTATAAAGATTTTTACTGAAATCCTGCATATTTCCAGGGCAGGAGAATCACAAACTGAAAAAGGTGAATTGTGATAGAAACCAATGAATACGATCTACTTTTGGGAACTGTGTTTCCAAAACCAGTAATGATATTTTGAGAGGGAGCAACAAATCCTGCCTGTTCTTCACGGAATATAGTTATTACTGAGATTGTAACAGCTTGCAGAGAACTTCTACCCAGTAGAAAAAAATAGTAATGATATTTAAGACAGAACAATTCACAGGCTCATATGTAACACCTCTGTTCATACAGCAAATTTTAAGTTGTCTTCAGTCTACTTCTTTAACTATCTAGAGAAACAAACAAAATAAACCCAGGAGGAAAAGGGCAATAAGGAAAAGAAGATTAGAGCTTCACAAAATATAGGTCTCTGCTAGAAAGAACATCCTGTCATCAGAGTGACTCAGGGTTATTTTTTTCAGCTTTAACTTTCACTAAAGAAAAGAAGAAACAGGCATACTCCAATGAACTTGCTTTTGCCTTGCCATTACACTTCCAGAGGTTTTTCCTCATAAACTGTTGACAATCAAATTCTGTTGCTCTGCACCAAGCATTTTATGTTTAGTATTCTACTTCAGAAGCCTTTCCAGCTTGTGAACCTTAAATATATCAAAATATTAAAAAGCAATTTACCAGAATTATCAATGATCAGCAATAAATGTTATGTACTTTTCATACTTTTTTATGGTGTGCTGAAATATATGTTTCACAGATCACTTCTTTCTTATCTGAAATTGCACAGGCCATTACTCAGCATACAAAACCAATCTGCTGTGCAATAGCAGTTTATCAATCTTCCATGTAAATATGTCACTTAAAAGGCATTTAATACATTTCAGACATTTTGCAGTGCATTCTACTGACTAGATATGAAAATAATACTCAATAACAGGAGAGGATGAAATGATTCTCTGTCAGAAGTCAGTTTCTTCACTGTTCACAAGAACTGTGGGACTATAACCCAGCTCAGCACATTACTTAAGTTCTGTTGTCTTCCAAGAAATANATATATATTTATCTCAGCATTCTTTCTGGGTAAAGATGTGTTTATCTTTGGGTTTTATTCCAAGGATTTCTTTTAAATACTTCTGAGTAAATTTGCATTCTTTTTGTAAGTAATTTTTGAAGTATTTTACAAAAATACAAACAAATAACCAACATAGTGAATCAGCCACAACTAAAGAGGCTGTGGCCCAATAATTCAGGAAAACAGATTTTAATGCTTCCTTTTTGAGTTTACTATTTTCTTCTTTTTCATAAGTTAGTAGAGAGAGAATTTGTATTTCATTTCATCTGTACTTCCTGTTCTTCACATCTGTCTCAGATGTGAATTACCCAATCCTATGCCAACCAGCTTAGCATCCAGACAGATTAGACAATGGAAGAAATGTTATCAAGAGAGACACCACTGTCTTCTCTAACTGCTCTTCAAAATGAAATACATCTCTACAACATTATGTGTAGTTGTATGTACTCACTACTTCCTCCCAAATTATGAAAAGTAAAAAAGAAAAAAAAAGATACTTTGCTTAGAGTCATCTAATTTCAGTTTCTTAGGAAGTCATTGTTACTTAGGAAAATAATAAGATTCCTTCAGAAACCTCAGTTAAAAAAGTTCAATTAGTTTCCACTTAGTGGAACATCACCTGCACATGCTATTTCATCAACTGTGAACCTTTCTTCTACCAACTTAGGTACCTTAATATGAGTATAGTTACTTAACTTTGAGCAAAGAATAACTGAACTTTTGAAACGTGTTCTTAAATCATTTTTCTTGTCTCTGCACATAAGAAGAAAGTATTCCATAGGCAAGTATCACTCATATTGGCAGAGATCAGCTATTTCTGATGAAAATGGCCCAAGAGAAAATTTAATAATGCTTCTTAAATATGAAAATCATAGTGTGATCCAAGGTTTCATTTTCTTCTCTTCTTGAAATAACTTAATCTTGTATCATCTAGCTCTGAGAAATTTGACTTCATCAGTTTGTTGTGATGTTGGGGTGCTCTCAACATCTCAAAACGTTTTTCACTCTGTCTTTCCTTTTCTGTCACACAGTATCAAACAAAGCCCTTATTCAAAGAGGTGGGCTTAATTCAAATCTTTGTCCAGAATCAGAGGATGTATGGGCCCTCTGCACCATGCATAATACTCTAACTGGAGAGCAAGGAGTAAAAGGATAACTAGTAGTTTCTTTTCTAATTAAATCTTTGTCATTATTCCCGTCAAAGGGAATATGGGATTTCACACAATTACACCATTGCTTACATTTTTTAGTGAGGCAGTTATAAGCATTGGAACAAGTACTATTTGCAGAAATAAATCATTATCAACTGTTGCTATAAAGACAACATTTAGAAAGCAGCATACTCATGTAGTGTTTGCAGTAGAAAAACAACATAAATGGAGAATTTTGCTGCTTCCAAAATACATCATATATGTTGCGTGATGCTAATTGCTGCTGGGCATGATGGAGATTGTATAGAATAAGGGATAGAGAATGTCACAGGTTGAGTTGAATCTGCTGATGAATATATTCAGTACCATGCTGCCATCATGCCAACTTCAAAAGTGAAGTGCTGGTTGGAACAAAGCATCATGGGGCTTGAAGTTTGGATTGTAATGTGGACGGCTTCCTGTTCCAGTTGCTGTTTCTGGTTTCCAGGTTTAGGGTGTTGGTTTCTTTCACTGTGCTGACTGCTTGGGTGGGTGAACTGTTTTATCACAGGCTTCTGCTTCTGCTGCTTCTGCTTTTGCTGAATTTTTCTGCAAATAGACTAAGGTAATTGTGCATTGCATCAGCTCATTAAATTGCTTACCTCAACACAGAGGGGTTTTTGTGTTACTTTCCCTCCTATCTGTGTGTGTGGGCTTGTGAGAGCAGGCTGTGTTAACCCAAAACAAAACCATAAATACATATACACACACACACATATGAACAAGGATTAACATTATTGCTTTAATCACTAACCTCATCATTCTCTATATTCACCTCTCCCTACAAACTCTCACAAAAACTTCAGCATTTTAAACCATACAATTATGGGTTACATGGTGTGACAGATTTTCTTGAAGTACTCCTATGTTAGTATTCTTTAGCTGCAATTTATCCAGCTTTGGAGACCTTGTGTCCTTCTTACTATGGGTTTATGCAAATCTTAGGTATTTGTGTACATTTTGTAGACGTTATTGCAGTAAGTAAACAAACCATAAAGTTCTAAATTTAAATAATATCTACATAAAAATGCTGTCATAATAACTTTTTGGTTTTATACCAAGCTTTGACTATGCTCCAAAGTAGCCTGAGCATTCTTTGAAAAAGGAGGCATGTAGGTTTTAGTGGCCTACAGAGCATCCCGGTTTTCCTTTTTTTAGTCTATCTGTCTGTCTGTCTGTGTGTCAACCTATCTATCTATCTTCTGAATCCATTTCATTCATCAGTTTTCATTTTCACCAAAGAGTATTTCAGTTCTTCCTTCCGTCTAATTTTAAATATTGTCCAAAAGCCACTCTAAGCCAAGTTTAATACAGTTTTAGGCAGTAAAACATATTTATCCCTATAAATTAAGCAGAAAATAGTTTTTAATTGATACCACTCTACATGAGCCACTCTGTCAGAATTGCTCAGTTGGCAACTCCTCCTCCCTACACTGTGAAGTCTGGAGCTAAGTGAATGTTAGCACTCTTGTCTGCAGTCATAGTAACTGTATGAACGACCAAATTTGTGGATATAATACACCAATAAATGATACGAAGTCGAAACATAGTTTTCAATTTGACATTTGAGGTCAAACACAGGCTCTGTCTCAGGTCAACTGCATACAAATATCAGAAGTGGAAAATATTCAGAAGGTAGGCTCATAGGCATGTATATAGCAGCAGAAAAAAAACCTCATCCAGCGTTTTAAATGCTATCATATGCGCTGCTGGAATTGTACATAACCAAGCACCGAGATAATGCAGTACTGCAATGCACAGAGAGGAAAGCAATTTGTTGGTGAGGGCATCACAGTGCACAGTGCATGTGATGTTATATTCTATCATGATATATATCATCCTCCATTTGGTTGTGCTGTCTGTATATTATTTTCAATAGTTTAAAGAATTCTGCTTCCAAAATTGCCTCTCGACTACACAGAATAAATAATAGTTGTGCTGAATCTGCTTTTTCTCCTGTAATTGAATGAAAGTTCAATTTACATAACAGCATCTGTAAACTGGAGTTTGCTGAGAAAGATCAGTCGAGGACAAAGCATTTAAAACTCATAACCTAACAAGCATGATGGAAGTAGTTTGACTGAAAAAAATGACATTAAACAGAATGCATACATAAAAGAATTCCCTTTATGAACTATGTCCTTTCTAGACAATATATGAAGAGATTTTCCAATAGGTCAGCACAAAATTTAAGAGTGGTTGAACTAAATGGTCCATATTGTCTTAATCTGTTCATGTTCCTTCTTAGAGGTTTGTAATACAGTGTGCTAGTCAGAAGCTAGCTAGAATGTTTTGGTAAAAAGGACTAGATCATAGGCTGTAAAATGAAAACAATGGTGAGGTCTACTTCCCTCACAGTCTTGCTGGGATGTGTAAAGAAGAAAGGCAAAACAAAGATTAGGTCACTTTTGCTCTGCACTTGGTGCTGGGCTGTTCTCTTCTCCTTGCCTGCTGGGGAGCTCGTGGCTGCTGGCTGGCCTCCATCTTGCTTTCTAACCTCACCCTCCCTTGGCTTTGGCTGATTTCTCCTTGCTTTTTTTTACTCCCTCTGGCCGAACCTCCATTCTTCCTTGGGAAGATGTAGTAATATAATGCAAAATGTCACTTTTCAGAAAATTTGTTATATAGTTTACTCCTCGTTAAATGTTACAAATCTATGTTATAATGCTAAACTTAATAAAATAAACCTGTAAGTTGGGACAGCTAACAAAATATGTAAGCTCAGTAAAATTAAGTAACCATCAACAATCAAGTGTGTCTTTTTAACAGTAAATGACAAAGCACTGGTAAATACATTATCACCTGAAACCTAAGTCTTGCAGTGATTGCCAATATTCTGTGACTAGATTTTAAGAAACATGAGGAATTCCATCTATATAATATGGTAGATTAAAAAAAAAAAAAAAGAAAAAAAAAAAGAGAAGCAATTACATTTATAGGAAAATAATGAGACATGACAGCTGTATTAAACAGTTTAATCAGGACATTTAAAAGCTGATGTATTTTAGAATAGGCTATGATAATCAAGTAATGGAAGAAATCAATTCAACAGCGTTTACTCCTTACCATTCACAATAACAATTATGTCCCGAAAGTCGATTTCTCCTCTGGCTTCCACTCTTCCTTCACATCTGTACACTCCTTCATCACTTTTATTGATGTTAAGAATTTGGAGATTATTGTTTGCTAGTATTGCAAATCGATCTAAAAAGGCAATTAAGAGATTAAGTGCTGTTAGTAAATGAAAATAACATGAGGAATGTTAACTTGAACTAGCAATACATATTCTCTTACTCTGCACAATTAGAATGATCATTGACAAAACATTTGTTGAGTTTCAAGTAAAATGTCAGCCTAGAAATTTGGAGGTTTTTGGAATTCCAAAATATATTGTCATTTCTTAAAATTCAGTTTGCATTTTCTATCCAAAATTTTCTACTTACTCTGAGGAGCCATAAATTATAAGTTAAATTTATGTTACTGAAAAATGTTTTTTTGTATATTCATGAATATTTGTGAACAGCTACACAAACCAGCTTTAGGAGGGAGAAAGAGAGCTTCTGTTGGCCTTATCCAATCATCTGTGTATTCTCTTTTTATCTTCCCCATCCACAATCTCATCTTCTCCCATCCTCACTCCTTCTTACATCAGCGCATTGTGGACAGACTAACCAAAGTATTGCTTCAAGACCAAAAACACAGAACTTGTTTAAAGGGGAAATCACCAGCATGTCATAGTGGAACACTGGAACAGGTTGTCCAGGGAGGCAATTGAGGGTCTATGCTGGAGATATTCACTGTGAGGCTTGACAAGGCTTTGGGTAACCTGACCTAGTTGAGGATGCCTGTGCTTACTGCAGGGGGTGGCTAGACTTGATGACCTTTGGAAGTCCTTTCCAACTCAAATCGTTCTATGATTCTATGATTATCAAAAAGATTAAAGAGATGGAAAAAAGATAAATCAAGACATTTTTAATAAAATAAAAAAATGCTTCTTCCTTCTCTAACCAACTGTCTCTGTGCCCATTTTATAGCACTGCACTTAATCACTTCTCAGCTGCTTGCTCTATTTCCTTCCTCCTGTTCCTCTGCTCATTCACTATGACTCAGTCAATGAGGTATCTCACCATAGTCTAATACTTCATAGAAATGGATACAAAGACACAATCCAAAGAACCACTCTACCTTCTGCATAGTACATCATAAACTGAAAGCTAACAGACCTTTTGAAAAGCTTAAGTTCATTGGAAAAAGCGGATTCTAAACAGATGTGCATACACCTTCCAGTGAATGCAGCAGCAAAATTATAATTCACAAGAGTAAACTAAATCTGAACTAGATTATTTGGTTTATGTGGTATGATGGCATTGCAAGAGGGCTGCAGAGGTGGTCTATTTACAGAGACAATGGGGCTGCCTTGTGCCAGACATCGCTGGTTTCCATGAGGTCAGCAGATCCACGGCAGGGCATGGCTGAACCCTGCAGCCCACAATGGCCATATCTTGGGAAAAGTATGTTAAGAAAAGGGCAAAAAATACTGTGCAGCAACTATGAGAGAGGAGAAAGAGAAAAAAAAAAACAGCCCTGCAATCACCAAGCTGAGAGAAGGTGGAAAGGTAGGTATTCCAGGCACTGCAGCAGAGGTAACCTTGCAGCCCCAGGACAGAGCACATTGGAACAGATATCTACATTTCAGTTCACAGAAGACTCCACACTGGTGCCAGTTTATTCTGAACAACTGCAGCCCATAGAAAGCATTCACACTTGTGCTGTTACAGACTCATCACAATCCCCATTCCTCATCTCCCTGAACTGCTGGAAGTAGGAGAAGTAGAGGAGTCTGTAAGGAAGGAGTGAAGTTGAGAAACTGCTGGTAACTGGTGAATAATCTCCCTGTCTTTATCTTAAACCATGAGCTTTTTCATTTGATTTTCTCCTTCTGTCCCATTGTATTGGGTTTGCATGGCAAGATTTTGGTAGCAGCTGGACTACAGGAATGGCTTTGGTGACAAACTCAAGAAACTTCTGCCACATCCAGTAGAGAAAAAGGAGGTAGGATAGGTGCTTTTTTAAGATTTGTATTTATTTCTCATCATCCTTCTCTGCTTTGATTAGTAATAAATTAATTTCTCTCTAAGTTGAGTCTGTTTTGTCCATGAGGGTAACTGCTGAGCAATATCCCTGTCTTCACCTCAACCCATAAGTCTTTCAAGTATTTCAACTTATTTTTTATTAAGGGTAGAGGCTTTCTATTACTTCTCCCTCCCTCAGGAGGGGTAGGATTTACTTTCTTGAGCAAATAAGAAAGAGTTTGGAGGAGCCTAACACTGAGTCTAGAAACACCAAACAAGCTTGTTGTTTCCTCTTTTTCTCCAGAAACAGCTCCATGTTTGTCTGTGTGGTCATAAAAGACCAACTATACCTTTTAATTTTCATTTTGAAATAAAAATAAGATTTAATTTCTAAATAACAAGAACTTTAAGCACAAACACTACAACTTGAATTTCAGTACACACAGAGATAAAGATTAATGAGAACATGGACAAGCTGGTTCATCATCAATGTTAGTTGCATTTCCAGAAAATATGGAAAGTCTTATTTTCTATAACAGCAAAGACAACTACTGAGAGAGCACTTAAAAAAAAGCTTCAAAGATTTTGAGGGGCTAAATCAAACAAATTCTATATGCCTAATTGTCTCTTTACAGAGACTCAGGACTTGCACATGGGAAAGATGAGATTCATCTTCACTTAATCTATCAGTCTAGTTGTTATGGATCTAAAAGGATGATCCCTCTTAGATCTTAGTTGTTNCATGCTGGGTAGGTGGTCGTATGTACGGGACTCTGAATAGTATAAGGTGCATAGCTTCCCTATTAAAGTTGGATTTGCATCATATTGATGTGTCGTCCTGTCCCGCTCGCACGGAATGCACGCGACAGTTTGCAACTCAAAGGGTAAATTACTCACACAAGTAAACTCTCGCAATAGTGCAAAAAGCCTGTAATTCTCTGATCAACTATGCAAGTATATCAAAGTCAGGATAGTGTTTGGTCAGTTTCACAGCTATGTGTAGACAGTGAAATTTATCTGCGTATGTTCAAAACGTGTTCAGCTCCTACATTCACAGCATTCCAGCAAAAGTTCCTGAAAAGGAGCTCTCAGTAATCTTTCAGTATTCGTGCCCTCATGCTAGAGCTAGTGAAAATTCCTAGTTGGAGAAAATGGTACATGAAGAAACAACCACATATGGATTTTCCATAGACCAGAGAATCTATTGAAATTCTGCTTAAGCTGATAGGCTAATCAAAATCTTCCATTACTGTGTGATAAGTCTTCTTTTTACAATAATACCCAGCATTAATTAGAACATAAAACTTAAAGAGTTACCAAAATACTAACTGTCAGCAGTAGCTGTGACTTCTTCATTCCGATACAACCAGCTGACAATGGGAGCAGGTGAACTGGTAACACGACAAACAACTTCTGCATCTTCCCCCTGCCTGAACTCTTGTGGAGATATTATGTCTCGGAAAGTGAGCTTTTCTGAAAAGGAAGAAACCAGAATATTGTAAGTGTCTTCCACTTCACTTCATATTAAAATGATATAAAATTAGATAAAGATGACTATTAAGCTTTCAAGTTGTGATAATATGTAATTATCATATTATTCTAATACAGTGGTCCCGGATAAGACTCAAATGGTCCTGGACATCTAACTTCCACTTTGTAGAAATGATTTTACAGTAATTTTGCAAATACCAAAGAAAAATCTTTGGTTTAATTCATATAAATTCAGCACATATATTTCTCATTGTTTTTAATGTTCCAGAGCCCAGTTTTGAAATTCTAGATTTTCAGGGATTTATATCCTAGGGTTAATAGACTACTTACTCTCTTCTATGTTTCATTTCTCACAATCATATCTTTACATTAAAACTTTGTGTTTTCATTCTATGAAACCCACCAAAATTATTTTGGTAAGTCTTATTCAGCAGGTGGAACTTTAGCCTCCCTGAATATAAAAAACCATCAAGTAGTAAAATATAAAATCTTAAAAACTACTGGGGAACTACACTGAAAAAAAAATATTCAATAACAAGAATTTATAGCTTTACTTTCAGGAAATAGCAAGATTTTTAGGCCTGATGAGTCCAACCCCAAATATCCAATGTTGATACTTATTTTTATTAGTGGGTTGAATGGGTTCAGTTTTATCAGAATTTAGTGTTAGAAACCCAAGATGCCATTATTCCACAATCTCATACAAGAGCCAATGCAGAAACTGACAGCCTGGCAAAAGTTCTTGAAAGATTTCTTGCACACAGAAGAAAGAAGCCAAGATATGTTCTCTGGGATCAAAGATCCCCAATTACATTTCAGAGGACACTTTGCAGAACATGAGTGAGAGACACAACTCCACCTCTGCCTTTTTGTATTGAATACACGCAGGTGCAAATAATGCACACAGTTCTCCCAGCAGAGGGAGCACACTTTCACTATACACATCTCTTGGATATTTTTACAGAGTATTTGCACGAGATGAAAGGTTTGAAGTATATGATCATATGCAAGTCAGAAGAAAAACTCCCACAGACACTAGTGAGTACTGAATGACATCCTAGGAGTACAGTGTACTCTGCTTTTCCCTTACAATGCATCGTATATATGAATAACAAAGCTTTTCTATGTCAGTTCCCACAAACCTTCACTTTTATTGTGTGGGTGTTCAGGTTTATCTAACCTCAAAAACATTAAAGTTACCACATGCAAACATTTCAAAAGCTTTTGACCTTGCTCAGCATTCTGCTAATGGAGTGACTGGCAGCTATAAGCACACAAGTGAATTCCACAAAACCTGCAACACTAGCTTTCAAGGCATCATATAATCACTTGCATAGAATAGAACAGGATAGAATAGAATAGAATAGAATAGAATAGAATAGAATAGAATAGAATAGAATCAA